>JARHVA010002028.1:425000-1025000 GCA_037957365.1 Torreya grandis | reverse complement strand
GGAAAATATTGATGGTGTTTGAGTTATTTGAGATTGTATTTAAAATTTATCATATCTCCTCTTCCTTCTAATTTCATAAATTAGATGATCACTTAGAATATACATCTCTACAAGCACTCTATGGTAGTAAATTAGTAGTTCTAGTTGTTCCAACCACCATAAGCAGAGTTTTATTGTGTTGGAGATCTTAAGCACATCCAAGGGGACTAGATTGGGATCATCTCATATGGAAGGTCTTCCATTTCCACATCAAGATTTAAATATGAGGCCAAAATTCCAAACAAATCATGAAATAATGCATCTTAAAACCAAGATAGAAGGCCTAATTTCACTCTCAACCTCTTTGATTAACACAAATTAAAGTGATCTTGAGGATTTTTAAGGTATTTTAGGTTTCTTGTTTATAATCAGCTTCATGAAAACAAGTGGTGTCTTCCAAGTGGAATGTGGAGTGCTTAAATCCATGAAGCATCAAATAGACTTATCTTGGTAGCTTGGAGCAAATTCCATGCTCTACCTTAATTCGTAACAAATACTCTGACATCACTTACAACTAGGTCCATGTTTGATCCAATGGTATATGGATTGCTCTTTTGTTCTCATGTCTTCTTGACCTCTTGATGGGTAATGCATATACCTTCTTAGGTTGATAGGATGCATAAGGTCACATACCTTGCAATTAATCCATAGTGCATAATCATCAAATTCATAGTTTGTAAAATAGTGGTTAAAACTCTGGAAACTTGGTTAAAAGTGAGATCAAGAATTTTCCAACAAGTAGAGATGCTAGAGGTATTAAATGCACAATTGGATGCCTTAGGCAGGTCACTTTCCAACTTTTCTTCATCTCTACCAAGTCACCTCATTTTTAGAATATCTTTTACTCATGTTTGCTAGGTTTGTCCTATATGGGGATTTATCCCACATTGCCTAGTTTAGAATTCACATTACTTTACCTTGCCTATATAATAAAGTTTATTCATTTTAATATTCATGATTTTACATGCTTTTGGATTCATATCATTTGAGTATAATAATTATCTTGTTTATAATTGGTTTCCTCTTGTTTATGTTAAAGCATTAATGGTTTTGGTAATGAGTCTTGGAGAGATCTTGGTTGAGGAGTTTTGATAACTCTTTCATGGTATCAGAGCCATCTCCAATAGCCATTACTCAACCTACTTCATTACAATTATTTGTTCTCACAATGTGATTTGGATTTGAGTTGGTTGGAATATATTATTATACTTTTATTTAGTATTTGGTTGTAGATCTAAAGTTTTGGTTCATTTACAAGGAGAATGAATATTTTTTGATAGATCTGGTTTAATGTCATGCTGTTGAAGTAAAGGGGATAGTTTTCTTGTTTCTTAGTTTTTTCACTAGCTAGGTGTTGGATATACTCTTGTTGGGCATTGGAAATTCTTTGTATCTACCTACCTTGACTATTACATTATTTTTCCTCTCTATTTGTTTCATGAGAAAGAAGTGGAGTTTGTATTCTAAGTGAGCATTGTATTTGTAGAGTTTTGGCATTGAAATTTATTTTGATGCTAAGAAAAAAAGAGGCATTGACCTTGGAGGTGTTGAAGGAGATCTGAAAGAAGGCATTGAACCAAAAGGCAAAGCATCTTTTTTCATTTTCTATCCTTTCCAAATTTGGCATCCATCTTTAGATGCTAGATTTGCTAGGCATTGGTGTTGGATTTAGTTATCTCATTTTTTGCAAGGAATTTAAACTCTTTTCATTTCAAAGCCTAGCATTATATTTTCATCTAGGAATTGTATTTTCAAGAGGATGGATCTTTACATTCTTTGTTTGGTGTTAGAGTTCATTAATAAAAACCTACATTTTATGATAAGATCTAGTCATGATCTGCAGTGGTGCTCGAGACCTATAGGGATGCATCATACAAAAAGGGAGATGCATCTATGTTTCAACTTGAACATCCTCTCTCTATGTAATAATGAGATGTTGAGTTGATTCATCCTTCCTTTCTTATAGCAAATCCACATCGAGATCCAGATCAAGATCCATTTCCACTTTTTTTAGTCTATGTAGAATATAAAGTGTCATCTTATTTTTTGATAAAAAAGAGAAATGGCATTGAAATGGAAATAAGGTCAGTGATCCATTATTATTTTTCTAATCTAGGCATGGGAGTGGGCATTTCCTGCATTCTACTTATTTCCTAAAACCCTATGTCCTATGATTATTTATTTTATGTGGTGTTTGAAGTGGAGGTGGAATGGAAATCTAGTTTAGATAAGGCATTGTATCTATTATAATGATACAATGGAGGTATATGTGAAAGGATAGTAGCTAGGCATTATGGTGGCTCTCTTTTTTTATAGCCCTTACTTCTACTAGCATTTCATGTGGAGATAATGTTTGGATGCCTAGTCTTTGATAGCTTCCACATGTGCATTAGAGGAGACTTTTTGAGGGCCCAACCAAGTTAAGACACTTGTATTACACCTTTTTCCCTCTTTACACTGCTGGAATTTTCTTTTTTACCGTACTAGCTATAATTTTTACTTAAAGAGGAAGTCAAACTTGCTTGCATGCATAACAAGGTAACTAAGAAGACTATTTGACTTTCATTGACTTTTTTAAGTTCATGGAGAAATTATGGTTCCAAAAAAATGGTTGTACACCTATTTTTGTCTCTAATTTGGTCTCAAAAACTAGTTTGTGTTGTTTTCTAATTACTTTAACCCTTTTTATGAGAAATCAAAATGCTTATAACTTTTGAACCATAATTCATAGTTGATTTCCATTTTTTAAAAAGTATGAATGTTTCGATTATCTATCCATTGGTATCATTAAATTGTAAAATGTATTATTTTATAAAGTGATGCATTCTAAAGGGTCTCTTCACATTAGTTATGCTACCATATGCTTATAGTTTGTTGTGACATTTTTAGTGGTGATGCATTTTGCTATGTTTTGATAATTTGTTGAGGGAATATATATTTTTTTAAACATACTTTATCTCTTTATTTTTTTAGATATTATAGGGTGAGGTCCAATCTGAGAGGAGGTTAGACCCCCTCATAAGCAACATAAACTTCCTTTTTACTTCTTTTAGATTGCATTGTCATCATTTGTTGCACTCATAGGTGCATTTTTGGCTAAGTTTGATGTGATATTCTTGAGTGTACATTGTCACTACTATGGGGTTTTTTATGCTATGGTCCATACACTATACTTTGCACATGAATTATCTCAGATGCATTTTTGACTGAGATTAATGTCCTTTTTATGTGTGCTTTACATATTGTTGTTTTGGGTTGCTAATTCTTCTATGTGTTTGCATACATCATGGCTCTTTACATCATTTGCCACACTATTCTATTATCACACAACATGCATTAGTACATTGAAACATTGGTAGTTGTGTCATATCTCCTTGAGGCCCCTTTCTTAGCACCTCACCTTCTTCTATGGAGATACCTCTTTACTCCTTTGTTTTTGGAGCATCTCTCTTAATGGCTTATTCAATAGGTTGATAGTCTCCTCGTTTAGAGATATTATATTGAATCCTAATGTCTTATTTGTCTTCATTTTTTGTTTTTTGTGTATGGGTTATATTGTACTCATAATTATCTATAAAGTGAAATGGGAGGTTTGTTGTTTTAGCCTTGTTTACCTTCATGCATTTGTGTGCTCTATTTCAAGCACCTTTTAACTTCATCAATTGATTGTATTTTCCATCACCACCATGGGCCATCATATTTGAGAGACTTATCTATTATTTTGAAAAAAATTTAATAGCTGATAGTCTCCTTGTCTGGATATATTTTGGTGTATACAGTGTCAAATTATTTGATGTTTGAGTAGTGGATTCAGACCACTCATGCAGACACCTTTATTTATCCACTTCATCCATTTATAAGTATGGGGGGTGTGTACATTCTATTTCTTGTGTTGAGTGTTCCTTTCAAATGTAATTTTATCACCAATAATAGTCTTCTTAATTGAAGTTATTTTGGTGAAGCTCAGTATCAGTTATTTTTGTGATCGAGTAGTGGATTTAGACCACTCATGCAGACTGAGTTCTTTTAAAAACTTGTAGATACTTGGAGTGTGAACATATTTAGAACCATATTTACGGGAATTTTTATCTCTCTATCTTCTTTTTCTCTCTTTTAGGGGGATTTTATCATATGGTTTCTATCTCTTTTTCTCCACATTATGAGAGTTATATGTATTTTACACTTTTGAGTGTTTTATCGACTACTCCTTTATACATGGGTATATAGTTCAAACACTTTGTTTTAGATAACCCATTTGAGTATTTTTACCTAATTATATGACCTTCTTGGTGATTCTTATAGTGACACCAAGGTGGTATATCAAATAGTGACACCAATATGGTATCCCCACCAATATCTATGCTCACTTCACCATCATGTTGGAGGGTGTTAATGTGATGCTTCTTAGGGTTCATAATTATACCTAATACTTTAGAGCATAGTGGTTGTATTTATTAATCATCATAGTCATCATCATTCCTATTTCAATTTGGTGATTACAATGACTCAACATCTATCTATTCTAGCATGATTAGGGACATATGACTTCACACTGAATCCTTTATTATTATCCCATATCTTCACTTGATGGGAGTGTTAGAGTCTCTTTTACTCATGTGTGATAGGTTTGTATTCATGGGGATTTGTCCCACATTTCCTAGTTTAGCCTTCACATTGTTTTGCCTTGATTATATAAGCAAGTGAATTCATTATAATATTCATGATTTTACATTATTTTGGATTCATATCATTTGAGTATAAAAAGTGTCTTGTTTACAATTAGTTTCCTCTTGTTTATGCTCAAGAATCAATGGTTATAGTAATGAGACATTGGAGAGATCTTGGCTGAAGAGTTTTGATAACTCTTTCATCGTCTAGGGCCTTTAATTTCTAAAATAGATAACCTAAAACCACTTGATTGGTTTAAGGGAATTTGTATAAGGAAGGTTAGACAAGAATTTGATAAGCTCTAATGTGTCCTTAGGTGGAAGTTAGGGTTAAGCAAGGATGATCACCAAGGGAGTTAGAACTTCAATAAGAAAGATCCAATTTCTTACAATAATCACTTCCAGTCAAGTAAATAATGGGCATATTTAGTAGATTAGGTACACCTTGGGAGGGTTTTAAGTCACATGGAATCCTTATTCTTAGTCTTGAAGCATGGATAGGGTCTTAGTGACAATGAGGTCTCATAAGTTTTTAAAAACAATGCACATTCTTCATGCAAAACACAAAAAATTGATTTAGGACCACATTACCTTAAATTGTCCAAAATGAGTCCTATCACTACAAAATTTCATGGTGTGGGGAAGCCTATGGAGAATTAGATTGGACAAATAATATTATAGTATCATCCTAGACTTGATATCAGTGTGAAAAAGTAATAGGGAGATGTTTGGTTAAATAGAATGGGAAGTTTAATGGTGTATAGACCAAGGGGATGTTGACTAAGAAAAGTCATTGTTTCTTAGCATAAGTTTTCCTTGACACTAAAATTTGAAACCAATGCCTTGTGTAGGTGGTGGTAGAGGATGAAACAAGTGTCTCAAGGAAAGAAGCAAGAAAATTTAGTGGCAATGTTCTACCCCATGGCAAGGTCAACAGATAGAATCCAAGTTCTTTAGGATATCTACACCTACAAAAATATTTAGAACCCTAAAATGATATGTAGTTATGCCTAAGTGCATTGGAATCCAGTTATCTAAATGAGAGTGAGGTGTTATAAAAGCATGATAAGATGGTATTAAGGTTGAAATGGTTCTAGGGGTTACAAAAGGGTTCAAATATTATTGGAATCATGCTTCAAAGAAAGACCTATCATAGGGTTTTTTAGTTTTGGAGGTGATATATAGTCATGCCCAAGAACCATAGGGACTAACTAGGTGATAGTGAAATAAGTCTTGGCTACTCAAGAATGAGATGGAAAAATTCAATGTGAAGTGGTCTAAGGAGAAACCATACATCAATATGATGGGTACATGTTTAAAACACTATCACTTCACCTAAAATGACCTTCAATTATGAAATACTCACCTGCAATCATGGTAAAGTGCTTCTAAGGTGTGGTAAGTGAGTTCCTTTCTATAAAGATCATGGTGGATGACTAGGTAAAACATGATAAATGTGAAGCATGTATATAATTCAAATACATCACAATCTTATTTAAAGGTGTTAGTCCTTCTCACATGAGGATGTATTCTACCACAATTTGTACAATTCCTACTCTAGTGCATCTACTTGTGCAAGCAAAGAAATAATGGTAGTAAGAGAAGAGGGAAATTTTTTGGTAATTATAGAATCATTTGAGATTGATTTAAAAGGTGAGGAATGTTTCAATTAAGTTTGTTAAGAAACTAAAATCATATAAATGGTCATATGCACAAGTGATAATAAGGAAGTCTACAAATGTAATATTGCCTATAATAGTTGTTATATGAATATATCGATAATAAGTTGAAAAACATTGTAAGGTGAATTTATCATGTTGAGAAATTATAATAGTAGTGATGATAAACTCATGAAGTAAAGAATACAAAATAAAGGGTTTCAACCATTCAACCCATAGTTATGGTTCAAGGCCTCAACACAACCATGATCATACAAATTTTGCCTTGGAGTTTCTATTTTTTAAAGGTTATAAAGAGTTCATTTACCTACAAAATTTAGTATCTATGATCCTTGTGACCTAATAAAAATCATCATGGATTCCATATGACCAAGAAAATATGGTAGATCACCTTTATTTTATCTCAGAGGTACGTTATTTTGGGGACTAAGCACCTTACAATCTTATCAAATAGTTCAAGAAAGACCAAAATTCATGATGAGAAGATATGGAGACATGAATATATGATGAGGTAGGTGTGTTTAAATTTTAATAATTCAAGCCTTAAGAATATACTAGGACTTAGGCTAGATTTGAAGATATGTATCATCAAGGACATAATTAGGCCTTAGCCTAGACTAGGCTTAAGGACCTAAAGGGTCCTAATCTCATATATAACACCAAGTGGAAATTATAATGAATTGGATAAGATTTAGATGGAAGTAAAATATTGATTAGAGATAATGGATTCTATAATAATAATATAGATAAGTCAATTTGGCCTTACAACACATCAGAGCCTCCTAGAATATAATAACAAGCCAAATAGGCCATTTTAGTTCACTTGGAACTATATGAAAATCTAGCATGGGAGGCCAAGGATCTTAGAATAGTTAGGGGGTCATATAGAGAAGGGTTGAATGTCACATCTTTATGAATCATCCTTAAGGGTTTAAACTAGTTAAAACCCTCCCAAACCCTCAGTTTTGACTTGATGGAGAAAATATTTTTGGAGACTCTTCTATAAGAGCCAAGTTAGACTAGATGATGTTTGGAACATGTTGAATACTCTCTTTGTCTCCTTTAAATCAGGCTAAGTTGTACAAAACTATATGGATTTATCAAAAAAATTATACTTTTAGGAAGATTTGGGTAGAATATAAGGTTTTATACATGCTAGAGAGATACCAATATATGGAAATGATATTTTGGGACTTATTCCACCTTATAAAATCATAATTTTCTCCTAAATATACTTGTAAAGTTCCCTAATATCTCATTTAAAATAACCAATTTTTATAATTGAAGGGGAAGGCCACCTAGTCACCTAATTTGGCAAGGTTATAAGTGTGTCTTATTTAATAAGGATTATGACATGATGGATGGTGTTATTTCAGGTCTGAGACTCATGCATAATTTATCATATATTCATAGTAATTTCTCATGGCCACCAATGTTAATAATCAAGGAATTAGGCCGAATTGGCCTACTTGGTCAACCAAGAGAGTTGAATATTAGTATAGAGGGCTAGAAGAGGGAGTAAGTACAAAGATATTAGGCCATGTAACTAATGTTTTTAATGATAAAATTCACTTTCAAGGCCATTATGTAAGGTTGAGGTAGTTTCAAGGTTTAGTCCTCATTTGGAAATCTAGAGGACTAATCAAATGCTTCATGGAGGCTAATTGCATTCCAATTAACCTTGTAACTACTATAAAGAGTAATAGTGGACTATTTTATGCATGGTAAGCCCTTGGAAAAAGAGTAATTGAATATTACTCAGCCCCATCACCTAATTTCCAATGCCAATAGCTCATTCCAAGAGCCATTAAGGAGGTGCAATGCACAAGAGGATTGAATAAGATGCTTGTAACTATTACAACTAATAGAAAAGTCAATTATGGTCATTGATGACACTCCCCTCCACTTCTAAATGATAAATTATCCTTTTTCTCTCCTCACATCTTATATATATAAAAGGATTTATGCCTTGCATTATATCCCTCAAGCTGGTATGAATAAATTCTACCAACACTTGTACTTGTACATGTATTGGAGTGATGAATATAATATTTTTAGTTGTTTATAAATTAGTACTTTGTGTTTATACTTGTCTTGATATGCATAAAGGGGTTGAATATTCCCTTATGCAGGTCCAAGTTACACCTAAGTTCTAAAAAAATTTCCTTGCATGTCATCTAATGTGTCTTGGTGTTGATGTCTCAAGTATGAAGTGGATTAGTGAATGTAAGTGTCTTCAACTAGGCCTTGTCCTCATTCCCCTTCATCTTAAGTCAATCAAATTAACCTCTAGGTGAAAAAATATTACTTGGAAGTCATTGAAGACATGTGTTAGTTATATTCATAGTCCATTAGTGTGATGAATAGTTCAATCTCAAAGAGTGGACAAATGAATTCATGGTGCATCACCACACTTTAGATTAGGTTTTCATTCTTATGTAACTCCTTTACCTTTTTCATCCCCATAGAGTTTATATATTATAGAAAGCATTAAATTTTCAAATTATGGGAGCTAGCCCCTCAAAATCTAGAGGTTAGCCTAATAAGTAGGTGACCCATAGCCTAAGGTCATTTCCATGTTAGAATAGGTTTGAGGTTAGGACATTATCACTCCTCTCCTTAGCTAGGGTGCAACCTAGAAAACCCAACACTATGATTATATTATTGATATGGTATGCACTATTTTTAAATATTATGGATAAAATTAGCAACATGACTCTAGTTTGGATGGAACTATGACTATGATGGAATTATTTGGCCTTGTGAAATGTAATACATGTGCATGGGTTGAATGGGAACCTACTATTGACTATTAAAACCCTATTTTATAAAATTTACCCATTGCTATTGAATTTATTACATATCTATCCCTTGCT
Organism: Torreya grandis; assembly: GCA_037957365.1. Taxonomy (NCBI): domain Eukaryota; kingdom Viridiplantae; phylum Streptophyta; class Pinopsida; order Cupressales; family Taxaceae; genus Torreya; species Torreya grandis. Next base: position 1,015,739 of record JARHVA010002028.1, on the reverse strand, counting down.
TAATGTGAGGTATTTTTTTGAAAAAGGCAATGATTTCCTAACAAGATCAAGCCCTTATTATTGGGTGAACATTTTTTGTATTTTTTGTACTTATTTTATGTTTGTCACTTATTACTAACTAGCCATCAACTATTTTTGACTAAATAAAACACATTATTGATTAGACAACATTAGTGATGGATTCAACACTTGTTGAAGTTGCACATTAGTCTTATCTACTATCTTATAACATTGGTTACCATTTTTTGTGGTGGAATAGTGTTTACCACCTATTGAGCTAGAGGATTATTCAACCCCTATTAGGGTGGAATATTGGTCTACATTTGGTTATTTTATACCTAATGTATAGTCAAGGAAGTGTTTGATGGAGGATTAATCATTTTTTACATTTGGGAACTAAACATTCATGACTGCTAATATTATGAACCACTTAAGGTGTTTTATTTCACATGCAAATTAACTTGGTGTAGATTTGGATACACTTTCATGGTATCTACCATGTTTTGTAAAGGGTCTTCTATAAAATCCATAGTTTCCTCCCCATTGACCAAGGTATTAAACATGTTCCCAAATTGATTATTCTACATGAATGGGTATATATTCATACTAGTATATCTCAATGAGCCATTTTTACCCTAATTGATGGAGTTAACTCTATGAGCGATGAATTGGTAATTGTCATGAAATTTAGATTCCTATCCAAATTGAGGTATGTTTGGTACACTTGTTTTATTTGTGTTATTTGGTCAATAATTTGACCCTTTAATTTTACAAGTGTAGAAAGTTCTTGGTTATACATTGGCATGAGGGCCTAGATATGACTAAATTAATTTTATTTGAATGGTCTAATGGTAGGTGCATTATTAGGATCTTTAACCAAGATAGGTAAAATTTCACGTTGAAAGTTAGTCAAGAATTTAACACATACCTCTTTTTCTCTAATAAAGATTTCATCTCTATTTTGAAGAGATGTCAATCAAACAAGTAAGGATCATAAAAATTTTGAGTTAGAGCATTCACATAGTAAGGTTTATGTTGTTGGATGTGTTCCATGCTAAGAAATACACTAGCAAGATATTATGTGGTTTGGTCTTGATCTTACTTCAGATAAAATGGTGTGTTGGCAAGATAATTTACTAATGGATCTTGGGCCTACTCTGTATAGTGGATATCATATGAGGGATATGAATCTATCTCATATAATAATCCATCTCCATATCGGTCTTAAGTAAAAGGATCACTTGTGATAATGTTTTCATTATATGAATTATACATGGTCCCACTACATGTATAGAGAGACATGATTGGAGCAATGGTAAATGTATCCTAACAAGTTTAGTCTATTAATAAAAATGTTTTGAAACTTGTCCTAAAAAGGGAACTTGAAAAAAACTTGAATGTAGTCTAAAACTATCACGAAAAACACATTTAGCTATAAATTTAAAATGTGAGGCTAGTCTTGTCAAATGTCTATGCTAAATCTAAGGCAATTTGGATTGCAAATATGAAATTGGTTTTTGGTAAATATATATAACTATTTAAAGTTAAAAAAAACTTAGTTTATGTGAATGAAATTAAAACTATGCTAGGTCTTTGGTAAAAGGTCACAAATCTAATCTTGGAAATGAACTCAATCTAGGACTAAAACTTGAAATGAACTTAAATCTAAGGCAATTTTTTTGAAAGAAAGAATGCATTTGTTCTAGGTAAACTTATAAAATTAGTCTAAAGTTAACTTAGTATAAAATGAACTCATGTTGTTAAAATTAAGGTCTAATTTTTTTTTAGGAAAACCAATTATAAATCCAACTCAAGTAACACTAACTAAGTACACAAAGTAAAGAATTAAAGCCCATGTGGTAAACAAAACTCAAATGGAAACTAGTTATAAATATATCTATACTTTGGAATGGGTTTCTAACTTAGTTTGAGAAGGCAACTTACCTCTTAACATAAGGGTTAAAGGTCATGTGAATGGCATAACCATAATAGATTTGAAATTGGATCCACAATTTTAGGGTGATTGAAAATTTGTTGAGAATAAATAAAACTTGTATAGGTAAAAATGGCTAGTGTAAGAATGCCACTTATAAAGAAAGGGCACAAATGGTATGGGTCTCATTTCAAACAAGGAAAATAGTTAGAATAATTTTGGTAGTGTAACACTTCTTTGTGAAAAGTGGTGTGTGTAACACGTGTTTGTTTTTATTTGTTTTAAGGTGGAAAATTAATTTTAGACTCAAAAAATACAAGTAAAAATAAGTATCACCTAAGGGAACATTACTACACTAAAACTAACATAAGGTATGCACACTATCTACAAAAATTTACACTATTATATGAGTATTGAAAGGAATTAATTGTTAATCCAAAAATAAAGAGTGCATGTAGGTAGTGTATTTTAAGCTCCTTATCCCTTAAGAACTGATACATGTTAGGGAAATTAGAATGTTGAAGTGACTTAGATTATATAGATGGTCCACAAGTGCCTAGAAACACTTAGGCAAAAAAATTATCTCAATTAGATCCAAACCATATATATTTTTATGCAAAGATCTTATCCTTTCCACAATGACTTTATCCATGTAATACTTAGTGAATTAAATATCTATACCTCCACATGGCCAAAAGACTTGTTGTAATTGTCATGTTAATTGATTATCCATTATCAAATCCAACACTAAACCTAATCTATATACCCTACTAAAGAGTGGAGTTGGAATAGGGATAGGAGATGAAACCCTAGGTTAAAGTATCATGAAGAACCTATGAGGAGGTGATGAAATTGTTGGTAGCCCAAGTTTTACCATTTGAAGATATTTTTCAATATTTATTCAAAGTTGGACTAACATACAAATGGCCTAAAGGTTATAGGTGACCTTATAACTAGACTAAACCTCTAGATTATGGGGCTAGCTCGCCTAGTGCATCTGTTTGGTCTTAGTTTACTAAAACCTACTTTTTGGGGTGAAAAAGGATATAAATTTCATGAAATGAACCTAATATAATGGGTGGTGATGCATCAATATTGCTTATCCACTCAAATTTAACTTTGCTTATCCACTCAAATTTAACTCCTAACAACACTAATGGAAAACACATAGAACTAAATCACTATTTGTAATGGTTTCTAGGAAATAATGTTTCATGTAGAGGTTGGTTTGAATGCCTATATTAGGAGTATAATGAGAGGAAGGCCTAGTTAAAATAAATTTCAATCAGACTTCCACTCCAAACTTAGCCATCAACATCCTAACACACTAGATGACATGCATAGAAATATTACTAGTGTCTATGTGAGACTTGGACCTACAAAGGGGGAGATTCCACCACTTACACATATAAAAAATCATGTAAACACTAGATAATAATCATGAATAATCTAAAACATTTTATTCATTAGTCTAATAGGTTTATCAAGTATAAAACCAAATAGAGTTTCCTCATACCTAGGTGAGGGATACAAATTAAGGCCTTAAAGCCTAAATATATAGAATAATGGGAAATAAAGGAGAGGGATAATGGCATGGATTTATAGATTATAGGTCATAAGTGACCATAATTAACTCCATATATATTTACATAAACATAACAGTCCTCATAAGTCCTCCATGCATTGGTCCCTTTAATGACCACTTAAGCATTGAGGTAGGGTAATGGAGGATGTAAATTACTTATTTAATTCTTTTAAAATAATTATCACACCTAAGGAGGGGTAAATTAATTACCTATATGGTATTTAAAAATTGGAATTGAGGAGTAATTAAAATCCATGAGGCATTTCAGTAGCCCATTAGTCCTTTCATGCATATTGATTAGATCTGAAAGTACCTACATTCCTCTATAATGGTTGTGTGGAGTGATTAGATCATCCTTATAATAATTTTCATGGTGTAATATTTTAATAACTCATCAAAATGTCTCTCTATGATCTTCTTTAATTTTCATTATTAAGCAAGGAGGCTTAGTAGGCCACTAGGCCTAATTACATAGTGTTTATGTTTGAATGGACATGTAAAACCTATATGAGACCTTGATGACATGTGTATAAGTTGTTTTTATTTATAAAAATATGTCCCATATCATGACATGGGCAATTTTCAGTAGATCACACTTACAAACTTTCTAAACTAGGTGATTGGGTAACCTTTTCTTTCACATCTATAGATTGGCTATTTGGGGGAGACATACAGAGGCATTTATAGGAATATTTTTATATAGATGGTGTATTTAGAAGATGAAACAAGTGTTAAACCTTCCCTTCCACTAATTAAAAACTTATAAAATAACTCTACAACCTATTCTTTACCTAATTCCATGAAAAACTACTATTTTTTGTCAAATTTGTATAATGTTTGTTCAACTTGGTACCATCGGTAGGGTTTAATCTGAGTGTACTTTGTGGTTAAAGTGTTTTTAGGGTCATTCCAATGTAATTGGATGATAATTTTTCATCATCTCCTCAATCAGGTCTTTAATAGGGTTTTGGAGGTCTACCATCTTAATTATGGTTCATAAATATGAGACATCCAACCAAAAACATAGTCATGGATATTTAGTCCATAGACCCCCCTAAAAATTATAAAAAGCTTAGGGTCCCATGCATCTTGTGTGGAGATATGTCAGTGAAATTTGATGAATATTGAGCTTTTTAAAGGTAGCCTGGACACGTTTTTAGTTTTAATTTTTGTTCATAAAATTGGAACCATTGTTTCAATGAAATTTTGATTCATTTCTTTAAGAAGAATGAGTAAATATAAAAAGAAGGATAAGGTTGGTATAACTTGGATTCGATTTGAACTCCATGATCTAGATGGTTTTGAGATATCTTCTTTGGCTTAGGAGGATGACCTATAGATAAGAAAACACTAAATAAATGGTTGATTACTTGGGTAGAAGGGTGGATTGCCTAGCAAGCTAGATCTAATAAGTACATGACTTCTATGGAGGTTGTCAATCCACCTTTTAATAACAAGTTAATGTTCTTGATAAAATAAGGTTACAAACATAAATAAAAGTAATTAGTTTAGGTGAAATAAATACTATTCATAATAAATAATTAGATTAACAAGATAAAACTAAGGTGAATGTTAGAATATAAAAATATGGTTCAGGTATGGTCAAGCTATTATTTTGGGTCTATGTTGTGACATAAGCTAAGAAAATAGGGTTTTGGTTGGGGTTGAGAAGTAGTTTTTGCTTACTAATTTTGGGTGTCTGGTTTTACATAGTGACCGTCAATGGTCAAGGTGACCCTCAGTGGTTAGGGTGGTTTTTGGTGGTTAGAATGACCATTGACAGTCACTGTTAGTTTTGGTTCAGGTCAAGAAGGTTTCTTAGTTTATGTTTAAAAATGGTTCTTAAAGGTAGGTTTGGGTTAGATATTGGTTGTGAGATATAGGGTAAGGTTTAGAGGTGGTTGGTTTAAGGGTTAGTTATTTAGATGATTGAAAATAGGTTATAGGTGGATAAGTATAATCTATAAACTAAATAATTGAAACTTGAAACAAAGAACAATATACTTAGCTCATGGTTTGACAGTTGATGGTTGATGGCTTGGAGAAGTTCTAGAGTTTTTTGAAGATGATTGCTAATGAAGATATACCTACATAAGAAGTTGATGATTAATCTTGATCTTTATTCTCTCTCCTACTCTTGTCTCTTGATGATCTTCTTATCTCCTTTCTTTTTGTAGGAAAGAAGAATAAGTGCAACAATATGTTAACAAGGGGTCTATCTTGCTATCTAATTTTAAATTCATCATGCATGAGATCATACATAAATTAGATGACCTAATTATAAAAAACCAAGTTGAAGTTGATGTTGAAGGGCCACTTAGGCTAGTATAGATAGTAGAAACTAACCATCAGTGGTCAAGGTGACTATCAATGATTAAGGTGACCATTGATGGTTAAGGGTCAAGGTTAAATTGGGTTAAAAGGTGGGTTTAGCTAGTAGGTCAAATTGACTAGCATTAAGCTTAGTTGTTAGTAAAAACACCAATGGTTGGGTCCCTAGGGGGTCCCTAGGTGGTCTAGGGGTGTTTTGACATATAAAACTATAGTGTGTCATTTTTTAGTGTCTACATTTTACCCCTTTTTGTTATACAAATTATATCAACAAGTTACAAAATAAAAAATATAGATTATAGGCCAAATGTTAGGTTACCCTGAGCATAAGATGATGTGTTCCCTATCAAATCAATAATCAATGAGGTGAAATAGAATTAGGTGTGAGTTTGATGAGTGGTGAAGGTAATGATGAAGGTGGACATCATGAATTTGGGTGATAGGTTAGGAACTGAAGTGAAAACACATTTTTTAAGTGTGACAAAAGTGTGATAGCCAAGATCATGCATTGACTAGGTTACCGTAATTGGTAAAAATAAAGGTTGGTGCTAAAAGGATAATTGACAAGTGGATTGCATGAATACATTTAGGCATGGTATTTGGGTACACTCATAGACACAAGTTTCCTAGGTGATGTTAGTGTTTTTATGGGTATCTGAGGTAAGAAGTGCTCCCATTAAAAACACAAACTAGTCAGGTGAAGTTTTGGGTATCTGAGGTAGGAAGTGATCTCAAGAAGACATCAGGTGTGCATAAGGTAGTGCAAGTTCAAAAAGTGGTCAATATGTTAATTATTGTCACACATAATGTAAAAGGTGGGTCAAGATGACCAAGTTGAGGTTAACTAGTTTGGTTGGGTTTGAATGGCTATAGGAGGGGAAGACATATACCTTCCAAAGTTGTCACAAAAATAGAAGTGAGATGAAACACTCTGATTGGCAAAGAACATAATTGAAAGATGGGTGGGATTAAGAACATAATCCAATTTCATGCATTGAATTGGTGTTATTTCATTGGTTAAAATAAGTGGCTTGATCACATAGTGTCAAGTAAGCTCAAAATCCATTAATTTAGTAGAGGATGAAAGGTGGAGATGAATGGTAGGTGGATAAATGGTAGTGTAACCCTCTTATGGGGATGGCTTGTCACTCTTATAGGTGACCTAAGAATCATTATAGACAAGGCCATATTATATGTTTGAGGTATACTAATCGATGCAAGAAGTCTATTAATGTTGTGTGAATGCCGATGGAAGATTTCTTTGGGTTTTTGATGTTTTTATTTTATGGGCTTGGGAAGCCAATTGATGCGAGAAGCTTCCAAGTGATTGATTAACAAAATTTGACTTAGCCATCCTTCAAGGGAGTGTTCTAAGCTTTAGATTTATTTATGTTGATATATATCCTTCGAGGGATGAGTCTACCCTTTTAAGCAATTTTTGGTAGTTTCAGGCAGTTATCCTTCAAGGGAGTAATTTGCAATTCTAGAGATGTTGACCCAAGTAATATTTGGTATCCTAAATTGAATGTTATGCTAGTTTAGACATGGAATAGTATATATATATATGTTGAAAGACTTTCCTTTATAGAGGCAAAACCATAACACAAGAAGGTAAATGATTGGTGAAAGAGGTTTGATTGAAAACTACCATGGGGATCCATCCTATAAGGGATGAAAAATGTCCATGATAATCATGTCATAGGTAGAGTTGTGGTACCCATGATTAGGATTAGGCTAAAGTTTTGATGGATAATCACATGATCCTATTTTAATTAATTGTCCTTAAAATAAGGAAATGAAGGTAGATGAAAATAAAAGATGAGCTTAAGTGAGACACAAGATGAAAAAGAACTTGGTTTAACAAAAGAATAGGATGTAAATGTAAAGCATTGAGGGGTTTAGGTTCTAATATTCCCCAAATCTATATTTAAAAGTAAATGGTTTGAGCTAATCAAGAGAGAAGAGGTCCACAAGTTACTTTATGACACTTTATTAGATGTGGAAAAGACTCTAGGTTAGATATATTAAAAGAGACAAGGTTGGTTAGGTGGTGGTGGATAAACTTTGGTTAAAAGCAATTTTGGATGGTTTTTTCTTTGGTTAGGTAGATTTAGGTGTTGGTTTGGGTGATTGATAAAAGGTTGGTCAAGGTCAAGGTTTGTTTAAGTTTAAGGTTGGTTTGGTGGTAGTTAAGATTTGATTGGTTATAGGTGAGGCTAGTTTGGTTATAGACAAGGTTGGGTTGATGGTAGGTGCTAAGGGTTAGTTTGGTCAATGGTTAATGTTGGATTTATTGCTTGGTCAAAGCTTTGGGAGGAAGAATTCCCCTAGATGCTCTTTCCATGAATATTTAGGTGGGAAAAGATTCCTAGGTAAAGTTATGGCTTAGTAAAGAGGGTTTAGGAAGGATGAAGATGACTTCATTTGCCTCCCAAGGGTTGTTAGTTGTTAGTTTGGTATTCAAGTTATAGGTGGTGGTTTAGGCAGGCTCTCCATTATGGTGCTATGGTGAGGTAAACATTATTGCATCAGATTTGGGTAGTGTTGGGGTTTAGAAATGGTGTTGGGAACATCATTTTTTGAATAAAGGTGGGTTGGAAAAGTGTGTCTAATTGTCTTAATGAGGGCTATTAGGTGAGGTTTGGGTAGCTTGGATAAAAGGGTAGATGAGATTCAATAAATCTCAAATGAAGGGTTGATGTTGGTTTGTGTTGATAGATAAGTTGCTTATGGTTGGATTAAAATTTGAGTTGATCATGGTCGATTGATTTGATTTAGAAGTTGGTTTGATTGGTTGGGGGAAGTAGGATGGGTGATTTATTTAGCTTGTTTTTTGGGTTCAATTGTTTGTTTGGTTTGATTGGTAAGGGAAAGTGACAAAGATTTGACTTTATTTAAAAGGTAATCCAACCAAAGACAATGTCATTAGGTAGATGAAAACTAACAGACTATATATGAATTGAATAGGTTTGATTTTGGTTGAGGTTGAGTTGGATTTAGTTATAGGTGAGGTGTTTTGAGTTTGGATTGGCTACATTAAAATGGGAAGTGGAAGAGGTGGGTAAATTTCCTTAATGATGATTTCAAAGGAAAGTTGAGAAGGATCTTCTTGGTCAACAAGTGGTTGGTTTAAGTTTGATTCCTTTTTAGTGATGATTTGAAAAGTAATTTGAAAAGGGTGTACTTGGTTGGAAAGTGGATTGGTTGGGGTTTTGATTATTATTTTCCTAGTTATAGATGCACTAAGGACCAAATCTAATGAAGGGACCTCATTGTGTTGAGGGCCTTGATTATGGGCTTGCACAATAATGGGTGTAGAAAAAGGTTCAATGATTGATTTCTTGAAATCATTCAAGTCTAGGTTGGGGGAAATATGGAGAATATCTTTTAGAACCTCCTTTTGATCGATAAGGTTTTGGATGATCATCATAAAATACCTACATCTATCTACTACATGTTTATTTATGTGATGACACATACAAAACTCATTCTATATAAACCAAATGGGTTTTGGAAGAGAAACATTAATGGGTTTGATTTGAGGTAGTGTAATGACAAAATCCCTTGAAATATTGTCAAGGATTAAAACATATGATTCCCCTAGTGGGGTATACTACCTAAGAAGAGGGTTCAACAATGGCTCTTGAGGTTGCAAGCTAGTTAGTTGGTTTAGTAAAGTTGGTTGGTCGATTAAGTTAGATTGAATTGACAAGTTTGAGTGATTTGATGGGTTGGGTATATTTGATAAGGTTGGTGGGTTGGAAAAATTTGGTTGATTGAGAGGATCTTCCTATAATAATTCAATGAAAATGCATGAAATAACAAAATTACAAAATAAATAAAAGCACTAAATAGATTATATTGATCACATACCACTTTGAGGGGGTAACTTCCTTTAAACAAGTTAAATACAAATAATTCATGGATGCCTTCATTGGCCTCAAAACTTAATTATAAATGAATTCTAATATAAACAACCACTACTTTCCATGAATTTGGGATAAAACAAAATGCTCACAAGATGAATTACAAAGCATATGCATCTATAACAACTATTAAACTAAAAAATTAAAAAGAAGAGATATCATGGGTTCATAACATCCCATCTCTCTTAGAAAAATATTTATACTCAAAGCTTTAGATGTGGGAATTAATGTTAAATTTGAAATAGTGGTTCCCATGTTATATCTTCTAGTTGCATTTTGTGCACTGAATTAAAACTGTAGTGATGAAGTAGGAGTGAATATGGTATGTTCAGTTGTCCAAGATTACCTTTAGCTCAAGAAGAATGGATCCTTCATTATAAAGTTTTGATAAAATAGTCTGCACTTCAATGCTTGTGCTAAGAGATTTCTTTAGACAATAGACATGAAATATTTGGTGAACTTGAGAAGAAGGTAGGAGCTCTAACTTATAAACAATCGACCCAATCTTTGAAAGAACCTTATAGGGCCCATAGAACTTGGTAGCTAGCTTATGATGCCCTTTGAGTTCTAGGGAGGATTTCTTGTATGGATGAAAGCAAATAAAAACTATATCATCTACTTGAAAATTGTGCTTAAAATGGTGTTGATCTACCTATTGTTTCATTCAATTTTGTGCCATATAATTATTATCTCATAGGGTACTAAGGATTTGATCCTAGGTTCAGAGAATCATGTCAACCACTTGAACTAATGAACTATTGATGGTGTATGGAAGGAGTACTAGTGGTGTTTGACCATAGACTAATTCATATGGAGTCATTTTCATTGAAGTGTGGTAGGAGTTATTGTACCACCATTTGGAAAGAGGGATCCACTTTTCCCACTGATGTTGTTATTATAAGGTGAAGCAACAAATGAAAATTTCCAAGCATTTGTTGAAAATTTTAGTTTGGCCATCTATTTGTGGATGATATCTAAAACTCATCTTTAATTGGGTGTCAATGCATTAAAATATTTCTATCCAAAATTTATTAGTAAAGGTTACATCATGATCTGAGACAATAGACAAAGGAATGCCATGAAGATGGAAAATCTGGTCTAGGAAAATTTATGTAACTATGGAGGTGATATATGGATGGTTGAGGGTATAAATATTATTATATTTGGAGAGGAGATCAACCAAAAACAATATCAAAATTTTCCCTCTAGATTTCAAGAGCCCCTTAATGGAATCCATATAGATATTTGTCTAAATCTTGGTGGGGATGGGTAAGGTTTTGAGAAACCTAAGGATGAGTATTGTTTTGCCCTTATTGCATTGGTAGGTATCACATTCAACCACCATCTATTAAATTGAATTTTTCATTCCCTTCCAAAAGAAGTTACATAATTATTTCTCATAAGTTTTGAGAAACCTTGAGTGCCCTATGGATGGAGAAGCATGGATTTCATAGAATAGAACCTGATAAAGATTTGTGCTCTATGGAAGCACCAAATGACCCTTGTATCATAGATAAACACCATCCCATGAATAATGTAGTAAAAATGAGGGGTTAGTGGCCAACTATTGAATGATTAGAGATAATAAGGAGTCATTGGCATACCCTTATTATACAGTGTCTAACTAATTTGGAATAGGCATGGAAATAGCAAAAAGGGAAGCTTGGTCTACAAATGTGTGAGATAGAGCATCAACCACAATATTGTCCTTACCCTTTTTTTAAATGATTTAATAGTCATAACCCATGAGTTTACTGACCCATTTATGTTTTGATGGGGTATAGACCCATTATTCTAGGAAATATTTTAGACTCTGGTGATCAGTTTTGATGAAAAAATGATTTCCCAAGAGTTATGGCTATCACTTTTGTACTGCATGCAAAATGGCCATAATTTCCTTCTCATAAGTAGAGAGTACTAAATTATTACCAGAAATGGATTTTATATTGAATGCAATGGGTATACTTCTTGGTAGATAACAACACTAAATCCATTAGCATAAGTATCACTCTCAATAGTGAAGCTCTTGGTAAAATATGGCATAGCTAGAACAGGTGTAGTACACATAGCTTGTTTCAATTTTTTAAATGCATAATCAGTAGCTTATGTCCAAATAAAAGCATCCTTTTTCAACATAGATGTCAACATATCTATAATCTTCCCATAATCATTGATAAACTTGTGATAGTATCTAGTCAGTCTCAAAAATCCATGGAGGTTCTTGAGTGTCTAAGGATGCAACCAATTTGTCATGAAAGCTATTTTTTTAAGATCTACCTAAACCCCTTGGGATGACACAATATGCCTAAGATAATCCAATTAATCCTGGTGAAAAGTAAATTTATATTTTTTACACAAAGATGATGGTTAGAGAGAAGTTGTAGTGTGAGCTCTAGATGTTAGAGATGCCTAGACCATGTTTTACTATAGATGAGGATATCATCAAAGAAGATCAGAATGAATTTCTACAAGTAGGACCAGAATATTTTTATCATGAATGCCTAGAATGTTGAGGGAACATTAGTGAGGCCAAATGACATGACCAAAAACTCATAATGGCCATCATGTGTGTGAAAATTTGTCTTAGGGATATTGTCCTCATGAAGCTAGATCTAGTGATATCCATAGCAAAGATCCAACTTGGAGAAAAAATGAGCACCATGAAGCTCATCAATAATCTCATCAATAATAGGGATTGGGAACTTATCCTTAATTTTGAGGTGATTAAATACATGAAAATCAATGCAGAGGCATAGGACCCATCTTTTTCTAAATAAGGATAACCAGGGAAGAATATGTGTTGTTACTGGGGTAAATAACACCTTACTTCAATAAGTCTAGAGTGATAATCTTTTTCTTGATCTTTTACTAAAATGGGTAGTAATAAGGCCTGATGTTTGGAGTAACACTTCCAAGAAGGAGATGAATATGGTAATCTTATGGCTGTGAAGGTAGCAATCCCACTGATTAGACAAAGACACATGCATACCTCTGTAGAATGGTTTGTAGATCAAAAGTAGTGGAGACTATTGATGGTTTTAATTGAATGGAATAGAGATAGTTAATGATGTCATGTGAATTATTCTTAAGAATATTTTCCATATGATGTGATTTGATAATGCTAAGAGATCCTAGTTGTAATCCTTTCAATATGTGTTTTTTCCCATTGAATGTAAACTACATCCAAAGTTTCAAAAAATCCCATAAGATAGGTCCAAGTGTGCATAACCACTAGGCTACCAAAATAACATCACATCTACCTAAGGGCAAGGCAAACATGGTGGAGTGAAAGTTATAATATCCAATATAGATGCACACATTATGACACTTCCCTTTGCAAGGTAATATGCCCCCATTGGAAATCATGACTTCAAAGTTGGATCAAGGATGGATAAAACAATCAACCTATTTGGTGATCTAAGGGTCAATGAAATCATGAGTGATACTTGAATTGATGAGTATTATGAGACAGAGCTTCTTGAAGTAACCCCTGATCCATATGGTTTATGGGGTAATGACTCTTGCTAAGGAATAGAGAGAGATCTTTGGTTGGTCTTCTTGAGAAGCAAGTTCCATAATCAGTTGAGCTTATTTTGGATCATCTGTTGTATCCTGAACATCTTAATATTTAGTTTTGCATGGAGATTCCACATCCAATAAGTAGAGATTTTGCTTGACACATCAATGTCCCCAAGTGAATTTATCATCATAGTTATAACATTATCCTTTTTCTCTATAAGATTTCATCTCTATTTTAGTCAAAATCTTGATAGTAGTGGTTTTAGGAGCTAACATTATTTGAGATCATTATGGAGCTATCTTTTTAGAGGGAGTAAAATTGGATTTGAATAGCTACTAAGCTGAGATCTTATCCTCTACCAACTTAGCCAATCTTAAGGCTTCCATCATCATGTTGGGATAGAAAATTTTAACCTTAGATTGAATTGCATCTTTCATTCCACTGACAAAGGAACTCTTGAAGATTTCATCAAACAATCCCTCTTTACAATTGGAAATTATTTCAAATTCTATTTGATATTCTTGTATGGTTCCTATTTGGCAAAGTTTAGTGAGTGTTCCAATGAAGTCATCAAAAGCAGTAGGGCCAAACCTTTGTAAAATAAGGGTAAAAAAATCTATCCATATGGGTTCAGCATGAGCTTGGGTATACCAATGATACCATTGAAGGGCTTCAAGTTCTAAGTGAAAGAATACAAGAACAACCTTGTTGGTATCAAAAGTATTATGTAGAATAAAATATTATTCTACCTAGTAGATCCATCTAGCTGGATCTGCATAATTAAATTATATAAAATTAATCTTTAACCCACAATAATTGATGGAAGAAGAAAATGCAGTGCTTAAAGAAGACTCTAGATGTCTATTGTTCATGGTGGTATGTTGAAGACTGAGGTCAAGAATTTTTTCATCAAGATCTTTGATGTGGGTCTTAAGGGTGGTAATTTCATCTTCCATATTTTTTACTCATGTTTAGGTTGCCACCATAACCCAAATAACATATTTTTTTGGTAATGGATAAAAAAACTAGATTTAAGACACATTTAGTAGAGAAAGTTTTTAATTTGGGAAAAAATAGAAGGGGTAAAGGCGATTTTAATAATTTTTTTGCATAGTGGGAATATGATTGACGAAGGTGAGGAAAATTTTATGAGTGAAAATGAAAAAATTGTAAAATTGGTCAAAGAGAGACAAAGAAGTAGAATGAGATGATGAATACAGTGGAAAATTTTCAACACAAATAAATAAAAATAGAAGTTATGGCAAAACCCCAAAAAAGAGAAATTTATGATTTACATGATTTAGGAGTGGAATTGGAATATGGGACCTCAAGGAAGAAAATGCAGGGAATGGAATTTTAGGTGTCAAGATAAATTTTGAGAATAAATGGGGGTACAGATGGAGAGATTTTTTTTTTTCTAGTTTTCTATCTAGCAATAAGTACTCTAAGAGTCTACTGGGACTCTACAGATAGTTTATGGATTTTGGGTTTGATCAAATATCTACTTGTAAGTCCTCTAATAGTCTACGAATAATCTGATGATTAATTATTTTGAGTCTACTAGAAATATTTAAAAATTGATAGAATTGGGCCCCAAGATTTAATGGTTGCCTAAAGGTTTTTAAAATTTCACTCTAGCCACCAATGTCATCTAAGCAAGTACCACTCTACAAAAAAAAATTGGCCAGGAAGTTATCTCTTTGTGACAACTCTTGGTTTTCCTCATAGATGGGAACTACTTAGTCAATAAGGGGCCATTGCTTATTTCGCTATCAGGTCCTCTTAGTGGGCCAACTACTTTGGGGTTCCTATGGTACTCCTCATAATGAGTTTTAGGGATTTCACCCAAGCACTTCCCATAGTTATGAGGTCAGGTTTTTACCCTGATCTGAAATAGATTATTGTGTTATAGGAAAATACTAAAATAAATTATGCAATAGAATAGAGTTATTTATAAAAAAGTATTATGTATAAAAATAGAGTGAAGAATTTACAAAAAATTATCCCTAGAAAGCACTCTGATATCGGATGAGAGGATCCTCTTGAAACAATTCAATAAAAATGCATGAAATAAAAGAATTACAAAATGAAAAAATCACTAAATAGATTATATTGATCACAAACCACTTTGAGGGGGAAAGATCCTTTGAGTAATCTCAATACAAATAACTTGTGGATGCCTTCATTAGTCTCAACACTTACTTATATATGAATTATAATCTAAAAAATCACTACTTCCCATGAATGTGGGATAAAACAAAATGCTCAGAAGATGACTTATAAAGCATATACATCCATAGGAACTACTAAACTATCAAAACTTCATAGCATTAATAGCTATTGGTTTAATTTGGTGAGGCTGGATGGTTTAATAATACTGGTGGGTTCAACAAGTTTGGTTGGTTTGATAAGGTAGATAAGGTAGGTTCATTGAAGAGGTTGAGTAAGATTGAGGTATTTGGTAGATTTGGAATGGTTGATATGGTGTGTAGATTTGATATGTTTGGGTGGATTGAAATGTTTGGTTGGTTCAATAGGGTAGGTCAATACTTATTGGTTGGATTTGATAGGGTTGATAAGGTTTACAAGGTTGAGAAGGTGGGTAAGGTAGGTTGGATTGATAGGTTTGATAACATTGGTAAGGGTGATAAGATTGATTGGTTATAAAATTTTGTTTGATAGTTGTTGGTTGGATTATTTTTGGTTTGATTCGATGAGGTTGATAAAGTATTTTGATAGTGGTTGGGTTGATAGTTGTTGGTGGTATGACTAGGGGGATAGACCAAGTCTTGGTTTCAAGATAAAGAAGTTTACCATAAAGGGGGTGTAGGTGATTGATATGATGGTAGATTTAGGTAATCAAAAGTTTGATGCAGTTGAGGTAATTGATATGATGGTTAGGATAGGTAACTCAAATATTAGTGAGGTTGAGATAGTTGAGGTGGATTATGACAAGGGACTAATAAGGGTTGAAAGGTTATTAGCTGGTTGAGGTGATGATTAAGTGGTTATTTAAAAGTTATTAATTGGTTATAATTGAGGTTGAATTGATTGAAAATAAGGTTAGGTTGGTTATAAGTGAGTTTGGGTTGATTTTAGGTGAGGTTAGGTTGATTTTAGGTGAGGTTATGTTGGTTTTAGGTGGGGTTAGGCTGAATATAGGAATTGTTGGGTTGAGTGTATGTGGGGTTGGGTTAGATATAGGTAAGTTTTGGTTGGTTGTAGGTAAGGTTGGGGGTATAAATGTCTCTTGATGAAAGGTAACACTTTGAGGCAAGAGGGTTGTCTTTTAGGATTCTAACATAGTCAGGATCTCTAGGATAAAATATAGGGGTGCTACCCATTAAATCAAGGCAATGGAGATGAGGTGTATGAAGGCAAGATGGTAGAAGGTTTCCAAGGAAAGTTAAATTCCTCACAAATCATATAAAGAAAATACAATAAAATGTCCAATAAGATAAAACATACACTAAAGCACGCTAAATTATAAGGTTATTTTGGTCTCTCTTATGGCTTATGCCTTAAAATTTTAAGAAATTTTGTGACTCGACTTGGCTTGTAGAGTGGGTACTAGAAAAGAAGTCTATGGTTGGTTTTATGTTGTGTTTAGGATCCTAAAAGAATATATATTGGAAATCAATACATGGATTGGTATTAGGGCCTGCCCCCTCACTTCACACACCATAGTGATAAGGGTGTTGGGTACTTAGTATATACTAATTTCTAGAGTTTAAACTCAACTAGAGAGCTGAGTTGGTTCTCCCCTTGGTAATTACTTCCAATTAGGATTTTTAGGAAGGGTAAGTTGACTGCTAAGTGATGAAATCTTAGTCAGGCCTTATGTCAAGTTATGATGATGTTTTATTGATGTAGGTGGTTTGGGTTATGTGTGTGATAAAAGTGATGCTATGATCAAATTACTTTTCTTTAATTTAAACTATGTGACCTAAACTTGTAAGAAATTAATGTATGCAGTCAATTTTAAGCCCAAAAGAAATTTCATTTTTGTTTATGAGCATAGACTTGGGAGAAGAGAATATAGATGGAAACAAAAAGAAACCCAAGTATAGACTCAAGGTCCCACCAGGAATGTCATAATATTTTAGTGAAATTTTGATTCATTTATTTAATAAGAAAGAGTAAAACTAAAAAGAAGGATAAGGTTGGTAAAACCTAGATTTGGTTTACACTCCGTGATCCATATAGTTGTAAGAACTCTTCTTTGGCTTAGGTGGATGACATCTAGATAAGAAATCAATAAATAAAAGGTTGATTAGTTAGGTACATGGGTGGATTGCCTATCAATATAGATCTAAGTACATGATTTCCTTGGAAGCTATCAATCCACCTTTTAAGAACAAGTTAAAGTTATTAATAAAATAAGGTTACATAACACAAATTAAAGAACTTAATTTTAGTGAAGTAAATACTATTCATAATAAATACTTAGATTAACAAGATAACATTAAGGTGAATTCCAAAGTATCAAAATATGGTTTAGGTATGGTCAAGCTATTGTTTTGGGTCTGTATTATGATAGAAGCCAAGAAAATAGGGTTCTGGTTAAGGTTGAGAAGTGGTTTTTACTTTCTAATTTTGGGTGTCTAGTTTTACATAGTGACCATTAGTGGTTAGGGTGGACATTGGTCGTTAGAATGACCATCGATGGTTACTGCCAGTTTTGGTTCAGGTCAATAAGGTTTCTTGGTTGAGGTTGTAAAATGGTTTTAGAAGGTGGTTTTGGGTTAGATATTGGTTTTGAGATAGAACCTAAGGTTTAGAGGTGGATATTTTAAGGGTTAGTTATCTAGATGATTGAAAATAGGTTATAGGTGGATGGGTTTAATTTTTAAACTAAATAATTAAAACTTGAAAAAAAAAGAAATATATTTAGCTCATGGTTTTATAGTTTATGATTGATGGCTTGGAGAAGTTTTGGAGCTTGCTAAAGATGATTTATAATGAAGAGATAACTTCACAAGAATTTGATGATTGATCTTGATCTTTATTCTCTCTCCTACTATTGCTTCCTAGTGATCTACTTACCTCCTCTTTTTTATAGAAGGAAAGAGATGTGCAATAAATGTTAACAAGGATTTTATATTATTTTCTAATTTTTAATTCATCATGCATGGGATCACATGTGAATTAGATGAGATAATTATAGAAAATAAATTCAAAGTTGAAGGGTCACTTAAGTTATTTTAGATAGTGGAACCTAACCATCAATGGTCACGGTGATCGTCAATGTTTAGGGTGACTATTCACGATCAAGGGTCAAGGTCAAACTGGTTTAAAATGTGGGTTTAGCCAATAGGTCAAACTGACTAAAAATAAGGCCTGATTTTTGGTCAAAAGGCCAATGGTTGGGTCCCTAAGTGGTCTCGAGGTGGTTTAGGGGTGTTTCAACATCTAGAACTATAGTGTGCATTTTTTGAGTGTCTATAACCATCAACATAACTCCTTCTACCATGGATATCATGTGTGTTGGGGTCCATGAATCTTATAAAGATCATTATCATTGAGTACCTTTTTGATGAGAGATATGAGTATCTTAAATTATGGGTTGAGGTGACTATGTTGGAATTAGAGAAGATGATAAGACTAATTCTAATCATTATTTTACATTAATCTACTTGAAACGACATCATTATGACATTTAATAACCTCTTATACCTTTTTATGGCCATCCATTCTACTTGTAAGGGTTTGTGTATGTTTCAATGTGGTAGTGAGGTTTAAGACTTAGTTTTGGCCTTTAGGCCTAAAGGCCTAGATTGAGCTTTAGAGCCTTGAATCCTCTAATGGTGGTCAATTATGTTTCTATTTCCACCCTATTTCACCCTTTCCCACTTGTTTCCATCTCTTGTAGCTAACTTTGGCTTCTTAAACTCTAACCCTATTATCCTTTTTCATGTGACTACCTGAATGTTAACAACTCACTATTAAAACTAAGTGTTTTGATAATAGTATGGGATGCCTACAGTGATTTACTTACACAATAAAGTGATAGAGTTCATGAAAACCATTAAACATACTCATGAGACCTGATAATACCCTTAGGTTTATTTACTTCATCAATTTTTCCTCTACATACTATCATACAACATTTTTAGGGTTTACAAGTAGTCATGTCTACATGACCCTTGGTGACTGAGTTTAGTGAATTTCCATACTTTACCTATGTTTCAAATCCTCATGGACAATTATATTACTTTATCACCTTCCCCATAAAGTTTCTTCAACACTCAAATTATCTCAATGTTATGCATAAGCCCTTTATTGATTTGTATAGGTCTATGTGTACTAGTTTAGGCTTGGAACGCCTAATAGGTCATTCGATTATTTTATACATATGGGGATTTCTTTAATTGGTAAATTTTTACACATTTTTACCTCTCTTTATCAAGTTTCTCCATCTTCAAATAATCCTTAAAATAATTAAAAGGTCTTTATATTACACACACATGCCTATTTTAGGTCTTTCTAGGATTAATAAGTCTAGTGGGCCATTAAAATCTTTCACTTATTGACCCTAGATTATAATAAATTGAGACACTTAATATATATTCCTCACTCATGTTATCAGGTTTTTTGAGCTTTATAATAACCACCTAGACCTGTAAATGTCCCTCACTTCTATAGTTGGTCTGTAACTACCTAATTTAGGCCCAAAAGAGCTAAACTATTAGGTTATTTGTGTCATCCAATGATTAAAACACTCAAAGGGGATGGGAAACTTAAGATACAAGTCAAAATATCTCCTTACCTTTCTAAAATTTCTCCACCAATCATATTCCATAAGTTAACCTTCACCTTTTAAGCCAAAATTTTGCCTATGTGTGAAGACTAAGTTTGCCTAAGCTATTGACATAGACAACCCCTTTCTCAATACCTTGAATCACTAATTTAGTGGAATTATAATGTAAGAGGGTTAATTAATTTGTACATACACTTTTTAAACTCTATTATACCACACTTCTCTCTGTTACCTTGTTTCCTTATGATTGCCTGCATAGGCTTGTTTATCTACCTTTAGACCTAATGGGCATATTGGGTTATTAGGTTATTTTGACCATATCAATGCCTAGAATATTTGGATGAGAACACTAATATTATAAGGAAAAAAAAATTAAAATATATATATATTCATGTTCTATCATTGCTTTGTAAGGTTTCATGACTTAACCCTTCTTACTCATAACCCTGCCTACTTGGCTTATCTAAACTATATGGGGAAGTTAGATATAATATTTTTGCCTACATGACCACTATATATCAATTTTATAACACTTTTAATCCTATTCATGGATATTATTAACCTTTTATCACCTAATATTATTGGAAACAAGATGACTTATACATCTAATCTACCATATTTCTAATAGTCAGCCTGTAGGTGTCGTATGTAGGCCTCATGAATGTGTGTATCTCATTTGAGGAGTGATTTGATGATTATTTGAAAGGGTATAGTATTATAAATTCCAATTTTATATTATGAACTCTTTAATCTTATTTAAAACCTATTCACCATCAATATTTATCCCATTTCACCATTGTAATCATATGTATGCACCTTGAGGTCTTTGACTAGACTTGCCTTCTCTTTGAGTAAGTCTAGTGTGTGGTTATTTATGTAACATGTATTAAAATACTAAAATAATCTCACACATATATTCCTATATCCTAGGACAGTCAAATTCTTGTTAGTGTCTCTAAGACTCTATTTGATCAGTCAATATTCTATCAAATCTCTAGTCTGCATAAGAACTTGTTGGTGGTCCCATGATTCAAAGATAAAAATGAGAATTATTAGACATAGGGGAGTGAGGCTCCTTTAGGATTAAAAAAAATTAATGAGGGAAAAAATAAGGATATTTTGTCTATTTTTTCTTGACTTGGAGCCCTTTATAACCACTAAAGTGACACATGTTTATGCTTGTTAAGAGATCACAAAATGTATTTATGACAATTACCTTGGAACATGACTTAAAGAATTCCCTTGATATGACCTAGATAATTATGAAAGGTATAATATATTTTAAATAATACCAAGGGACCTTTACATTATTTAAGACATACTTCTCTTCCATATTTATGCCCTGAATGCTCTACAACATAGATACACTTATCTACAATCTACAAAAATGAATAAAGTATGAAGTTTTGATTACTTCCACAACCCATGAATGTGAAATATAGGTTGAGGGTGATGGATATGGTATATTATGACCTCAAAAACCTACACCAAGTGTTGGTTTACATAAAATCCTCAAAAATGTAACAAAACCATTGTACTTTACAATCCCTATATATACGAATAAGCTCGTTGGAGTGACCAGATTGTTAGAATTTATTGATAGATTATAGGGCATAGATTTGAAGACAAATTAAATGGAAGTGGAGGACAAGGTAATAATATATTTTCCCTAAATTTTCATATTTTGATCTTCTCTCTCATGCTTATACCATAGATAAGCCTAGAAGTTTCCCTAGGTTGTCAAAGAGCTCGATGGGGAGAGAATGCCAATTTTTTGGTCTATTTGACATTATTTTGACATTAAAATTTACCAAGACACCTATAATGAACCCACCTACAACCTATGACTCCCCTCTATATAGACTAATCATATAAGTCTGTATAACCTACAAAAAACACTTGAAAATAATTCTTTTCCTATATTTTCTCCTTTTTTCTAACCTTTAGCTACCATTGAAGGATAAAGAGAAGGAAAAAACTAGTTAAATTACTTTTTGAAAATGATGGTATGATATTAGAAGATGAAGAGGAACATTTTTGGAAAGTGTGGGGTTTATTTTTTAATTAGGGAGTTGATGGGTCTTAAAAAGGACTTTATATGATGTGAAATGCTTAATAGTGGTTTTATAATAGCTATGGAACCCTTTCAATAATTTAATAATAAATTATACACCTAAAAAATCACCTTCCCAAAGTTATATAGTGCAATGTATACCTATATGAGGCACTTGAGGGGTATTTGATGGCTTATAAAGGTGAATTAAGGTGTGAATTGGGCTTAGATGAGTACACCATGAATAATGACCTTAAACACAATATTGTACCTCATGTCATGAATTCAAAAAATGTTTTAACACCCTTACATCCCATTGGAAAAGTTTACCCTTCTTTAAATGGCTTAAACAAGTCTAAAACTATAAGGATTAGAAACATCATTTTATCTAAATTACCTTAATATTTGTTAAATGACCTTAATCTTACCAAACACTATTTAGACCATAATTCTATACCTCCAAATCATTTAGAAATATTTTCACATACACAATGACAATCATGGGGACATATTACACATCTCTAATAGACAAAAGATATCCATGACACATGAGTTCACAAGTGGACTCTATGACACACACCATGACACTCTGAACAAGTCTCAAAGACTTTTAATATAAATATATGAGACCATGATAGTTTAGGAACTATAGATAAGCTTAGATGGGTTATCATGAAAGTTTTTGATGGTAGGGGTCGAATTTTGGCCTATGAGGCCAAAATTTCAACATTTTTGGAAACTATTAGGGGTGACTAGCCTCCTGGTCAAGAGAACCCAGTGACTCTTCATGACAATGATGACTCAAACATGGTAATAGGACTTGATGACTATTATTAGAATTCCAAAGATATTAGTACCTATGGCACTTATTAGATCTAAAAAACTCATAATACACAACAAATACTACCAAATAAACACAACTAACACCTAAGGATCAAAAAATAAAGACACCAAAATAACTAAGACAACTAACTATAGACTTGTACATGATACATTTATTGAAACATGAAAACAAACTACTAGAAAGAAAAAAGTAAATAACACCACATATGTCCTCTAGAATCAAAAGGGAAAATCCTTTGATCAAGTTGGATCAATGAGGTCAAATTTATACATGATGATTAGATTGCAATCATGTACTCTCCACTAAATGATAACTCCCACTTGTGGTTGAAGACACTATCATGCTCATGGCCTCTTAGGAGAGTAGCTAGATTTTCTTGTTCAACTCTCAGGTGCATGGATTGACTAGGTGAGTCAAACAAATAATCATAGTCAATCCATATTTATTTACCTTTCATGATTACTATCATCTCTACCTTAGTCACATGTTTCTCTTAATTAGGTTGAGTAGTTTGAAGTGGCCCTTGTGTTATAGATGCAAGGTTGGCTTCTAATAGAGTTACATATTTTTTTATGACTAATTGAGGCCACTTTAATTCATTTTCACCATAAAATAGTAAATATGCATCTATAGATGGCGTGAGGTGTTGATAGCCTCACTTGAAAAGCTTAAACAAGTCATCTTCACATGAAACTATATTTTGAGAAGGAATAGTTAAAGGGTTGTCTTCCTTTTATTTGGTAAAACCATCCTCCTTAATTTTATCCTAATCATATCATGTTTTAATAAATTTTTAACCTAATTAAATTATGGAAAAAAAATCTCTTGATTAATCTTTACCTAGATTAATTATAATAGGGCTCTCTTTAAGTTGAATAATAACAGATATAGGAGTAGGCATTTTATAGTTTGAAATGTCACCTTATTGATATTAAAACTCATCTTCTATCACCTATGATTTATCATTTGAGGATATTTCATCCTCAAAAACCACTTTATTATTTTCTAAGCTCTTTAATTTTCCTTGTTCTTCATCCTCATTGGTTAGTCTACACTTTCCTTCTATAACTGCTACAAGTTCTTGAAGGTTGTCATGATGAAGGGTGGATACCATGTGACCAAGGAAGTTTTTAAAATCATCCTCTTCTTGTCCAAATAAAGCATTTTTATCTTGTGTCTCATCTTGTTCTTTCATCCCATCCTATTTTGCATCTTTTAAGGCCAAGATTTGTTCCTTCTTGCCAAGAGGTGTCCCAATGACAAGTTCCTATTCAAGTTCACTATGGCCATCGTCATCAGCTACTAAATCAATTTGACTTTTTTTTATCACCTATTCAATAGTAATATCTATCTCAATGAGTGACGTGGTAAATCCTTAGAATGATTCTAGGAGAGTTCATGTATGTCTCATTTCTTTCATTCTATTTCTTACTCTTAATAACCACCATCTTCTCTTTATTCTACACATTTCTTTAAATGTATTTCCATGAGGGAAATGTCTTAGAATATTGAGGAGGGAGAGGTAGGGATTGAATTTTCTTAGGATTGCCTTCCACTTTGACACTTTAGATTATGATTGACTCCTCTTCTCTCTCCTTTGACTACAACATTTGTTTCCCAATTGGAAACTTAAATGTAGGCGCTCCTAATTTTTCATGAATTGTATCCTTGGGCATGAATGGAAGAAATTTACACTGGGATGGAATTTCTCTTGCAAATTCCACTAATTGGTATAGGTGTTGGTTTTTAAGTTTCATTTTTTTAGAAAAGTGAGTCTCAAATTGAAGTATTATCTAGTTGGAGGTCTCTTCATGCTAATCAGAAGGTGAATGGAAAATGGCCTTATAAGGTCTACTATAAACCATGAAACTCAATATTCTCAAGACATATGTATTCCCCTTTTTGAAATCTCTCTTAGATAGGCCTCCAATTAAGAAAAGTTAGCAGGGATTATGAAGGATTCAGGAGGCCTTAACATTCATTGACTTGGGGATTTTGAGGGAGGAAGAGTAATTAAATGGAGGAGTTATATGCGATGGAGGAGGTGAGATAATATTGATGATGGTATAACCTAATGCTCCTCATATAATTATAATGTCTCCTCAATTTTTGAAATTAGACCCTATATATTCAACATGTCACTATTGACCCTTAAATGACCTTATATTATGAAAAATGCCCACTCTTCCTTAGCCTACTATAATGAAGTTATCATGTTCTCAATTACATTCCTATGGATTTCTTAGCCATACCCTCTCAAGGTGTCAATGCTCACCATGTGTCTTTCATAGATTAATAGGGTCTATTTAAGGCTCGATATGGATTGGTTTGGGACATGGTTGGGTTAACTAAGAATGTCATGATTTTGTCATGAATAATTAGGTTGATAAGTAGGTTGCTAAAGAGGTTAACGAGGCTTAGAAACAGGGATAGAGTGGTGTTCTTATCATTTAAAAGAATCATAGGCATGATAAGGGATCTCATATTATTGACAAGGGTGAATATAAGGCTGATAGGGGTCAGAATAAGTATGACTATAATGGATCATAAGGATATTGATAAGGAAGTAAATTAAAAAACACTACCCCATATGTAGCCATAGCTCATCATAATACACATGAATAACAATGAGTTATCAAGAAATTCTCTTACCCTTGATATGATGACCTTGTGATGACTTTTGACTACAAACCTAGCATGTGAGTGCTTGAAACTACTTTTGATGACCAAGATGTTATTGTGAAGGCTCAAATGTTTGAATCTAGTCCCACCAGGTATGCCATAATTATTGGCAACCCAATTTTCACCCTTTGAAGGAGATTTTTCAATCCTTAAAACTTAGACTAACATAGGAAGGGCCTAAAGGCTATGGGTGACCTTATAATTAGACTAGACCTCTAGATTATGGGGCTATCTCCCCTAGTGAATTTGTTTGGGATCATTTTACTAAAACCTACTTATTTAGGTGAAAATGTATATAAATTACATGAAATAAACCTAATATAAGGGGTGATGATGCACCAATATTGTTTATCCATTCAAATTAAACTGTGAACAACACTAATGGACAATACATATAACTAAATCACTACCTCCAATGGCTTATAGGAAATAATGTTTCATGTAGAGATTGATTTGAATGCCTAGAGTAAGAGTTTAATTAGAAGAAGGCTTGGTTTAAGTCACTTGTAGTCAAACTTCCACTCCAAACTCAACCATCAACATCATAACACACTAGATGACCTACATATAAACCTTATTAGCACCTAGGTGAAACTTGGACCTACAAAGGGGGATATTCCACCAATTTTACATTAAAAAAAAATGTACACACTGGATATTAATAATGAAAAATATTCAACATTATATTTATTAATCCAATAGGTTTATCAAGTACAAAACCAAACAGAGTTTCCTTATACGTAGGTGAAGGATACAAATCAAGGCCTTAAGGTCTAAATATATAGTATAATGGGAAATAAATGAGAGGGATAATGGAGTGAAGTTACATATGAGAAGCCATAAATGACCATAATAAACTCCATCTATAATTATATTAACATAACAATCCTCATAAGTCATTATCGATGCATTGGTCCCTTTAATGACCCCTTAGGCATTGAGGTGGGCTAATGGAGGTTGTAACTGACTTATTTGATTCCTTTAAAAGCATGATCATTCCCAAGGAGGGGTAATTTAATTCATTATATGGTAGTTATAAAGTGGAATTGGGGTGAAATTAGCCTCAATGAGGCATTTGAGTAGCCTATTAGTCCTTTCATGCATATTGATTAGATTTGAAACTGCATCCATTCCTCCATAATGGCTATGAGGAGTTCCTATTTTACCTTTATCATTAGTTTTATGGTATAATAAATTCATAATAACTCCTCCAAAAGTATCTCTATGTCATTATTCAACTTTCCTTGTTAACTAAGTAGGCCTGGTAGGCCACTATCCCTAGTTACATAGTGTTTATGCTTGAATGGCCATGTAAAACCTATATGGGACCTTGATAAAATGTGTATAACTGAGTCTCAAGTCTAAAAATATGTCCCATATCATGACATAAGACCTTTTGAGTAGCTCACACTAAAAAAATTACAAAAACTAAGTGACTGGGTTACCTTCTCTTTCACATCTATAGACTAGTTATTTGGGGGAGTCATACATAGGCATTTATAGGCATAATTTTGGATATCTATTGTATTGGGAAAATTAAAAAAGTATTAAACCTTACCTTAAAATTATTATAAACCTCTCAAATAACTATTCAACCTATTTACTACCTAATTCCTTGAAAATGTACTATTTCATATCAAATCCATAGAGTGTCTGTACAACTTGATACCATGAATAGGGTCTATTTTGAGTGTGCTTTGTGGTTTAAGTTTTTTTATGGTCATTACACCACAATTATATGCCAATTATTCATCATCTCCTCAATTAGGTAATTACTATGGTTTAAATAAGGTTTTGGATGTCTACCATATTAATGATAGTTTATAAATATGAGACTTCCAATATAAAACTTATGGTCATAGATTTTTAGTCCATATACCCCCATAAAAATTCTAAAAAATTTAGGGTCCTATGCATCTTATGTGGAGAGACGTGAGTGCATATTGGTTAACCTTGAGATTCCTAAAAATAGTCTGGACATTTATATAGTCTTATAATTTGTTCATAAAACTAGACCCCTCAACCTTAATCCTTCTACCATGGATTTCAAGTGTGTTGGGGTCCACAAATCTTGATAGGATCAATGGCCTTGAGTCTTTTTATGATGAGATAACTGAGCTTCTGAAAGTGTGGTTTGAGGTGATTATGTAAGACTATGAAATTCAAGATGGTGATACGACTAATATTGATCATTATTGTGAAGTAATATACTTTAAACCACCTTATTAGGACCTAAAATAACCTATTATACCTTATTATGGAAATCAATTCTATTTGGAAGGGTATGTTTATGCTCTAACATGGTAGTGAGGTTTACGGCCTCATTATGGCCTTTAGGCCTAAAGGCCTACACTGAGTATTAAATATTTGAATCCTATAAAGGTGGTCATTAATGTTTCCATTTCCAAATTATGGTACCCTTTTAAATTATTTTCCATCTCTTGTAACTACCTTTGGCTACTTAAACTTCAACCCTATTCTCCTTTTCCATGTGATTGTCTGAGTACTAACAACTCATTGTTAAAACTAAGTGTTTTGACATTAATATGAGATGCCTAAGTGATTTTATTATCTTATATATTGATAAATTTCATTAAAATAATTTCACATTCTCTTATGACCTAATAATACCCTTAGGTTCAATTCCTTCATCAACTTTTCCTCTACACACTCTTATACAACAATCTTAGGATTTACAAGTAGTCATGTCTTCATGAACCTTGGCGATTGAGTTTAGTGATTTTTATTACTTTACATAAGTTTACCATCATAACTAAAATTTTTAATACTCTATAAAATTCCCCCTCAAGTTTATTAAACACTCATATTATCTTAAAATTATGCATAATCCCTTAATTGATATGTATAGGTATGTGTGTACTTGTTTAGTCTTGGAAGGCCTAATAGATCATTAGATTATTTTATACACCTAGGTATCTCATCACTTGGTAAATTTTTCCACCTTATTAACTTTATTTATTATGTGTATCCATGTTTAAATAAGTCTTAAAATAATTAAAATGTCTTTAGATTATTCACACATGCCTATTTTAGGTCTTTTTATGCTTAATAAGCCCTATAAACCATTAAACTCTTTCACTTCTTGAAATTGGGTTATCATAAATTTATAAGATTAATATATCTTCCTCACTCACATTATCAAGATTATTTATCCTTATAATAACAAATTAGACCTATATATGTCCCTCACTTCTATAGTTGGTATGTAACTACCTAGTATAGGCCCAAAAGAGCTAAATGGTTAGGATCTTTATGTCATCCAATGATTAAAACACCAAAAGGGGATGGAAAAATTAAGATTAAAGTAAAATTTTATCTTTAAATTTCTTAAATATCTACACAAATCATATTTCATCAGTCAACCTTCACCTTCTAAGCCAAGACCCTACTTGTGTGTGAAGATTAGGTCTGCCTGAGTTATTGACATAGACAACCTCTTTATCTATAATAACTAATTTGGTGGAAGGATAATGTAATATGGATACTTAATGTGTATTAAAAAAATTTAAACTCCACTATAACACACTTATCTATAGGTTACCTTCTCTCTTTATGACTTCCTGCATAGGCCTATTTATTCACCTTTAGATCTAATAGGCCTAATGGGATATTAGGTTATTTTACCTTCTCAAGGGATGGAATATTTTGATGGGAATACTTAAATTTTCAGGAAAAAACATGTAAAATCTATCCTTGTTCATGTTTTTTCACTCCTTTGTAGAGTTTCATGACTTAACCCTTCTTGTTCATAACCTTGCCTGCTTGGCTTATCTAGACTATATGAGCAGGTGAGATATAATATTTTTGCCTAAATGACCACTCTATTTCAATTTTATAACACCAATAATAATATTAATGTATATTATTAACCTTTTATCACCTTATATCCTTGTAAACTAGATTACCTATGCATTTAGTTTGCCTTATTTTTAATAGTTAGCCTATAGGTGTTGTATGTAGGCCTCTTGACTATGCATATCTCATTTGAGGAGTGATTTTATGATTATTTGAAAGGGTCAAGTTTTATAAAGTCATGTGTTTCTATTTTTTACTTCTGAAGATTACTTACAACCTTTTCACCACTAACATCTTCCCATTTCACCATTGTAACCCTATGTATGTACCTTGAGGTCTTTGACTGGTCTTGCCTTCTCTTTGAGTGACTCTAGTGTGTGGTTATTGATGGACCATGTATTACCATATTTAACTCATATACCTTGTATCTTTATATATACAAGGATACTTCAATGCTTATCATTGTTTCTAATACTCTATTTGATCAGTCAACATTCTATCAAATATCTAGTTTACATAAGAGCTTGTAGGTGGTCCTTTGACGGTTATATATTTAAAGGATAAAAAAGAGAATGATTGGACATAGGGGAGTGAGGGTACTTAAGTATTTAAAAAATTAATTAGGGAAACATTAAGGATATGATTTATATTATGTCTCAACTTGGAACCCTTCATAACCACTACAGTGACATAGGCTTATGTTTGTCAGGTGATCACACAATGTACTTATGACAATCACCTTGAAACATGAATTGAAAGAGTCCCTTGATACAAAATATATGATTATGGAATGTAAATAATATTTTAAAGGATCTAAAGGGACTTTTATATGCTTGAATACATCCCTCTCTTCCATATCTATGCCAAGAAAGCTCTACAACATAGATACACTTGTCTGTAATCTATAAAAATGAAGAAATTATGAAGATTTGATTGATTTCATAACCCAAAAATGTGAAAATATGGTTGAGGGTGATGAATATGATCTATTAATACCTTATGAAGACACACCAAGTGTTGGTTTGTATAAAATCCTCAAAAAATGTACCAAAACCATAACACTTTCTAATCCCTACACAGATGAATAAAATCATTAGAGTGACTAGATTATTAACATATTTAAATAGAGTATAGTGCATGGATTTGAAGATAAATGAAATGGATAATTATTTCAATGTACCCCTTTATTTTCCCTAAATTTTTATATTTCAATCTTCTCTCTCATGTTTGTACCTTCCATAAACTTAAAAGTTTCCTTGGGCTTCCAAAGAGCTTAGTGGGGAGAGAAGGTCGGGTTTTTGGCCTGTTTGACATTATTTTTCCATGAAAATTCTCCAAGAAACTTGTAATTAACCCACCTAAAACATATAACTACCATCTATATGAAATGACCATACAAGTTTTTATAACCTATAAAAAACACTTGAAAATACCTCTCTTCATGCATTTTCTACATTTTTCTAACCTTGAGCCACCATTTAAGGAAGAATAGAGGGAAAAAATTATTTAAATGACATTTTAAAACTAAAATTATGATCATAGAAGCTAAATAGGTACATTTTTGCATGTCTGGGGTCTATTTGTTGATTATGGAGTGGAAATGGGTCTTTAAAAGGACATTATATGATGTGAAATGCTTAATAGTGGTTTTATAATAGATATGAAACCATTTAAAGAATTTAATAAGAAATTATACACCTAAAAATAACCTTCCCAAATTTGTCTAATGCAATGTATACCTATATGAGGAACTTGAGGTGTATTCGATGCCTTTTAAGGGTGAATTAAGGTGTGAATTAGGCTTAGATGAGTACATCACTAATAATGACCTTATACACACTATTATACCTCATGTCATGAATTCAAAATAATTTAAGACACCTTTACATCCCATTGGAAACTTATTGAAATGTCTTAAATATGTCTAAAACTATAAGGATTAGAAACCTCATTTTCTCCAAATTACCTTAATATTTTCTAAATGACCTTAATATTTCTAAACATTATTTAGACCATACTTCTAGACCTCTAAATAATTTTTAACTCTTTTGAATTACATAATAACCATCATTGGTACCTACTAAATATCACCAATAGACTCAAGAGAACCATGACACATGAGTTCAGAAGCAGACTCTATGAGTCACCATGACACTCCTAACAAGGCTCAAAGACTTTCAATAGATATTTATGAGACCATGATAGTTTAGGAACTATAGATAATATTAGAGGGGTTATCGTGCAAGTTTTTGATGATAGGGGATGACTATTGGTCTGTGAGGCAAAAATTTCAACAAAACTTCCACTCGAAAGCCAATGCAAAAATATAAAAGTGGAATAACTAGGTCATTTTTGAGTTACCTAAGTCTTTAACAACAAGGTGAGATTGTGTGTGACATTTCTCTGGGTTTGACTCAATAGAAAAAAGTAAAATAATGCATTTTTGTTTGCCTAAGTTCCATAAATGGGATAAGGGGATAACATACATGCAATGCTTTACAAAAATGAAACTAACTACTAAACAAAGAAAGAAAAGAAAGTTCTCTTATGACCTCTAAGTCTAATGTGTTTATTCTTTTTAAAGCACCTATTGAAAAATGAATGAAGTTTGTCCTTTGTTGTAACTTGTAAAGTTTTTTTAAGGGTTTTAAAGAACCAAATTAAATGTGAAATGGTCTTTTTAATTATAAAAACTCCTTTATTTCACTTAATTCCTTACAAATAATGTTAGGGGATTGATTTATGTTGGATGAATTGATGAAATCAACCTACAAAATAGAAAATTAACTCAAAATTCCATGAAAATAATCTCTCTATAATAATTTTATAGTTATAAAATCAGTGTAAACTATGAAATTAAAGGTTAATAAAACATAAAATAAAACATATAAAACTTGTAAGAATGATTTTGTAGTTACCCAACAATTTTGCAACTAATCTCATTGATTTTACAATTATGTTTGCCAATTTCATAACTATTCTTATTGATTTTTTAGTTACCTTTGGAGAATTAACAATTGAACTCATTCATTTTTCTATTTCCAAATTAATTCACAATTAAAAATTCATAAAAATTTCATAGTTTTCCTGAAACCTATAAAAAACAAAGAAACATAGCATAAATAATTTCACAATTTTTTACTGCAATTTGATAGTTAATAGTTTCAAATTCATAAATCCATAGATGAGTTAGAAAAATTAGTAAAATATAATATGGTTTCATACTTTACCCCTATTAATTCATAAAATAGTCTAAAATAGAGGTGATTTCATGATTCCCTAGTATGATTTTATAGTTTCCTATGATGAATTCATAATTTCTAGCTTTGAATTTATAGTTTTGTAGTAGATGAAATCATAGTTCCACATACAAAGGTAAAACACAAAAGTTTTAAGAAAAAAATGCAAGAAAGAGGTCATTAATGAGTTTTTATCAACTCCTAATAGGTCCAAAAATTCTTTTATTATGTAATTGGGGTGTGTGGTCCCACCGAGCATTCCATTACGTATGCAATAGGAATTGAAGGGAAAATATGCATTAGTCACTTGTTAGTTGAATCAAATATCCAAAAACAAGATTGAGACAAAGAATTATTAAGCCTAGATATTAGGGTGATCTTGATGATAAAAGGACAAAATGAAACACAACTATAAGGACAAAAGATAAATTACTTTCACCTTCCTTGTAGCTTTGAATAACTTGTTGAACAATAGTTGTTTTGCTCAACTTGTGTCCAAATCAGAGTCTTCATCAACACTCTTATTTTGTAAGAAGTACCTTCCCTTTTTAAACTATGGTTTTGGTCTTGACATGTATTGGTATATGAATCCTCTCTTATAAATTTGTCATAATAACTTTAGACAAAAGAGATTGTTGAAAGTGAGTGTGAGACCTTGTATTTATAAGTTTCAAATGAACCCAAATCTAGGTGTAGTTATGTCTAAGCTAGCCCTAAGTTAGCCTTGGGAGGCCAAATTCAATAACTAATGTCACTAATTATGCATTTCTAGAGGCATGGCTCAACATTTCTAGTTTGTAAGGCATTTATGTTGATATTTTAGAATTCTTGATGTTGAGGATGACAATGTCACTATGACCTCATTTCCCTTTGATATTTGTTGATTTTTTATTTTTATAAATTATATTTTAACTAATTAAATATGGATTATTTAACCAATTATTTAATTTATCTAATTATTTATTTAATTTTTCTTAGGCTTTTGGTTATTTTAATAATTTGATCACGTACCCTGCTTAATTAGTCCAGAATGCTAGTTTACTGGAACAAAACTTGACTTGAGATGAATCTATGAGAGGTTATAATTATGTAAATGGTAATAACCCAAATATGGATACTATAATGCAATTATGGTCACTTACATCCAATGTGTGAATTAATTTAGGATATTTAGTGATTACTAGGCTTAATTTGCATAGTTTATTAAAAATCAATCTAAAGTCTGCTTAGACATGAATGTGGTTGAAAATAAATGTCTATAATCTTTGGTATATAATCTATTAGTATAAAAAAACATAAAACATATTCCCAATGGATAGGTAAATCAATTGAAATAATATGGAGTCGAAGAGGTCCATAAGAGAGCATGTCATTAGATGTCTAATTCTTAGTAAAGAGGTATATACATGCAAAAATACTAGTAATATGTGTACTTGTACCAAAATGGGTGTCTAAATTTACCCTTATGCAATACAATAATACAATAAAAATTATAATTTATAGTTTAAAGAAAGATAAAATACATATTATGGTGTGGACAATAAACCTTGTCTTTGTTTGAGTCATTCCTTCAATATTTTGTCCTTGATCATTACCTACAATTAGGCATATGCCCAAAAAACGTAAATCAAAATATATAATCTATATGTAAGTAATAATAAAAAGTATCATAAATAAATATCATTAATATAGTACACCTATGTATGTGTCACAAAGTAACTGGGTCTAGAGTGTTGGAAATTTGAGTGTTAGGAACTATTGAAGTAGATAGGTGAACTTACAACCTCATCCATATTATGGACAGGAAGATGACTGAATTTACATGTGGTAAAAGTGTATGTCACCATGGTTTTGATTTAACTAGAGTGAATATATTTGGGAGGTGATCTTGCACCCAACCTAAAATAGGAAGAGTGATGGTCCAACCATTGAGAGTATCATTTCCTGATGAGCACAACTTGAGTGCAAAATATACATATATGTATAGTTTAATATAGGGTGAGTGATGTAATAAATATCAACCCAAAAATTGTGATGATATTTAATTATTTAATCCCTCTAATCACACCAAAAAGAATAACCAACTGCTATAAATGGGTAAGGCTCAATATAGTCTGTAAATGTTCACTTAGGGTATTAGTATGTTGGGGTATCAATATATAGTAGTTTTAGAAATTTGAAATTGATTTGTATTTTTTTTAATACTAGGTAAATATTTCATAACATATTTACCTTGTATATGTATCATGCTAAAATCATGTATAATAAATTGTAACAATGTATATGAATTTGCTATAACTATGAATTTGTATCATATACTATGTATGTTTTGTCAATTTGGGAATTTGTATAAGTGTGTAGAACATGATTCCAAAGCATGAACACACTATTTATACATTAATTTAAAACTATAATAATTATCAATGTGGAGAATATGTTTTCCAAAATATTCCCCACTATAAATTGGAGATTCTAAAAGCTGAATAGCTGTGGAGAACATGCTTCCAAAGTTTTCCCCCATTAAATATGTGAATTGATATAAGTACCATATAAATGAAGGTGGAGAATGTACTTAAAAATAACTCCCCTACTATAATATTTAATATACAAATGTGTGAAATCCATGTCCATATGACATGCCCCCACTAATATCTAAAAGTTGATATAAGTACAACATATTGAATAAATATGGACAACATGCTTCCATAACATGCACTCACTATATCTGATAATTATGCATATTATGTTTTACTTATGTATAACATGTTTGTAAACATTCTCATACTATTACTCCCCCATTTTATGAGGATATATTATAGTGCCTACTGGTGGTCTCCTCATAAAAGGAATAATAGAGAATTTACTTAGTAATATTTGACTTGGTAATATTCTAGTTTTGTTGTAGCCAAGAATTTATAACATTATTTTTGGTAGTATCTATATTGTCATAGGATATCTATGTATAAAATTTTTAGTGACTTTTAAAAATGGTTTAAAATTTGCAAATTTGGTATAATATGGAAGGGATTGTTGTCTAAATCTTAATGCAACTTGCAATTTCAAATTTGGATATATGGGGATCAAGAAATGTTCATTTGAAGTTGTTTCAAAGAGGTATATTAAGGGGGTTATAATATAATTTTTAAATCATTTACGTTTTGAACCTTTATGAATTTTGATCTCTAATTATAGAGAGAAATAACATAATGCAGAAGATCTCCTCATCCTTTGTAATTTTATATTCTCTAGAGTGTCATAGCTGGTCAAGATTTTTTTGAGCTAGTAAGTAGTTGTTTGGCAATTTATTTACAATTATATTTATTTGAAAATTTGCATTTTGAGCCTATTTTTTGGGCATTTTCATGGGATATCAAATTCTTTCATCAGCATTATATATTATTGTATTAGGATTAGGACATAACCATCCCCTTTTAGGCATTTCCATTTGATGTATATCTTAAATAGATGTTAGTGTTTGATGTAGCTATCCTACATAGATGATAACATCCAGAGCTAGTGTCTGACACTACTATATTTATATTTTTTCTTATTTTATTAATTTTATGTATTTTTATAACAAAATGTGATCATATATTTTTACTTATTTTATTAATTTTATGTATTTTTATAACAAAATGTGATCATTTATGAGTTTTTATTTTTGTTTTATTTATTTCATAAAGATGTGTATATTTTATATTTCTAGCATGGTCAACACTATTCTAGTTTCGTAGTTGAGTTTAGATATAGCTGATTATGATTATTGATTAATAAGGATTGGGGAATGTGACCTAATTTGGATATATTTTATATGATGTACACCTCACCAATCTAATGAAGATATTCCATATACCTATACATTATAGCTCCATATTGGTGAGATGATTGACACCCTAGAGGATGTATATCAGATCTTTCAATTATTGATTAGGGGTTAGAGGGTGCTAGTTGTCAATGATTCATAGATATATTTAGTAGTCTCATTTATATTTTAATAGTTAGAGGTATCTTTGGGTTGAGATAATTAGTATGATTTGGTTTGATAACATTGTTAGTGGTGATTTTCTATAACTGCATAATTTTATTTATGTATTAATAGCATCATTTGTAGCTATGGAGGGTGGGATAGTTGGTATTTGATATCATATGTACCAATTAGTTTTTCATATTGAGTTGGAAAAGACCAAATAGTCTTGGTATTGCACTATATTATCACACTTGTACATAGATCTCTATAGAATTGCATTGGAGAGCCACGATGATGGTATTGGTGCAATGATTTTGTTACATGTCTAGGTGTATGAAAATATCACAATAATCCATCCAATTACTAGTCCCATTATTGTATAGTTCCACCCACATGTGTTTGTTAAGTGAAGGGTATTCCCATGTGGTATAAATAATACCATAATTAAATACTAGACTATATTAGATAGGCTTAATCTTGATCAAATTATGTGGCATCCCTAAATGAATTTTGATTGCTAGCCTTAGGATGGTCATGAGTTATAGAGAGTTCATCTTAGTATGTGGTTGATTGATTGATTTTATAGAGTGTATGAGTCATTTTAGTATGATCAAGTTACATAACAATTTTGGATCGAGTAACATGTTCCCTAAATAGGTTTCCATATCCATGGCATCATAAAATATGGAATGGTCATAGGCCACATGATAGGCTGACACATACTACTGTAGATTTAGCCCCACACTTAAGTAATGAGTGAGATCTCATAGTTCCCCTAGTATTAGGAGATGATTAATTTTTTATTTATGGGTGTGTGTAGTGGTTTATTAGGGATTTATGGCCCTTTTTTTTCCTATTATAGTTACAACTCTAGGTGCCATTTTTGTAGCACATGGTGGTAGTGGATAGATAGGTGGTGATGGAAGAGACAATGCTCCAATAGGACTAACACTAGCTGATGAGGCATCCAATAGAGCCACATATGAGTCTCTTAGATTTTATTTTTGAATTTGATTTTATTTATTTAGGTATTTGGTTTTTATATATTTCACTAACTAATGTATTATCTCAAATATGTGTAGGTGGTTGGAAGTGGTCAACCATGGTAGATTAGATGATTCAACCCCTTACTCATATTGTGATGATGGATATATCTAGATATGGATTTATTCAAATGTTTTTTGATATTTATGGTGAAAATACACCATTGTTTGATCTAGTTATGAGATTTATGGTGGCATACCATACTAAAACCAACATGCGTGAGGAGGTACATGTGAATATAAATAGATGGGACATTATAAAGTGAAGTTACACTAAGATAATAGAGATAATTATTGAGTGATATAATTCTTTGAGATGAGATCATGAGGCGATAGTATGGTGGCTAAGTGTTTTCAAGGAAAGAGTGTAGGTTCTTTCACATGCATAGGACCATAATTTTATCCTAGTGCATCTACCTATAGAGGTGTTGGATTTGTGGATGTTGATAGTGATGACGAGTATACCTTGTGGGATATTCCCCTACTTATGATTTATATGTTTATTTTTACAACATTTGTATTATTTTATATCTATATGACATTTGGATCTGATTTGGTATCTAATATATTTGCATTGTTTTATTCACTATTCATCATTATATGATTTGTTAATTATATTTGAATTTCATGGTGTATGTTGTGGATATGGTAAAAGGTATAATAAATATTTCAATTTATTGAACTAATTATATAATTTGAACAAGAAATTACTCATCACATGTGATGGAACCCTGTAGGAAACATGAATGATTCACTATAATGATCATGTGTTAGTGTAATTATCAATTTTGCTTATGTAGTTAACTCTATTAGAATTATAGGTATAATTGGTGAATCTTTAGGAACCTATTTAGGAACACAAATTTTATATGTAGGTATATACCCTCCACATATTCCTTTATCCTAGACATGTTTAACTAATGGTTCCTTGGTAGGATAAGTGTGGGAGTGATTAATCCTATTAGAAAACACACTAGGAGAAGGGATTATGCTAGTGGGTGTCTTTTACAAAGGTCAATGGACCATGTTTTCCTTAGAATAATTAACATGGTGTAACTCAACCCTATTAGATGGGCCTATTTAAGAATTATGTGAATATGTTTTGGATTCCTCTTTTTCAAATGCAATAATTCCCTAATTTTCTAACTATGTAAACTTTTGCTCAGGGTAAAAACAATCATTATCTCAATTACCATTAATACGATGATAAGTTTAAAAGTCATGTCCCTTTACCTTTTCAAATATATGAGGTGGGTAATGTAAATTAAGAAGGATTTTGATCAATAGTTTATCCAACAAAGTTCATAATATATCATGTGGTTTATCTCAGTACCAATGAAACTGATGAGGTTGTCATCTAGTGGTGTTATTTGGTCTAACTATGGGAGGTACTTAAAACTATGTACCTTTACTTTATTCAATACTTTAGCTATTAGTGGTTTTTTATCTCCTAGTGGTTTTTAGAATATTCTTAAAGTGGTTCATGACCCCTCGTAACATGTTTAGGTGACCTTGAAACATGAGTCTTACCATTCTTGGTTGGTGATGGAAAAACAAGTAACGAAGGTCTTAAATGAAACAAATGGATTGCATAATTCTCTCTCTCTCTCTAAGTGGAGAGTTAATACCCATATTAAATATAAATTTTACTTCAAAATTTTAGGGTATAAAGATTAAGTAATATAAAACAACCTTAAATTGAATAACATAGTCTTGTAAAGATTCATTCTCATTTTGGGTCAGGGTTTGCAAATGTTCTAATGGGAACTTAGATAAGGTAAATTAGTGAAAATGTGATAATAACACATTTTAAAGATTCTTTAAAGTTGATAAGAAACCATCTGGCATCTATAAATCCAATCAAGAATCCTTTTTGTTAAAGTACAATGGAAAGCTTTTAATAAAAAGCTTCCATTTTGAATCAATGTCTAAAGAAGTTTATATATTATTGCAAATGATTAGCAAGATCCCTTTGATCATTAAATAAAGAGAAGTTAGTTAGATAAAATTCTATTTATAAGGATATTCAAACACATGTCACATAATAGTTTGTCTTAGTAATGAATTCTCACCAAATAGAGCTTCATGAAAATAAACTTGTAACTTAAGAGTGTTAATTTTCTATTGCAAATCTCCCATGGTAGTCATAATAGATAACATATCATGAGTATAGGTTGAATTTTATGTTATAGGTTGTAAAATACCATTCACATGAGACATAGGGATGGTGGGATCTATATCACTCTCGAGAGGAGAATCATCACATGGGTTAGTAACATTTGGTAAAGGAGTACCCATGGTTAAATAGGTAAGCATATCATGATAGATATCAGGAAGGATAATACCATTTCCATTACAATATTACACTTCACTTTGAATTTGGTTACTTTCAATAGGAAATGGTGAAATAATTTCAATTATAAAAATTAGCTCTTGTTTAGGCAAAAATGTAAAAGAGGGAGGAAAAGGGACATTTAGAACTTCATTTGCATTATCATGAGTGGGGAGTGGGTGACATTTTAACTTTGATTTGTACTCAACAAAGGAAGAGAGAATGGAATGTTACTTTTGAGTTTCTTGGATTTATATAATTTAACCTTTAAATGAGATACATCAAATAGACTTTAAAATATTTATGTCCCCAAATAATGCAAGTTTTGTAAGTTTTTCCTTAGGATGTTCATTGGCACTCTCATTTTTCCATTCAAGCAAGAAATGGTGAGATATAATAAGTTTATTTTTCTTATTACATACTAGAGATGAAGAACAACTTGGAGTAGGTGTACCTGA
Organism: Torreya grandis; assembly: GCA_037957365.1. NCBI lineage: Eukaryota > Viridiplantae > Streptophyta > Pinopsida > Cupressales > Taxaceae > Torreya > Torreya grandis. The sequence continues at coordinate 975,250 of JARHVA010002028.1, read as the reverse complement.
ATCATACAAAGAAGACATGGGATTTTGAACACTAGTATTATTTAGACGTGAAGTCACACTTGATTTCATCAATATTTTCATTATGAGATATATTGGAGGAACATTAAACTTCCTTGACTTTGTCAACATTAGAAGATGGGAAGCTCACATTCATTTGTTAAGATAATGAAAAAAGGTGGAGATGTAATAATTAGATTTTCAACATTAGGAATAGTATCATTTTGCATGATTGTTGGTTATTAAGATTCCTCATCATTGGAAAGCAAAGGATTAGGATAATGAGGTTCAACATAACCAAAAATAATATCATTACATTATTATCCATAAGAAAAAATGCCATTATCACTAGCTTGGTAATTTAGATTTTCATTTGCTCATTTTTTTTTTCATTATCATAATTATAAGCAAAGGCAAGGGTTTGATCCAATTTTTTATATTCCATAAGATCCTCATTTGAAATACATTGGTCATTAGGTTAATTAAAGTAACTATCAAAAGGATGAGGCTATTTTTGTTGAGGGTCCTTTAGATGGTGATAAAGTAGGGAATCCATAAAGAGTTGAGCCTTTAATAAAATTTTACAAAACACAATTATAAGAATCAAAATAATAAGAATATTTAACATTCCTAAACTAATCCTACATAAGAAAAAATCAGATATGAAAATAAAATATATAAATCTGAAATTAAAATTTAATGAAGGAAAAAACCCTAATATACAAACTAGGGTTTTGGTTCTATAAACATAGGTCAACATCACCAAATGTTTTATGTGCTTTAGGAGTTTTACAAGATAATACCCTAGAAAATAAATTTGTTCAAAAGGAATTAAAATATTCATATTTACACTAAAATATAATCAAAACTATATATTTTCCTAATCTATCATGTGTAATAAATATAATAAATACAAAGAAACTAAGCAACAAAGAGAGCATATCTTATTTAATGTTTTTTTATAGATCATGGTAGTGGTCAAAATTTGTCATAAGGCTATGTTAGAGATCTATATTTCACTCATTCTTTGTTTTTACTATTTTAACCTTTGAAAAGTTGTGTCAATCTAAGATACTAATGTTGACACTTATATTTGTGTCTAATGCTAGTGTCTAATGAGAGATATACATAGGAGTGACCTCAAATTTAGATTAGACATGTGTTACACTCTATGTAATCATTATGTGTCTCAACTTATGCTTGCCTTTATTTTAGATATATATAATAATAAATGTTATCTTTATTTCATTGTACCTCTTCTAACCTAGTTAAAGGGGGTTAGTAACATGAGTCGATCTAGCCATAACAACCATATTATTATTAAATGCTACCTACATAGACAATACTCTTAAGAGGTCCTTAGACATGGATGTAGTTATCCCTCCTTTGCATGTGTGTGTAATTGTAAGATAATGAATATATGCTCTTTATCTTAATAACACTTTGTACAAGTGATGCAATAATATATTTGACCTTTTGAATGCTTCAAATATTTAAAATTATGATGTAGTACAATTTGATAGCTTGAAATAGATAGTAATTTCTTATTATAGAGTTTCCTTATCAACTTGGAAGGTGTCTTAATTATACCATAGCCTTTGTATATATAGGAAAGTTTTGACTTTGACTTAGATCCTAGTGACATGCAAAATCTGACCATAGGATGGTCAAAGAGGGTTAAAAAAAGGGTCATAATGTGACAGATACAGTAAAAGATAAAAATATAAGACTAGGTAGTTGCATCTATCCTAAACACTAATGTTGACACTAATGTCTAGGATGGGCACAAGTGTCCAGGGGATAAAATCATATAGAAAACAAGCACAAGCAGGGTTAAATGGTATACACTAGATGAAGATAAACAAACTTAGCACATAGGCCCAAGGGTAAGGTAAATCAAGAGCAATAAGATGAAACTGAAGAGGTCCATAAGAGACTACATCACTATATGTATAATTATTAGTAAATAGGTATACATAAATAAAAATATTAGTAATATGTGTAATTATACAAAAATGGGTGTCTACATAGGTAGGGATTAGTACTTGATCATCATACTGTCAATTCTACTCTTATTAAAGATTATGGAGGTTGCCACCTCAAAGTGGCTTATCATTTATTCTTATATTCTAATATATTTCAATCATATTGTGATCTAATTATTTTATTATACTTTATTGGTGAATAAATTTACTTATAAGTGGTATTAGACCCTTAATTTGGGCCATTGAGTGTCTAAAACACTAACATTATAAAATCACTCAAAATTGGTTGTGAATTTCTCTTCAATTATTTTAATAGAGTTTGAGGATAATTCAAGGACATATCCATAAAAAAATAGGTTTTGAAGTGTTAGAGGTAAAATCACTAAGAGGGGGGTGAATCAGTGATGATAAATAATCTAATTCAATTTCCAAACCCTTCAAACACTTAAGCATTCAAAATAATCATTCATGAAGCATACAAGATGTTGATAATAATGAAAAATGAAGATAAATCAAGATCACACACAAAACACAAGATCTATATGGGAAACCATCTTGGGGAATAAAAACCACTCTTGATCCTATAAACAAATGGACTACTTGTCTTATAAGATGATCACAAACATGAGACTAGTGAAGTCCTTCTGACTAGAATTTAGTGAAACACTTATTTCATAAGGAGCACCTACCCCTAAGATGATCAAGTCTTTCTGACTAGATTTAATGCAACACATATTTCATAAAGAGCACCTACCCCTAAGATGATCAAGCCCTTTTGACCACGTATTGGTCAAGTCTTTCTGACCTAGATGTTGAGCACCCTCCCAATACATGAAATGAACATCTCTTAAACATTGATTACTTTTGAATATGATGGAGATAAAATTTATATCAAATATCTTAAAATTTACACACTACACAGTCCACACTCTGATCTACCTTTCAAATCAACCACCAGGCTTACATATACATCATCTATCCTTCACTCACATGCAAGTCATCCAACACATCCTTTTGGATCACCCTAAACCTCTTTATTTAACCTCAATCTTCAAACCTATAAGAGAACTATTATTGACATTAGAAATATGACCTATAGGTCATACACATTCATTAACCTACTCTACTCTATAACCCATCCATTGGTCACACACCCTTTTTTTCACTCCACAACACTCACATAGACATCTTCTCTCAATTCTCTCACATCTATAAATCACCACATTCAATTTAACCTTTTATAGAGATTTCATAATCATTATCATGTTCATAACCTTCCTTGTCAGCCAAAATAGATGCCTTCACTCTTAAGGCATCTATGTGGGTCACCTTTAAGCACAACCATCTTTCAAATATGTCTAAGTCATATTTTAGGTCCTATGAAGACCCATTCACCTCTTTGACACTTCTCTAAGAAAACTAAGAACATATCAAAACTTTCAAATACATGGACCATGCCACACAATATATAGGTCCACTTTATGTGATAACAACCATAAATCACCCTTTTGCTAAAGATCAATTCGATCAAATAACATTTTGTGCACACATCCACCATGAATGAACACAAAGTCACTGTATAATCCTTTGATCATAATGAATATGATTGATCAAACCTTCATAATCCACATAGATTATCCTAGTGGAATCTACAACACTCTCTGATAGTTAGCTTGTGTTGAAACATTGAAATACCATCAAGAATAACTCTATTACCCTTCTTAGGTTAATTTTATAACATGAATGAACACACATTCAACTTTAGATCTCAATAACTTTGATTATAAAAACATTTAAATTAATATTTCCATATGCACCATGAAGTCCTCTACAATTTTGATTTTTACTATAACATCAAATTTTGCATAGATCAAAAGTTATTTCTCAAAAACTAAGCACTAGTCTTTCCTTCATTAATTTTGAATATTCAAGTTCCAATGGTAAATTTTACATATTGAGCTCTTGTCAACATCTCAATGCTTCCTAAAAATTTGGAATAAATGCACTGCATTAATCTCTTCAAGAGTATCTTAGACTTTAACTATACTAAACATCAAACACAATGAAATTTTTGACTCAATATGCATCATAGATCTACATATATACAAAAACCTTCTCATTGTTAGATCATTATTTGGTCCTAATATATACCTTTTGTAAACTATCAAACATCAAACATGTTTCCCTCATCTTATGTGCCCTTATAATATTGACCAAATGTGAACTGTTGATCCCTATGAATTGACCAGGTCTTTATCTCACAGTACTCATAGTTAGATCTTGATCAAAACTCCCATGATTATGCCACTTGATAGCTCTGCATGCCTTCTACACATTTGAATCTTTTGCTTTGACTCACACTATTGATATTGTGATAGTACAAATGCATAAGAAGCATTGATCTTCTATCCAATCTTTGTGAATGTGACACATGTCACTAGCACATCCATTCTTTGACATATTAACTTTTACATGCATCATTAGATCAAGATATATAAATTAATGCACACCAGTATATCAACTGACTAAATGACTTTAGACTTCAATTTAGTTTAACCTAATGGTCTTTGGCCCATCACAGTATGCAAGTGTAACTTTAAACATTTATATCTTGAGCTAAAAAACACTTTAGGACTCCAAATCTTTAGGGTATCTTATTAACAATATAGATAAAATATACATGAAATTTTTTTAACTTGGTTGACTATAAATGCACAAACGTTTTGGCTCATTCATGTATGTATGATGTGTAGTGATGGTCTAGCTAAGTATAGAAACTATTGTAATCTGCCTAGAAGGCCAACTTTGAACCTTAATAACTTATACTACACTTAATTTCATGACCTAAAATTTGGATCATAGAAATTTGGGATTAATGTGATCACACCCATTTGACCAACTCCCCCTGAATCATCCATACATGGAAATGGTGATGTCATCAAACTACATACTCAAATTTTTCTCCCACTAGACCCAACTATGCTTAGATGAACATAATGAAGTACCAGATGAAATCCATTCATATACGCAAGCATTAAAATCATATAAGACTTATTATGAGACCTATTTCATATCCTCAAATCACCATAATCATCCTTAAATATCCCTAACCATGCCAAATCTAAATATTAACCAAGCATACTTCAAGCATACTAAGACAAACACACTACACACTTTGTCATTGACACTTAGATTATCAAGACACTTCATCCACTCACCTAGACACATCCATGAAATCACTAAAATCTCTCCAAAAATATCCCCCATTGTCATTGATGTCAACACCCATCATACAACTCACCTTCCTTCTCTCTCTTCAATCATTCTCATAATAATAACCTTCTCCCCCTTTGACACAATGATAAAGTGGGCACAAACTAATGCTAAAGACCTAAAAAGACCACCAAAAAGATATGAACACCTTGGAAAGATGATACATACTCCCCCTTACCTTGATCTTACCTCTTATTTCCTTGACAACTTACTCTTGCTACATGTCAACACTCTCTTCAACCAAGCACTGTAGCCAATGAAGAAAGAACACACAAAAGAACTAAAATACGATGTAACTCACTAAGAAAACATTTGAAAGGGTCTCCCCCTAGTATTTTTGATCCATTAAACCTATTGAACATCTTTAGGTCTCCATACACCTTGAATAACCATCAGATAGCCTTACTAGCCTTTTCTCTCAAGCCACCTCTAGAGCAATCTACTTAGCTTATTACTCCCCCTTAAAAAAAATACCTCCTATTGATTAATAGAGAAATAAATGACACCCAAGCTTTATCTTATATATTCAAATATAGATTTTGATAATGGTTTGGTCATAGTATTTGAAATTTTCTCTTTTGTAGGCACATATGCTAACTTAACACTTTGATTACTCACGTATTCTCTCAATAAATGATATCTAATAGGTTGTGCTTAGTTTTTGAGTACATAATAGGATTATTTGGGATACTAATTACACTATTATTATCACAATAGATAGGACAAGGTCCATTTTGTCTTACCTTATAATCTTTCAAAGTTTATTTCACCCATGACTTGTATACAACAAGAGGCACCTGCTATATACTCATATTTTATAGTTTATAGAGACACTGAGACTTGATTCTTTCTTAGACAAGACACTAATCATTTCCCCATGAATAAGACCCCACCACTGGTATTCCTCCTTTCATCCACACATCCTACACAATTTACATTAGTATATGATTTCAAAGTGAATTATTTACTCTTGGGATACCATAAACCATACTCTATAGTGCCTTTGAGATACCTCAAGATTATTTTAACTACTTTTAAGTGATATTCTCTAGGATTAGCTTGAAACCTTCCTATGAGACTAACTATTTCCATGATATCAGGCCTATAAGTACCAGAGTATAAATGACTTCCAATCATGGATCTATATAAATTTTGATAAAATTTTGGTGAGTCATCTAGATTACTTAACTTGCATCAAGTGATCATTTGAGTACCCATTAGATTAAAATCCATCATGTCAAACTTCCTTAGAATATGCTTGATGTATTTATATTGTGAAATAAATATCCTTACATCAAGTTGGTTGTCAGTCCCTCTTTTTGGAGCAAGGATGTGGACCACACCAACTAGATTAATGTAATTGTGAGGTAACCTTTGGAATGGTTGCTCACCCCTTTTTTACATTTTTATGCTATTTGGAGAACTTCCCATGAATCCCATGCCAAATGGTTGGTATTTTCATAACATTAAATTATATAAATATACTCCTACCAAGACTTGGATGTGGTAGCTCGATAAGCATGGATGTTGAAGAGTAGAGCAAGTGAGATAATGAACCTTAAATGGAAAATTAGTGCATGACATGTGCTCATCCACCCTAGATATCTTAGTGGAGATGGTAGATTCATGATATCTTAGCTCTCAATACATGCCCATCGGACTTAGTAGAATAATCTCATTGGCTATAAAAGAAGGCATGTATTTGAAGATAAAGAGAGGTGATGAAGTGTAGTGAACATCTCATGAAATAGTGAGCCAATTAGTAGTCTTTCTATCCTACATATTAGTTTAAGTAGTGTGAATGTATAGCCCAATATCACTTATGATCCGTTGGGCATTAATAGAGTTAGGTAGAGCATATTCTCTATTATTTATATTAAACTTTGTTGATGAACTATCATTTAATGATGAATACTATTTAAAGAATGGAGTATAAATCTTTATTAATAGTTTGAATGGAGTTATGCTTATAATTTGGTTTCATTAAAGCTTTGTGTTAGTTATTACATAGTATATCAGAATATGGAGGCTTAAGCCTAGTCGTTAATGGCATCCTTATGTCATTTAGTGACCTCAACCAATCTAGAGATACACTAGGGTATGAAACCCAAATGTACCAATGCTCTATAACCCACACCTAAATCACTATCTTAAGGAGGCACTGCCTAACATAAACCATATTTATGAATCATTTAAGTACTCAAATGATTTTAACTAGCTATTCCCACAACTTTTACCCCTAAGAGCCCAGCCCCTCCATGTATGGAATTATACCTTAAGACTTTGGCCACTAGCATGACTTGTGCTTATTGACTTACCTATGAAGAACATAGCACTAGATGGCCACCTGAACACCCTTGGAATATGATTAAGCCCCTTTGAACCCTGAGGTACACCATGATGCAACTAGCCAATATGGGCCTAGTCCCTTCACTATTGCACTTCGAGTGAGCGCACAAGGCTTGCACCATGTGTAAAACTGATTTCAACACCATATAATGATTAAATGTTGTGTGTTATGCCTTACTACCTTTACACTTAGCTTCATCATGTCTAGAACCAACTTGGCTTGATATCTAGGCACATGACCAAGCATAGAAACCAACCTAGTGAACTTTTCTACAACATTTTTATTCTATTTTCAAGATCCATGTTGAATTTCATTACTAAAATGGTGAAATAGATTAATGCCTTGACTATCACTCAATAACATTGAGCACTAGCTAGAACAAGTGAAAGATAGTTTCACATAGAACCATCCTACATGTAAAGGGTATAAGATAATAAAATGGGTACAAGAAAAATTATACGATGATTTATATGAAGTGTAATTATGTGAGCTACCTAAGAATTTGTACCAATATTTTGTCACCTAAACTACTACTGAAAGGTGTAGCTATGCCAAGTGATCTAAGTGGACCACAAAGTGTGTAGAGAGGTTGGATAGCCTAGATTAAGTTTGAATGCCCACTATGGACAAGTGGTGGAGTGGATAATTAAATAGCTATGTGTTAAATTTTGTAGTGTCAACATTCTCATACCCAAAATAAGTAGAGTATAAGTTTATTCATAAACCATAGGATGTATTCATAAGAGGTCTCAACACTGAGTTGAATAAGATTTTGGTGGACTACGATATAGAAATCATAATATTGGAAGGTTAAAGTCCTTTCACATATGAGCAAGTGAAAAAGGTGAGAAGGGGAAGTGTAGGTAAGGTGTAATGGAAAAGAAATAACAACTTGATACCCAAGAGCTCTAAAGGTTAAACTATAGTAAGTAAAGGCATAAGCTGAAGGAGGATCTAAAACCTGGAAGTGCCAAGATGACCTATAGTGAGTAGAAAGAGCATGGGGAAGGATATATTAAATTATAGTGGTATGAAGAGATAGAGGAAGAATCCAAAAATTAGACTCAATAGTTAGGTTTAGGATGTAATGGGTTCCTATAAGACATGGTGCTTAAGAATATGCTAAATTCACCTATCCCATTTGAACTTGAATCACAAGCTCATGTACTAGATTCTCTACCAAAAGAAATAAAAATGTTAATTGAACCTATTATCAACATAGAATTTCATAGGGTCAAAACTTTAGACAAATAATTTGTAATTAAACAAGTAATTCCTCATGAATAATTGAGTCATGCTACAAAGAATCTAGAAAGCACCAATCTAGGAACCATGAACCTAAGTGCAAGTATTATCATGTAGAGAATTTAAGCTATACTAACTAGGCAATAGCCCATAAGAAGTGGCATGGCACCACTAGTGAGTAGTACTATGCCAACAAGTTCAACAACACAAGCTACTCTTTCAAAGTCAATGCTTAACCCTAAAAGTGGAGGCACAAGAGGGCCACCTCCAACTCAGGGATAAGGGGGATAGGCACCTTAGAACCTGACACCACCCCCTCAACAAATCTACTATGAGATGGAGATGCACTTTCCTAAGTATTATGGTAAAATAAATTCCATGAATCATATGCTAAAGTGTGAGTTATAATGGCACACTTAGGGCATCAGTCAACCTAAGTATAAGGCAACCTAGTTTATAACCACCTTGCTAGATCATGCCCATACTTGGTATCAAAAATTTGATATAAAATAGGCTATGGTTGACTAAAATGTGTTAAAAGACTTCTTAAAAGAGTTTTATATCCCTGAGTTTAATTAGTAGAGCATCATGGTGCTCAAATTAATCAGCCAAGGGCTATCTAAGAATATGCACCTATATGACATGTGGTTTAAAATTTTTCTATCTAATATTCTATATGATATTCACCACTCCCATCATGTGTAATAGTTTTTTGGGGGCCTACTATTACCATTTAAAAGAGAACTATCCATGAAGACCTTCACTAACCTTGTAAAGCACTTGAAGCCACACTCTGGGTTGAGGTGGTAGGCAACATTGATATAGGGATCAACCCATTTATGGAGGCATATATTTTTTTAATGGATCCCAACTATAGAAGCTAACAACTAGTTTGGTGTATGACACTCATATTGGATTATGGTGCACTAACTATGAGATGGAAGGGCATAACAAGAACAACTACCTATGAAGAAATATTTATTCCCTAAGTCTCAATTATGAAGTTTATCATGAGTCACATGACTCTAAAAATTATTCTTGGTTGTAGTGGGTTAACCAAGTAAACACCACCATTTACTATAAAATGTGTGATGCCTATATGCACTTAATAATGAACTTTAGAGTCATTAATGAGATGGACCATAACATGGAAAGAGGTGAAAGGTAGGTGATGACATTAGGTGGTGGTGAAATGGGTCAAGGTAATGAAGGCTATGGATAGAATAATATGGGGTATGGAAATTAGAGAGGCATGCATGGATGAGGAAGAGGACATGGTTGAGGAAGATTCCCACCCTGATCATGCTACAAGTATGGGTTGATTAAACACTATTAATATGACTGACCCATTCACCTAACATGTAGGTACTATCAAGGACCACATTCAGTCGAAGAATGTCTAGACTTATACAAGAAGAAAACTCAAAGATAGCCTAGTGTAGATAGAGGTGCAACAATGGTGAGGCATGAGTCAAAATAATAAATTTGGGATCCCTAGCCATAACAAGATTATAAATAGCCACATAAGGTGCACACCACACTAAGGAGTGGATTCACCACTAAACCTCCCACTATGTTAAACCTAGATCTATGATTAGGGTATGGTAAATCAAGTCACACTAAGCGCATAACATGGCTAGAGCAAAAATCTATGCCATATCTTGACCCTATGTGGTATAAGGATATCCTAAAGCAAGTAATGAGTGTGATATATAAATTTTAAGGTAAACTCTAATTGGCCATAGATTTAGAGGTGCAGGCCACTTCTTCACATAGGAAGTAAGATCACCAGGGGGTTGAGATGTAGGAATTGATCAAGATCCTATGCCTCCAACAAATAGAATAAATGCTACACTTGTTAAAGAAATTGTTGATAAAGTATGCAAGAAAGAAACTAGAGTTAAAGGTTGTACCTTAGATGATTGAGGTTGTTTCACCACATATGGAGTGGGTACATGAGGTAAGGCATACTTAGAATATTGAGTATGACCATAAGTTATTAATAGACACTACCATCAATGGGTGGTCAATTTATGATGTCCTAGTTGATATAGGTGTTTAGGTCTATATTTTGATACAAAACACCTAGGAAAATATGGGGTGACCCTCCTTGAGGCCTTCACCTCACATGTTATTAATGGCTAATAAAACCTAAGTGTAGCCTACCAAGATCTTTAAGGGTACCATTATATATATCATTGGCACCAAGTTCCAAGCCAACTTTACCGTCATCAAGTTGGTAGAATATGATAACTATCTTGCTCTCTTAGGAAGGTCATGGTACTATGAAAACAACATAGATATGCACTTTAAGAAGTGATAGATGACTTTTGAGAATGGAAAAGAAAGGGCGGTGATCCTACTTTCAAGTGACTAAGGGTCCCCATACATAGAAAGTGTTGATCTTAAGGATGAGATCAACCACATCTATAATATCATGGTGTAGGGTGTTGAGAAGCTCAACCCTAATGACCAAGGTGTACTCAAATGGGAGGATGGATAATTGGCCTTTGATACAATATATATATCTTATGAGTGATGGGTAAAATATGCATATGAGGTCATTAGTTGAAGGTACCACCTAGTGTGCATAACTGAGCTAAAACCAACCAAGATAGGGTTGGTAAGGATTGATCACCTCAAGAATAAATGGGTCCCCCATGCCCAAAAAATGGATAAAAGGGTAATTTGACTCAGTAAATGGAATCTTATAGAACTTCAAAAATATGAAGGGATCAAACCCATAAAAAAGTATAACTAGGATATTAAAGATTACATCCTAAAGGAGATAGATGGAATGGGCACCATGGTACATACCTTGAAGAGCACTATTGCTCACTAGTGAGTTGTGTAGATACCTAGCTTACCAACTTGGTAGAATGTGAAGGTAGTGATATGTAGTAGGTTGGTAAGAGTAATGAGGATCTAGACATACCCACTTATGTTGGTGATTCTAACCTAATCATTCATGTGTGTCTATGCAAAGAAACCCAAACTATTTATGGTGAGAATGCACCTAGAGGTTCATAGTTTCATTCCTTTCACAAGACCTTAAAAACTTGGGCATGAGTGTGGTACATTGTAAATGAGATGCACTATGAGATAAGAAACTAAGATATTCTTAAGGAAAGATTTGTTTACACCTCCTTTTCTTCATAGAATTTAGATCTACTAGAGCCATTATGAGTCATCCATAGGGAAGTATTTGGGGATACTAATATATTGGAAGATCAATTAAATGAGATTTTTGGGGAAAAGGGACTAGGACTCTTGACCTTATTTGAAGAGATGGTGCTTAATAGTGACTCCAGTTAAGAAGATGATGAGACCTAGAAAGTGCACAATTAGAAGGCTCTAACAGGTAGACAAAAATTGGTGCACCTTGTGGAAAACAACACCCTAGATGATAAATATCCCACACATATTCAAATTGATACAACAAAGGGTACAAAGAAATTTGAAGACTCTCATCAGGTGAGAAATGAGCCCTACTGTGTACAACTCAAGACCACTAAGGTGAATATCATCACTATAGGCACTTACTAGTCTGAGTTAGAGCTGGCATGAATTTTAGACCTCTTGAAAGAATTCCAAGACTTGTTCCTACATAATTATAAGGACATGAAGGTAACCCACCATTCACTTGGGAAAATGAGTATCAAGCTAATGGATGGCACAAGGCTAGTCAAGAAACACCCATATCAGATGAATCCCAATCTCCATGCCAAGGTAAAGATGGATATTGATGGAATATTGGTATTTAACATCATCTACTTAATAAAAAAACTAAATGGGTGATCCTAATGGTCATTAGCATTAAGAAATATGGGTTTATATGAATCTACGTGGATAACAAGATGTTGAACACCACTTACGTCAATAATCCATTCCCAACCCTATTCATAAATGAGGTCTTGGATGAAGTCATAGGCCAAAATATCTACACTTGCACTAATGGGTTTTTAGGCCACCATCAGGTCTAGATCAAGGAGGATAAACCCAAAATAACCTTTACAACTAAGTGGGGTTATTTAGCTTACAATGTGATGCCCTTCAGACTCAATAATGTACCCACCATATTTTCTTGGGTAGTAATCACTAAGTTCAAAGACTTTATCCAGAGGTTCCTCCAAATATATCTCGATAATTGGATTGTTTATGGTCTTGTAAAAGATTAATATGAAAATTTATGCCTCATGTTTGGGAGGTGCAGGTAGTTCAAGATCTCCTTAAATCTAAAGAAGTGCATATTCACAACTCCATTTGGGACATTTCTTGGGCACATCATCTACAAGGATGATTTTCATGTTGATTTAGAAAAGATTACCATAATAATCTATCTCTAGACTCCCTCAATGTAGAAATATGTTCAATATTTTATAGGCCACTATGCATACTATAGAAAGTTCATCCAAAGATATGTAAAGATCATAGTACCTCTATAAGATATCTTGCACAAGGATGGCCCATTATACTAGGGTGAAGCATAAGAAAAGGCCTTCAAGATACTGAAGCTAAAATTAAAAAGTACACCAATTCTATAATTTATTAATTAGATGACTCCTTTTTATGTCCATGTTGATGCTTCAGGATCCACCATTGGCACCATATTGGTATAACTAGGAAAAGGCAAGATGGACCACCCTATCTCCTTCACAACTAAAAAATTAATGTAGGTAGAGTAGAATTATACCACCACCAAGTGTAAGGAACTAGTAATGGTCTATGCCCTACACAAATTTAGGAAATACCTATTAGTAACCCCATTTATCTTTTTCATAGATCATGAGGTGCTCAAGTACCTCGTGAACAAGATTGTTTTATATAGGTACATATGTAGATGGATTTTTCTCTTTTATGAGTTTCATCTCTCTCTAATCATCAAATCTAGGAAGCAAAACTTGGGGCTAGACCATTTATCCTACATCAACTCTAGTGATGTGGTGACATTGATTGAGAATGACATTGTAGACATGCAACTATATAGAGTTTAGTGCATTCCTAAAGATCTAGTGGATATTGTTGCTTTCTTAACATCTAGGTTTATACCCTAGACCTTGTACAATAATATAAAAAATAACTCATGGTCCATGCCACCCCCTTCCAACTCATCAAGGGGGAGTTGTACAAACTGAGTTAGAATGAATTTCTATACTAGTGTGTGTTAGAACATGAATAAAACCCCATCCTAAAAGAATAACATAAGGGGATCACATGAGGCCATTATGCTAGCTACACAATAGTGTGTAAGATATTACATTCAAGCTTGTGGTGACCAAGCTTATTTTAAGATATAAAATAATATGCCAAGGCATGTGATGTGTGCCAGTGTAATGGAAAACCCAACCACTAGGATTATATGCCCCTCATCCCTATTCTTTCTTAGGCATCATTATAAAAATGGACCATTGAATTTTTTGGGCCAATTACTCCTCAAATATAGTGCATAGGTCCTAGATACATTTTAACAGCCATTGACTATGTCACCAAGTGGGCCAAAGCTACCCCAACCAAAGATTATACAACCATGATAGCCATGTCCTTCATATGGGAGAATATCATCAATAGGTATGGGTTCCCATTAAGTTTGACTAGTGATAGGGGCACTTATTTCACCAATGAGATAGTGTGCCTTCTTCTAATTAAATATATGGTGGCATATCATAAGACCACTACTTATCATATCCAAGATAATGACATAGATAAATACTTTAACAAGATCTCGGGAATGTGCCTAATAAAGATATGTGATGTTGGTCACAAGGATTAGTATGATCATGTTTTAGTAATACTTTAGGCATAGAATACAACCTACAGTGCCTAAACAAGGCCAAACCATTTTAATTAATGTTTGGTGCTGAAGAAGTTCTACCCATGGAATTCATGGTGCCCTCCTTACACATTGCATGAATTGGCTACTAAGATGACCAAGAATATTTAAGTTCAAGGCTGAAACACTTGGAGGGTATAGATGAGAAGCATTCCCAAGCCAAATGGAGTCAGTAAGTTCAAAAAGTGCACTAAAAAAAGGTAGCATGATAAGCACATCAAGCATAAGGAGCTGACTGAAGGAGCATTGGTGCTTCTCTATTATTCCAAGTAGTTTAAGTACCCAAACAAGTTGTAAATATAGTGGATGGGTCTTGTGAACTAGGAATTTGACTCAAGAGAGGATGGTTAGTATCGTGTTAGTTTCAAAATAAAACTAAAATGAAAGAAACACACTAACTAGCATAACATCTCTAGGCCTAGACAATAGAGAGAGCTTAGTTAACAAACATGAATAAAAAAAACTACAATGAAAAATTAACACTCTTTTACCTTTCTTATATACTCTAAAATACTTGTTGTAGTGGCTTGCTCAACTTTGTGCTTATGAAGTCCTTGGCAATGAAAGCTTGGCTACCTCCATCTCTCCTTGGCACCTTTGGTTTGTGGCTTGGGTTGGCTTGTCTTGTAATCAATTCAGCATGTTAACACTACTTTAATGAAGCATTGTAATCAATTTTTCATTATAAATTTTCATAATTATGTCTTTAGAAATGATGTTCATTGCCTCTCTATTTATAGATTTTTGAGATTTATCAGAATCAACCTGAACCATCCATCTCAAGATTGAGATGTGTGGCTAAGGATTAATACAATTTATAATTAAAATTGATAAATAGGCTCATCAATATTTGGGATAGAGGAGTAATTAAGAGGAATAGAGGGCATTGATGAGGCATGGAAGGCATGAATCTTGATATATATGGCATTTATTGCCTAGGGATGTCTTCCCAAGAAATGAGGTCACCTGATGATGTAGATATTCAATATTCATTTCCAAAATAAATTATTAAACAAGTTTCCATGGAATTCTTAACTAGGATATAACTTGGATTAATTAGCTCTTAAGCATGTTTAAGCACTTTGTGTACAAATTACTCAAATTGATCAAAATGCCTTATTATTGGTCCAAAATTTGATTGGATTAGAATTGGAAGTCAATTTCATATGCATTGGAACCATATTAACATTTAGGATGTTACCAATAGAAAATATCAAAGGCACATCTCTCATGTAATATATTTGATAGGAAAGAGCAATCTAGAGCACCCGGGCGCAAAATTAGCATTTTGACTCAAAATGATATGATCAAAGTTAATTGGCCTATAAATTTCATTACCCCCCTTTAGGGATACCCTAACCAAAATTTGCACTTGAATATGTTAGTTTCACATCATTTAGCATGCTTTATTGTTTTTAGGTGAAATTGTGCATTTTTGTGGAAATTGGTCAAAAGCTTGGTTAGAAGTTATCAGTGGCTAGATTTAGGTGTCTATAATTTTCCCCTATTTGGGAAGATGTTGTAAACTATAGATAAATCAATGTCTTCTCAAAGAATGAGAAATGGCATGTATGCCAAAAAGAAGATGATTAAAGAACAAAGCTCTAAATGGTTTTGGAAAGCTTATGATGATGCCCCCTTGAGGGAGTGGCCATCACTTTTGTTGATGGATGGTCCCTCAAAAAGAAACAAGAATAAAGGTGGAATTAACCCATGGTTGAGATTAATCCAAATGAGAAAAATGATTGCATGCATTTATTTTAAAAATATTATTGATTTTCCCAAAGGTGGTTATAATCAAGAAAAAGTCAAAAATAATGATTTTCCCATAGGCAATTATAATCATTAAGATGACCTAGATTAGATAAAGATGATGGTACCCTAGTTAGGGTTGATTAGCAAGCATAACTAAAGGATAGAACTTGAAATATAAATTAAAAGATAAGCGAGTACAAATTGATGAAATAGATGAATAGAAGAATGAGAATGATCAGTGTGAATGATTCAATTGTACTTACCAATAAGGAGATGCTAATCCTAATTATCAATGATATAACTAGATTGGTTAATGGGTTGATTTGATCAAGGGTGGGATGGAAGGATTTGCTAAGGTGCCAAAGAGAAAATTATGTGTCTCCATTGATTGTAGACCTTCTTGAAGCTATTTTTTTCTATAATATGTGATGGTAGGATTCATGATAGAACACCATAAAGACTTGGCCAAAAAATGCATAAGGATCGAATCTCGATCTAATAAACACTCAAAAACAATGCACTAATGATAAAAACCATGATGACAATGTTGATGTATGAATATGGATAGACTCAAGAATAGTGTGCTCAAAGAATCACCCAATAAATGCATATAGACTGAGTCAAGGCAACAGTGTTGAAAATAAACAAATAGGTAAGCAAACAAATAAACAAATAAATGAAAAACAAACAACCAAACAAAAAAATTGAAATAAACAAACAAATAGAAAGCCTAAAAATAAAAGCAAAAGAAAGAATCTTAACAATGACCAAGCCCCAGTAAGGTGAATTGAAGATAATTGATTAGGCTTAGATAAGAAAAATATTTTTATATTTTTGAGATGTTATGAATGTTTTTGGAATTTTTAGGTGTCTTAACTCATTAGAGAATGACAAGATACCTACTCTCAAAATGACAAGATCATTTGGTTTAGGTTTTTCACAAAATCGTGAGAGCATATAAAAAGGGGGATTGAGGTGACCTCAACATGAATTGAGCATGATCCACATAGTCCTAAAATGACCTCAAGTCATAATAATTCTTTCCACACAAAAGGCAAGGAAAAACCATCTAAGTCTTAACAAGTTTCTAAATCTGGCAAATGGCCAGTCAAAAGAAAATAATGATGGCAAGGTGATGTAGTAATACATGATAAACAAGTGTTGCCCCTAGTTTTACCATAGGTGGCTATAAATAGGACATAGTGGTATAGGTCAATTATAATATTTTGACCATAGGTGGTTATAATTAGTCACAAGATTGGTGAAATATTGATTTGCCCATAGGTAGTTATAAACAAACATGGATATAAGATGAGAGATATCTTACCAGATCAAATGTTACACTAATTTCATAAAATGTCATTATAAACATGGATTAGATTGATTATTGAAACTTGATTGGAATCCCCCCATAAAAGGTGTGATAAGAACAAAAGGAACCAAGATCAAAATGGGATTGGGTAGGATGAAAAAAAACATGCTTTGGTCTAGATAGGAATGGATTGATAGTATGTATAAAATGGTAAGAGGGTTTGCCCCCTAGTGATAGGGTAAATAGCTAGAATATTCAGCAATGGAAAATGGATAGGTAAAAATGGAAATGGCAATGTGAAATGATATGGTACATATTTTTGGCTTGGGTGTGGTAAATGGAATATAATTCTATTTTTCCTATTGAAATGGAGATGCACATCCTAATCAACAAATGATACAAAAATAATACTCGATCATGTTAATTTATATCCCACACCTCATCTAAATAACTGCTTTATTAAAAATGGCCTATAGATTTTAATTATAAGAATGCTTTTGTAATCTTCATTGGTCATTGATTTTGATTCCTTCAAACATTAATACAAGGTATCTTTATAGCCTCTACAAAGGAAAGTCTGACCATGGATGGTAAATAAGGATAAATAATGGATGGTAGGTTTGATTGTGAAATGGAATTGTAGATAATAATGGAATGTAGAATAGTTAGGAAACAAATGAAGATCAAGATGTTCAGTCACAAGTAATGTTATTGATGTCAAATTCAACATAATTTTGGTTGTGGTAGGGTCAAAGACTTGTTCTCTCAATAGGACCATCAAATATTTTTGTTGTTTGGACCAGAGAGTAGCTACCATCTGATTTGGCTATAAATAGGAAGCTATTCTGATTTGATCTTTGATTTTATCTTCATTAAGTAGTGAAGAAATTTTGTGCTCTACTATTAGTGCCTTGATGAGTTTTTCACTAATGAAGT
Source organism: Torreya grandis (assembly GCA_037957365.1). Classification (NCBI taxonomy): domain Eukaryota; kingdom Viridiplantae; phylum Streptophyta; class Pinopsida; order Cupressales; family Taxaceae; genus Torreya; species Torreya grandis. The sequence continues at coordinate 956,567 of JARHVA010002028.1, read as the reverse complement.
TATCTTGCTTGTCCCATAGCACCTCTAAGAAGGTTTCACTAAGGAATGTTGACCTTTTAATTTTATTATCTTCTAGCACTTCTAAAAGAGTTTCACTAGAAGATGCTGAGTTATGACTTTGATTGTCCCCTAATGCCTCTAAAAAGGTTTCACTAAGAGAGTGTTCTTTTACTATATGAAAGTGCTAGTGTTATTCTATTGATCCTAATTGACACTCATGGGAGATGGAATGTCAATGATATGTCTATTTTGGTTGATGGTAATGGCCTATGAAATAGTAATGGAATGGGGAGAGATTACACAATCCTTATAGAAGATAATAGGATAATTTGTGTCAAATCTAAAGTACTCATCCTCAAAAATTGTAGAAGGATCACAAATGTATTCAAATTGATCTAAAAGGTATGCATAACTAATTTTATAATATCCATGAACATATTCTTCTTTTGAACCTAATTCTAACTCAAGGGACTCTAAATCTGATGTTGAGATTGATGTTGATTCAAATTTTGATGGCAAATATAATGTCAGTTTAAGAATAAACCTAACTCTAACTCTAATTATGCATCTAATGGGTACTCTTTTACAATGATGTTTTGTTAAATGTTTAGTATTGGATAAGTAACAACCTATAATGGCATGATGGGTTTCACTAAGACTAGTTTATCAAAGTGAGACTTCTCTAGGATGGGAAAAAGGTTAAGAGATAACTCTTTAAAAAATATTTTGTCAATAGGTGGCTCTTGAAAAATAGGTATATGGTCAAGGTAATGATTTTACCAAATGAAATTATAATAATTAAGAAGTGACTCATAAAAAGTTGTCTTGTCAGAGTGAGACTCCTCAACAACTGGTATAGGATCAATAGGCAATTCATCATAGGTTGACTTATCATAAATGCTTAATTCAACAAAAACATCTTAGATTGGTTGGTTCTCTTGGCCTTGGTTTCAAATGAGTTTAAAAGTACTTGTTTTTAACATATCTTGGTCTTCAAATTATTGGATGGGTTGAGGTTTGGATGGGATTGGTAATAGAGGAGTAATGGCCTATGGTTGGATAATGGTAGGGCACTGGGGAGAATGATTACTTGCATGAGCTAAAGTATGTAGTCCTAAAATGGTAATGATAGGGTGGTGTGGAGTTTTATTTCTCACATAAGTCAAAGGACTAGGTCTTGGAATGATGAAAGGGTGTAGTGGAGCTTGATTGCTCACACAAGCTAAATCACTAGGTATAAGAATGGTAATGGTATTCCTTGGATATTGTAGAGTTTGATAGCTTATATAATCTAAAGGAAGGCTAGGGGTAGTCAATGATTGGATAACAAAAGGATGTTGTGGAAATTGATTACTTGCATAAGCTAAAGCATCTAAGTCTTCCTCATAAACCATATTATCTCAGTCATGAGTTGGCTCATAAGCTAGTTTTTGATTGTGTTTCATGTACTAATTATTAAAAATAAGGTATGGATCCATATCCAAAATAAAATTATCTATATTTGGGTCTTCAAATTATTACTTAAAAACCTCTTCACACCAATCAAGGTTTCAATTTGGTTTTTGTGTATTTTGACTATATTCCCCATATGGAGTATTGTAGAGAGAATAATAAAAATCCTTAGAAAATCTTTCTCTATAGGGGTTCCTAGTGGGATTTTGTGTGGCCATTCTATCATAAGTTGAATTTTATGTGACTCCACCATAATTATAGTGAGACATATCCATGTAAATGATGAAAGCTCTGAAACAAAAAGGCTTAGAGTTTTATAAACTTTAACAAACTATGTCCAATGGATAAATGGTTTAAGTTTGGTTAAACTTTGTCAAAAGGTGGAGTTATGTCTCTAATGTGGTCTAACATTAGATATGTATCTCCAAAATGGTTTGTGATAAGACATGGCATAAAATATCCTAACATAAAATGTCTAATGTCAAATGTCATAAGCATAAAAGGTCATGTGTTTGAATAAAAATTGAAATGTCAAATGTCTAGGTCAAAGTGTTCCAAGCATGGTCTAAACTAGGAAAGGGAAAAGTTAAGTTACTAGGACTTTGTCCAAATGTGGAGTCAAAATCTAGGCTCAAATAAATAGGCATGCACTAGGAATTTTGGCCAAATGACATCAAAATCTAGACTTGAAACAAAGGCTGATATGATTTGATTTATTCTAACAAGTTTAGAAATAACTTTGACATATACCCAACACATGAAATCAAACATAAACATGATTAGTTGGCATAAGGCATAACATAAAAGTCTCTTTTGTGAAAGACTATGTTTTCACAAATAAAGGTACAAATAATGATGAGGATAGGTACTAAATAAATAAACCATCAATAGTTTTCAAATTTGGGTAATCGATTAACCAAAGTAATGCAACCCAAAAGAGAAAGATTTATGTATTATCCCCATGAATTGAAGCCTAAATAGAAATAAATCAATGTTTGAATCTAAAATTGACAAGGCTAATTGAAAAATCAATGTTGAAAACTAGGATTTGACCAAATAGGTTAGACAAGATTGGATAACATGACAACACAATACAAAGGTCCAAATGATATACATGACATGGTTTGAAACAAATGGTTTTTGATATAAGGTAAACTAGTCTTAAAATAATTTGAGTAGCCTAATGACATAAGCATGCTTGAATGATGTGATCAATGTTATGTTTCAAAAGACTCAAAGGCATAAATGGTTTGACATGATTTTGGCAGCATAACACTACCCTCCTCAACTCAAATGACACACACACACAAACAAGTTTAGCAAAAAATTGAAGTCACAAGTGTGGTGTAAAATGACCAGCATAATGCCTCTTTAGGAAAAAGAGTGACATATAAACAAACTGGTTTTGACATGGCTTTATGAACAAAAAATAAGTGTTTGTCTCAAAACATACCAAATGAGAAAATGATCGAAAAATAGACTAAGTATAATCGTCCAAATCCTAGCAAGGGTATGGCAATGTGGGGTTGACTAAACTAACAAGATTTTGAATGTTTCTAGGGGAATAAATTGCATAATGACTTTCACATCAAATGATATCAAAGACAAGCACAAAAATTGGGTGACCATGGTATTATCTAGTTTTAAAAAGGTCTAGTCCCTTTTACAACCACTACATCCTACTATTCGCTTAGTGTAGTGTGATGTCCAAATGCAGATACATCCCATGTGAAACTCATAAAGATTAAGTGAAGTTAATGTTGAAAGGTGAAACCTTAGGTCAAATTTTCCCTAAAGAACTCATGGGAGGCAATGACATCCCCCTCACAAGCCAAGTTTTCATAAAAAATAAAGAAAGCATAAAAATGGAAAAACTTTAGGATCATTTTCAAGATCACCCAAACTTTAATGAGTTTTTGGGAAGAGCTTTAGATGACATTCTTTCTAAGCTTTAGACTAGGCTATTTGCAATAGGAATGGAACTTTTTATTCCAAGGGTTCCCTAAAGGGGACAAATAGAAGAGCATACATGCAACACCCCTCTTTTTGCCAAACAAAAAACTAATTCAAAAAACTAAGTGAATACAAAAATCTTGGAAAGGTGAGTTCATTTTTAAGCCCAAATTTGAAAAATGAGGTGGTTTTCATTTGACCCCTTGCCTTAGTTGTAACTTTGGAAACTAATTCTAAAAACACTTATTTAAGTACCTTAAATGTTATTATAAGCACCAAAATAATGTTCCTAATTCATTTTTAAGCATTCAAAAGGTGATCTAAACATGTTTTTACCAAATGTCAAGCTTGGTCCTACAACAAAAATGTTAGAATATCCTTTAGCCTTGAAGCTATTTTGGATTTGAAACAATAAACTTCAGAAAAAGAGATCTTAGGTTTTTATTTTAAGAAAAACATAGTGACTGACGTCAGTTCTATAACCGATGATAATTACACTTAGTAATCAATGACAGTTATTTAATCAACATCAGTTATACCAATAGTGACTAATGATGGCTATCTAACTGATGATGGTTTTACTAACTGACGTCGGTTATTGTGTAAACCCATGATAAACAAAAATGGAAAAACAAAGTTAGAAAATCGGATTATAAGAGTTTTAATGATCCAAATGAAGATTTTAAAGTTTCATAATGATCTTCTTCATGTATGAGATACATCTGGTCCCACCAGGCATGCCATTATGTGAGCTAATAATTTGACTCAAGAGAGGGTGGTTAGTATCATGTTAGTTTCAAAATGAAAATAAAATGAAAGAAACACACTAACTAGCATAACATCTCTAGGCCTTGACACTATGGAGAGCTTAGTTAACAAACATGAGTAAAAGACAACTAAAATTCAAAAATAACCCTCTTTTACCTTCCTTGAATGCTCCAAAATGATTGTTGTATTGGATTGCTCAGCTTTGTGCTCATGAAGTCGTTTGTAATTGAAGCTTGGATACCTCCATCTCTCATTGGCACCTTTAGCTTATGGCTTGGCTTGGAATCAATTTGGCATGATAACACTAGTTACATGAATCTTTATAATCAATTCTGCATTATAACTTTGCATAATTATGTCTTTAGAAATGATGTTCATAGCCTCTTTATTTATATATTTTTGAGATTGATTAGAATCAACTTGAACCATCCATCTTAAGATTAAGATGTGTGGCTAAGGATTAATCCAATTTTGCAATTAAAATTGATGAATATGGTCATCAATATTTCATATAAAGGAATGATTAAGAGGCATGGAGTACATTGATGAGGCATGGGAGGCATGAATCTTGATATTTGTTACATTTATGGCCTAGGTATGTCTTCCCAATAAATGAGGTCACCTGATGATGCAAATATTCAATATTCATTTCAAAAACAAATTATTCAACAAGTTTCCATGGAATTCTTAATTAGGATCTAACTTGGATTAATTAGCTCTTAAGCATGTTTAAGCACTTTATGTACAAATTACTCAAATTGATCAAGATGCCTTGTTATTAGTCTAAAATTTGACTAGATTAGAATTAGAAGTCAATTTTATATGCATTGGAACCATATTCCCATTTAGGATGTTACCAAAAACAAATAACCAAGGCACCTATCTCATGTAAGACAATTGATAGGAAAGAGCAATCTAGAGCACCTAGGTGTAAAATTGGCATTTTGACTTGAAATGATCTGATCAAAGTTAGTTGGCATATAAATTTCATTACCTCCTTTAGGGATACCCTAACCAAAATTGGCACTTGAATATGTCAGTTTCACATCATTTAGCATGCTTCAGTGTTTTTAGGCTAAATTATGCATTTTGTTGGAAATTGGTCAAAAGCCTAGTTGGAGGTTATTGGTGGCTAGATTTAGGTGTCTACAGGTCCCTACATCATCTATCACATCTTAGAAGTAGGTTCATACAAGTTGCACATGTTGTCCAACAAAATTCTCCTTGCGCATTTCAATGGAAATTAATTAAAACCTTATAGGTAGTAAAATGGCACTCACACCATGGAAAATCTAACTTCTTGGTCAATAGTTAGTTTGAGATGAGCTGACCAGAATAAATTTTGGCACAAGCCAACCCACTATTTTATTTTTCTTTTGTCCCTTTTACAGTGTCTAGAAGTAGTGAATGGTGCTTGGCAGCTAAAATAAATTATTATATCAACACTTCACACATAATTCTAATTGATTGATTTGAGTACTTGTGCCCATAAGTGCATGAGGCTAGACATATAAGTAAGTGGCATGTGAAGCTTCCTAGGTGCAAGAAGAAGTAGCTAGAGAGACATGCGTAAGATGGAAAGTATAGGAACCTTAAAGGCCCAAGAAGGAATAATTTTGGTGTTACTTTGTGCCAAAATTTAAAGAAGGTTCATCAATTGATTTGACGCTAGATGGACTTGAAGGCAAGACATGACGCTGGCCAAAAAGGTTGAGCACAAGGAAGATAATGAAGATTTACATTATAAAAGTGTGTAAGGGTATCATGAGAGAAATAAAGTTTTGGTGGGCTAGTGTAAGGGATTTGTATGGGGTAGGATAGACCAAGGCAAGATGATGTGAAATAAATTGAACAAGGAAGAAAATCATGCTTGAAATAAGAGTGTAGATAGAGAAAAGGTTAAATCAAAGAGGCTAAGTCATGTGCATGTGAGATATTGTACCTAGGTTGCCATAAGAAAGGTTAAGGTTATGCCAAAGGATACATGTGCAGAAGAAAGTATTCTAATATAGATGGCATCCATCCAATAAGGAATGAGAAGTGATAATTTCAACCACATGTCACTTCACTGAAACACAGTTAGGAGCATTCAATAAGGTAGTGGTATCAGCATAAAGATAGACATTAAATGTGTATAAGATAGGATTTTTTTAAAGGTTTCATAGATTTTCACATTTTCCAAGAAGATCAAGATGCCTATACTATTAAGCTTTCATTAATAATGGTGGTTGATAGATAAGGGTATAAAATGGTAAATAGTAGACTAGCTTAGGTAACCATGATCAAGCTATAACAACTTGTGGAACAAATAAGAGAGGTGGAGCCATCCCTCTTAGACAAGGTGGATACCTTAGAAAAGAGAGAAGTTGACCAAGTTTGCATGCTTGTAGAGTAAATGCTCCCTAGAATGAGATCAACACTAGAGGTCCAAGAGGACCCTATGAAGCCCTAAGGAAGAATTAAAAAAATATGGATGTGGTTAAATACCTATTCACTAGGTCAAGGAGGGAATTAAAGAAGAAGATACCATATTTTGTAACTTTACCAATCAGGTGGTAATCATCGACACACACATCAAGAAGGTAAAAGAAGAAAAGGATGATTTCTTTCAGCACTCCTTCATGGTGACTAGGGCCAAACATGTGTAGATAATGGACAAGTTTTACTCCCCTTATTACTCAATTGAATACCTAAGAGAAATACTTGGAGGTAGTCTTTCATGCCTTCCAAATAAAGGATAGTGAACAAGGAGAAATATTGGATGGCAGGGTGAAGCATGTGAAAGAAAGACTAACATTCTATAGAAAGGAATTATAAATCATAGATGTGCTTGTATTAGAGTCACAATCAACTAAATTGAATATTTCCATTGAATATATTAGGGGTACCATCTAAGGCTTTGATAATTTTAAAGAAGATTTAAATTAGGGTGCACCCGAGTTCTATGCACCTAAGGCACTTAAAGACTAGTTTGGGATGGACTAATAATTTTGTAGAGAGTAATTTTGGGCCCCCATTTTGGATCAAAGACATAAATTACACCAACTAGACTAATTTTAGCATGAGACAACCTTTGGAATGGTTGTTAACCCCATATTATACATTTTGGTGTCATATGAAGAAGTCCTCATGAATCTTGCACCTATTGGTTGGTAGTTTCATAGCACCAAATTATAGAAAGACACTCCTTCCAAGTCTTGGACATGATAGCTTGAGAAGCATGGATTTCAGAGAGTGGAGTAGGTGAGATAGAAACCCTTTAATGATAGATAAACATACGATGTGCACTTATCCACCTTGGAAAACATAGTGGAGTCAGTAGACTCATGATAACTTAGCTCTTGACACACACCCATCTGACCTAGTAGAAGACTCTTGATAAATATAAAATAAGGATTACATTTGTAGATAGAGAAAGGCAATGAAGTGCAGTGAAGCTTTGGAAAAATAGTGAGATAACTAGTAGTATTTTTATCCTGCATATTAGTCTAAGTAGTGTGAATGTATAGCCCAAGCTCACCTGTGAGTTGTTGGGCATGATAGAGTTAGGAAGAGCATATGCTATGTTATTATTATTTAGATTTATTGATGAACTATAGGTTAATGAAGAATATTATTTAAGGAATGGAGTATAAATCTTTTTTAATAGTCTACATGGAGTTATGCTTAGAAGTTGGTTTCATATAAGCTTTGTGTTAGTTTTTACATAGTATATCAAAATATGGAGGTTCAAGCCTAGTCATTAATAGTGTCCTTGTGCCATTTAGTGACCTCTACCAACCTATAAATTCAGTAAGGGATGAAACTCAAATACACCAAGGCTCCATGACCCACTCTTAAAGTGCTATCTTAAGGAGGGGTTGTTGAACATAATCCATCCTTATGAATCATTTAAGTACCCAAATGACTCCAAATACCTATTTCCATATATTTTACCCCTAAGTGCCCATCTCCTCCATGTATGGACTTGAACCTTAGGATTTTGGCCACTAGGAGGACTTGTGCTTAGTGAACTCCCTATGAAAAACTTAGCATTGGATGGACACGTGAACACCCCTAGCCAATGACTAAGCCCCTTTGAACCCAGAGTTGTACCATGATGAAACTAGCCTAATGTGGTCCTATTCCCTTTACTATTATTATTCATGTGAGTGCACAAAGCTTGTGCCTTGTGTGAAACTGATGCTAGTGCCATAACATGATTAAATGTTATGCATAATACCTTAATACCTTTGTGCCTAACTCCACCAAGTCTAAAACAGACTTGGCTTGTTATCTAAGCACATGACCAAGTGCAAAAAACAACCAAGTGAAAATTTATACAACATTAGTTAATATTTAATCCTAAGAAGAAATAAAGTTCTCCAAACATTGACATTTCAAACTTAGTCCTCATAGTATCTTCAAACTCTCTATTCATATTATCATTATCAGATCTAAAAACTATGTCGTCAACATATACAACCACAATCAATTGGTGATTACCTTCTATATTTATTTATAAATTACTATCATCTATCCCTTTTAAAACCTTGACTCAAAAGATACTTATCTAACCATTCATATCAAGCTCTAGCAGCTTGTTTAAGACCATAAAGAGCCTTCTTTAGTTTACACATAAAATCTTGATTATCTAGATATGAAGTATCCTTAAAGTAATTCAATGTAGACTTCTTCTAAGTTTCCTTTCAAGATTGCATATTTCACATCCATTTGGTATACCTTAAAACCTTTAAAACTTGCATATTCCAAGAAGAGTCTTTTTTTCATTATTTCCATAGGAGAAAAAGTCTCATCAAAATATATTCCTTCAACTTGAGAATATCATTTACACACCAATCTAGCTTTGTTCCTTTTGATTTCTCCTTTCTCATTCATCTTGTTTTTGAAAACCCACTTATTACCTATCACATTTTTATTTTTTAGCCTAGGAACTAAATCCCATGTTTCATTTTTTACTATTTGATCAAGCTCTTCATACATTACACCATTCCAAATTTCATCTTTATTAGCTTTCAAGAATTGTTTGGGTTTAATCATGGATAATAGAGCTGAGTCTTGTTGATTCTGAATGATCAACATTCTCCTTCTAGTCTACAAACTAGCACTAACATTTCTAATCACTTGAGAGATTGTATGATATTTATCAATATTTATATATGGAGATTTAGAATCTTATCTTTATCCATCCTCTTCATCTTATCATTTGTTTAAATAGATAATTCATCATTATTTTTAATATAATTCTAAATTGAGTCACTTACAATTTTGGTTTCTTGACTCTACTTGTCTCATTTATCCTTACATTTGAACTTTCAAAAATCTTGTGAAGTCTCTTGTTGAAACACATAGGTAGTACTGATAGAAAATTAACCTAAGAAGATACCCTTATCAGATCTTAAATCAAATTTTCCAAGATTCTCTTCATCTCTTTTGATGATGAACCTTATCCCAAACACTCTCAAATGTTTGACATTAGCTTCTCTATTCTACCATAACTCATAATGAGTCTTATAACCATTTACTCTAATTTGACACCTATTTAGGATGCATATAGAAGTGTTGGTTACCTCTTCCTAATAACCATATGATAATTTGGAATCTTGTATCATGGTTCTACTCATCTTTTGAATAGTCATATTCTTCCTTTTAATAGCACCATTCTGTTGTGGTGTTCTAGTAGTATAATATTGTCTCCTTATCCCTTATTTCTCAAAAAATTCATTAAATTCATGAGACTAAAACTCACCTCCTTTATCTAATCTTACACACTTGATTTTTGACCCTTTATCATTTTCCACAAATGTTTTGAATGCCATAAATTTTGTAAAAGATTCTAATTTTTATTTAAGAAAAAATATCATAGTCATCCTAGTAAAATCATCAATGATAAGCATGAAGTAGCTATTACCTTAAATACTTTGAGTTCTCATAGGTCAAAATAGATTAGTGTGGATCAAATATAATGGATTTGTAGTGGATAACTCCTTGGATTTGTATCTTATTTTGGTTTATTTCCCATGAAGATATGCCTTGTAAAGATAATGAGGAATCTTAGAAATCTTGAGCATATGCCTTATCAACCCATTTGAACTGATCTTTACCATATTATCAAAATTTATATGTCTATGCATTCTATGCCAAATCTAACTTTCTTCCAATTAACTCATGAATTACTCCTTCTTGGATTCATAGAATACATACATTTTGTTATCTATTTTATAAACATTTTAAATTAATCTTCTAGCCTTACTTCACATACATCATCATAAAAAGATAAAAAATTTCCTCGATTACACATTTGGCTCACACTTAAAATATTATGTTTTAAACCTTCTACATATAAGACATTCTAAGTCCTAGTATGGCCATTTTACAAACTCACAATACCTTTGCCAACTATGTTAGAAGATTTATTGTCACCAAATCTCACTGAACCGAGGTTGGTCTTCTTGAGAGAGATAAACTTACTATTGTATCCTATCATATGATTTGAGCATCCATTATCTATGAACCATCTCTTTTTCCCATGTTTTTGAGTATGAAAATATGATTGAATAAACATTAACTCTTCCTTTGGTGGACCACTTGAATTCTGCTTCTTTTCTTCTTCAATCTTAGACATAGTCTCCTTGAACCATTTGATGGTGTCAATGACTTGCATATCCCTTTTCAAAAAATATCTTTTGTATTTCTTGGCTATATGACCTTGTTGGTTAAAATTGTAGCATATTATTTTCCTTTTAAACTATGGAGAGAAAGCATAATCCCTATATCTATGACCAAATTCATTGTAGGAGAAGCAATACCCTTTGAAGACATTGTTCATATCTAACATTCCTTTTTCTTGACCACTAGAGATCCATGAATTTTCATTCTTGACCCTTTTAGTGGAGATGAAATCCCTTTTGTCCTTAGATAAGAGCACATCTAATTAATTTATCACTTTATTTTATAATTGATGCATCCTTTGGTTGAGACCTTTATCCACCATGACCTACAAATTCTTTATTATTGCTTCTAGATATTTCATTTACATCTTTACATCATCCATGCTTGTATTGACATTTGATAAAGCACATACTAGTTTGTCTTGAAGATAAACCACAACCTCTTTTTCAACCATTATACCTTTGATAACCTTCAAGTAGTTAAACTTGTAAGAAGGACCAACTCTGATACCAATTGTTAGAGGTACAATCACTGAGAGGGAGGGTGAATTAGTGATGACAAAAAATCTAATCAAATTTACAAACCCTTCAAACACTTGAGCATTCAAAACAATCATTCATGAAGTATACAAGATGTTGATAGCAATGAACAACAGATATAATTCAAGATCACACACAACACAGTATCTATGTGGGAAAACATATTGGATAATAAAACCAACTCTCAAGCATACAAACACATGGACTAATTATCTAATAAAATGATCATAAACATGAGACTATTCAAGTCCTTCTAACTAGAATTTAATGAAACACATGTTTCATAAGAAGAACCTATCTTTAGGATTATCATGTCTTTATAACCACCTAATGATTAAGTCCTTTTGATTGGATTTAATGAAACACTTGTTTTATAATGATAACCTACCCCTAAGATGATCAAGTCATTCTGACCACCTTCTGGTCAAGTCCTTCTAACCTAGATGTTGAGTACCCTCCCAACACCTATGAAATGAACATCTCTTAAACACTGATTACCTACCAATCTGATGGAAATATAATATATATCAAATCTCTTCAAATTTTCACACTACACATTCCACACTAAGATCTAGCTCTCAAATCAACCACCAAGCTTACACATACATCCTCTATCCTATGCTCACACTTAAGGCATCCAAAACATCCTTTTGGATCACTCTAGACCTCTTCATTCATCCTCAATCTTCAAACCTACAAGAGCACTATTATTGACATAAAAAATGTGACCTACAAGTCATACACATATTTACTAACCTAATCTACTCTATAACCCATCCACTAGGCACACACCCTTTCCTTTGCTCCATAAATCTCACATACATATATTATTTCAAGTCTCTCACATCTAAAAATCACCACATTTTATTTAAACTTTTATAGAGCCTTCATTATTATTATCATGTTCAAAACCTTCCTTGTTAGCCACAACACATTCCTTCACTCTTAAGGCATTTACATAGGTCACCTTAAATCACAACCCTCTTTCAAATAGGCCTATGTCACCTTTTAGGTCCTATGAAGACCTATTCACCTCTTTGAAACTTATATAAGAAAACTAAGAAAAAAGGAACACTTTAAAACACATTGACCCATTCCACACAATATATAGGTCCTCTTTAAGTGATAACAACCATCACAAAACCCTTTTACTAAATTTCAATTCACTCAAACAACATTTTGTGCACATAGCCACCATGAATGAACACATAGTCACCTTATAAGCCTTTTATCATATTTAATATGATTTATCAAACCTTCATAATCCACACAAATGGCCCTCATGGGGTCTACAACACTCTTTGACAATTATCTCATCTTGAAGCATAAAAATACCATCAAGAACAACTCTATTACCCTTCTCAGTTACTTGCAGATCATGAATAAACACATAGTCAAATTTGGATCTTAATAAATTTTATTGTACAAACATTTATACCATAAGATGAATATTTATATATTCACCTTGAATTCCTCTACAACTTTACTTTTTACTAGAATATCAAATTCTACATAGATCAAAAGTTATGGCTCAAAAACTAAGCACTAGTCTTTCTTTCATTAATTTTGAATATTCAAATTCCAATGATCACTATTAAACATCGGTCACTTGTCAACATCTCACTACTTCCTAACAATTTGAAACAAATGTACTTTGTCTATCTCTTTGAGAGTATCCTATAATTTAACCAACTTAAACATCGAATACTTTGACCTCTTTGACTCAATATACATCATAGATTTGCATCTATACAAATACCCACTCACCATTAGATCCTTATTTGGTCCTAATCTTTACCTTTTGAAAACTATTAAACATCAAACATGTTGACCTCATCCCATGTACCCTTGCAATATTTACTAAATGTGTACCATTGATCTCTATAGATTAACTAGGTCTTTATCTCATAGTGCTCACAATTATATTTTGATCAAAACTCCCATGCTTATGCCACTTGGTAGCTATGAATTCCTTATTCACATTTGAATCTTTGAATTTAACTCACACCATTGATATTATATTAGTACAAACAACCGTGAACCATTGATATTCTATACAAGCTTTATGAATGTGACACATGTCACTCACACAGTCATTCTTTGACATATTGACTTTTACACATATGATTAGTTAAAGATATATGAAATAATGTGCACCATTATATCAACTGACTATATTAATTTATCCTTCAACATATTTTAGCTTGATGGTCTCTAGCCCATCATAGTCTGGAAGTGCAACTTTGAAGATTTATATCTCAAGCTAGAAAACACTTCAGGACTTCAAATATTTTGGGTACCTTATTTTCACTATAGAAAACATCTCCATGAAAAAATCTGACCTTTATTGAATATCTAACTACCCAAAATAAATTCACAAACATTTTGGTTCATTCATGTCTGCATGATGTGCAATGATGGTATAGTTAAGTATAAAAACTATTATAATTTGCTCGGAAGGACAACTTTAAACCTTAATAACTTTTGTTTTGATTAATTTCATGAAATTTTTTTTTAACATATTAAATTAGGACTATAGTGATCATACACATATTATCAACTCCCCTTGACTCATCTATATGTGGTAATGATGACATCAAAAAATTTCCTACTCTGCTTTTTCTACTACTAGACCCAACTATACCTAGATGAACATAATGAAGTACCAAATGAAATATACTCATGAAAATAAGAATTAAAAGCATAGAATAATTATCATTATACCTCTTTCATATCCTCAAATCACCATAATTATCCTTAAATACCACTAACCATGCCAAAACTAAAGATCGTCGACCAAGCTTACTTCAAGCATACTAGGATAAGCACACTGTGCACTTTGTCAATGACACTTAGACTATCAAGACACTTCATCCACTGACTTGGACACCTCCATGACATCAATGATAACTATCCAACATGGAGATCAATTTTATTCAAGTTATTACTAATTTAGTGTTTTCTATAAAGTCTCTCTAGAGGCCACATTTTGAGGAACTTTTAAGATTTATTTTCATTTTTAGAAATCTTAAAAAAATATAATGCGAGTTTATTATTTGTAGTTTAAGTGAAAAAAATCTTGTTCAAATTTTTGAAATTTTTTATAATAAATATCGACATTATCAAGCCTTGTTATTGTAGGACCACAAACTAGGGGCCAAGGCAAAGGTATTGAAACTCTAGGTAAAACTCCTCAAAAAGAAGATATGGATTCAAAATGGGGAGTTACTAAATAGTTTTTTTAAATATTTTTTTGTGATATATCACAAATCAATCCATCTTATGTATGATGTGTATGACATACAATCTAAGGTGAAAGGCCTAAATTTTGAATTAAAGATCATGTAGGCTACCTTGGTAGATTTGGTGATAACTTTGAGGAATAATTAGAAAAACCAACCGACTATCACCATTACATAACCCAACTAGATTAGATATTTTAGCCAACCCAATCAAAATAAAAGTACCTCATAGCTAGGAAACATGATGCAAAAAGTAGGAATGTGAAAGTTTGAAAGGAAGGATCCATCCACTTGGATCAAAGAAATTGAGATTATTTTTGATATACACTAGATTCTATGTATTCAAAAGGTTGTCATGGCATCCTTATACCTATAACTATAAAAATTGATTTGGTATACATGTTTGTGTGCTCAAAATAATTATAAAGATCTCAATCTCACCTGGTATGATTTTATGGAGGAGCTATAACTACAATATAAAAATAATGTGAGTGATAACCACTTTAGTCAACTAGAAAATCTATTACAAATAAGATTAGTTAAGGATTATGTTTATCAATTCCAAAACCTCTCTTTGTGTGTGGATAAAATTCTTGAGGTGAACCTAAATGACTTATTTATTGGAGGTCTTAAGGACCAAATTAAATATGAGGTACACATGTTCAATCTAGATATTATATTTGAATCTATTGTCAAGACTCACAGGGTAGAGGATTTTTTTAATCTAGAAAGAGACAATCATTCATAAACATCAAAGATATAAGTAACTTGTGACCATCATTCCCTTATCCTACTATATTGACACATCAACAAATTGAAGAGAAACACATGAAATTTTTATGTTTAAATTATGATATAAATTAGATTAAAGGACATAAATGTGTTGAGAAGAAATTGTTCTAAATTAAAGGGGTCAATGAGGAATAAGATGATGATGATTAAGCATCAGATGAAAATGAAGAATTTCCAGATATAGAATCTAAAAATTCCAAACCAATTATCTATAGTCATACACTTTCAAGTATAAGAATCCATAAAACTCTTAAAGTTGTGGGTTTCCTCAAGAAACAAAAGGTAATAGTGTTGATTAACTCAAGGAGTACACATAACTTCATCAACAATAAGTTGGCTACTTATTTAAACTATTT
This sequence comes from Torreya grandis, assembly GCA_037957365.1. Taxonomy (NCBI): domain Eukaryota; kingdom Viridiplantae; phylum Streptophyta; class Pinopsida; order Cupressales; family Taxaceae; genus Torreya; species Torreya grandis. Next base: position 940,793 of record JARHVA010002028.1, on the reverse strand, counting down.
TGTTTATCTAGATCAATAATTTTAGGTCATGATTGAATATGGTGGTATAGTCAATTATTATATAAACTGTCATAGTATTAATATTTATATGGGTGACTACATAATAGATTCTCTTATGTTTTTATTCCCATGGGTGGGACAAACATTGTTCTCAAAGTCCAATGGCTCACAACCTTAGGAAAAGTTGAGATGAATTTCTAAGAACTATTTATGTGATTTCATTATGAAGGTAGAATATTTTAACTATGTGTATTATAGGAAAAAAATCCACAATTGGTTAGTTGGCATAAAATGACAAAGATTCATAAAAAATGGGCTAAAACATTTATATCAATATTATGTTCTATAGAAGTTGAACAAACAAAGGTGTCTACACATCCTGATCTATAAATGATTATTAATGACCACCCCATTATTTTTAGCACATTTCCAAAAGGAATTCCACTAAGAAGAGAACATGATCATGACATATGAGTACTTCTAGGGAGTCCACCCTAAACATCAAACCATATAAGTATCTATATGACTAAAAAAGTAAAATTGAAATGATAGTACATGAGATGCTAGAGGTAGGTGTTATTAAACATATTCAATGTGAATATTCATCTCTAGTGTTCATGGTGCATAAGAAGCATGATACTTCAAGGATGTGCTTAGAATATAGAGTGCTCAACAAGTGCACCATCAAAGATAAATTCCCTATTTTGGTAACTAATGATTTTTTAGATGAGTTACACGGTACTGCTTATTTTATAAAACTAGATATTCATTCTAGGTATGATAAAATTCAAATTTAAGAGGAGGATATCCATAAAATTTCTTTTAGAACTTGTCAAGCCATTATGATTTTTTTTCTTGCTTATAGATCTCACAAATGCACCATATATATTTCAAAGTATGATGAATATGTTTTTTAGTTTTCAAAAAATTTATGCTATTTTTTGATGGCATCCTAATCTACAACAAATCTTGGTAAGAACATTTTCATCATTCGAAACAGGTTCTGTTAGTGTTGGAATAACATAAAATATATGTAAAACCTTCAAAATGTGATTTTGGAGTTTAAGAAGTGGAGTATTTAGGTCATATTGTTTCACATAAAGGAGTCAAAGTAGACCATAAGAATATTAAATCTATGATAGAATGTAAAGTGCACAAAATCCTTAAGAATATCTAACATTTTTTAGGGCTCACAGGTTACTATCACATACTTATGAAAATTTATGGTAGCACAAAAGCACTACTCATAATTTTTTTTAAGAAGGAATCCTTCCACTATAATGAATCAGTGACTGAGGCCTTTGAAAATATAAAGGAGGCAATGTGAACCACTCCAATTTTGGTTACCCCTAATTTTTTTTAATAAAATTATTGTTAAATTTGATGCATCAAGATATGACATGGGGGTAATAATCATGCTGGAAGGTAGACCCATTACATTTGACAATAATCAACTCAAAGGTAAAAATAGGATAAAACAAATCTATCAAAAAGAGATGTTGAATATTCTACATACATTAAAGAAATGGAAACCTTATCTATTTATTTAGGTATGTCCCTAGTGTTGGTTTTAATCATTAATATTGTCATTGATGTAAAAGAAAAGTTAAAAGTCCTTCATGTTAAAGGTCAGAGTTGATTTCATACTTGGTGAAGTGTTGTGTGACTAAAACATTTTGTTTTTATATCAAGAGAAATTTTTAAGGCAATCTGGTATCCTTTCTAAGGTTTGATGACATATCAAGATCATGCTCATGATACAAGAGAAGCATCTTGTTTGGGATCTAAATACTAAGAAGCATACAAGGTAAGCACATCTTGGTACAAAGTTGTAAATATGATAGAGATTATAAATTATGTTGAGAATGGACTTAAATTTAGGAAATCTTGGTTAAAATAATGACATCGTTGACTTAGCATGTTGTGTCCACATTTTGAGCACTAGGCATCTTGAGTAACTTGGCCTAACTCTATGAGAAAATGTATGCATGAGACGTGATGAAACTTTACAATTTAGCTCAGTACATGCATAATTAAATATTATAATTATGAGTACATGGTAAAGAGGAAAATAATCCTTTATATGAGTTTAAAGGATAAGATTGAAGCTTAGCTCCTATATGAAGAGACCTGGTGAAAAGTTTTAGGCTTTATGCCTTAGTGAGATAAACCCAATAACATAATGGTTTGAGCCATTTGAGACCTATTTATCAAGGGTGCAAGTGTTATAACATGTTATTATTTTGTATAACATGAGGGTAGAGTGTTGAATATAGTACAAGTGGCTTTAAGGCATGATCATACTCAAAGTATGCTTGAAAGTATGAGGCCTAGTGTACAAAGTGACATATAATGGCCTAAGAAGGGGTCAAGATATTTTTCAAATATGTAAAATATATTGATATAATTTTAAGTTGTGTAAGGGATTTTTATAATCATATTTACAAAGTTTGAATTCAATACATGAAGAATCAATAAATTTGATGGTAAGATTGACTATGTACATAGAAAAGGGTGTTTCAGACCTAAGAATAAGTTTCTCATCCTCATTGGCATGTGAAAATTTTTAATGAGATCCTAATCAATTCATGGAATTTGGGTAAGGTACCTATATTTAATTCCTTATAATTGGTTTTAGGATTGAGGGGCAATTCTTTATGAATAATTGTTATGAAGATAAAGTGGTTAAAACCCTCTTAAAACCCTTACAAAGACCAAATAAAAAAGATATAATTAGTTATGGATTAAAATAGTTTATTTTAAATTTTTTTTTGGAACATTAAAATGACTCTTAAAGGTTTCCTTAGGTGGTTTTCTTTTTTGTCTTGATAATGAGTACAAGCTATAGGAAAACCCTTATTTTCAAGGTTTTTGATGCTATAGGTAGGGTTGGCCACATCAAGGCATTAAAATGAATGAATGATGACATTAAATACTTAGATTTTGTGATAATAAAATTTTATAAGTAGGTTTCTAACTAAAAATGTGTGAAACCGGTCATAGAAGTTAACCTATCGCTAAATTGGCCTAATGAGTAAAACAGTGAAGAAACTAGGTGAGAATGAGAATGACATTAAGGATTGGGTGTAGAGGACTATGGATGGATCCTAATGCATGGGGTAATTATTAAATAATTATACATCATATATTCTTGGTTTATAAGTTTTGATGATGCCTACACCTATGCAAAAAGTTGTCCCCAAACTAGTCTATCTAATAGAATGGAGTCTGTGTAGAGTGGCATAGTGAGATTAGTTTGTAAGACCAGTATTTATACATAACCATGAAATATATATTTCCATATATGTCATAAGGATGATAAGGGTTCATAAAAATCCATTTTAAGATCACAAAAACTCCCCCATAGGGGTTTTATAAGTTGATTTGCTTCACTGTGTTTTTGGTCCTAAAGGCAATTTTTCTATATGAAAGGATTTTCTTGAGTCAATTTTCACAAAGATGAATCATTAAAGGTTATTAAAGGTGTTATAAATTAATAATATTATCATTTTAATGAATTTTTTCTCATTATAATCTCCTGATCAATCTTGGAAAGTCAAATGATTTTGACTGTGTATTGATAGTGTTTAGTGTTTTTGAGTAAGTCATCTATAAGAGTGTTTTTGAGGCCCTCTAGCCTCTATGGTAGAGATAGAAGTTTTTTTTGAAGTTTTTAAAGTAATTATGATCCTAAATATATTATTTTATGATTTTTTTATTTTATAAATTTGTGTATTTGGTTCAAATTTGTTAGACAGACTTACATGTAGTGAGAAGGCCTATTGGCGAGGAGACCTAATTAGTAGGTCCAAGTAGTGAAATGGGAAAAATGGAGTTAGGGACCCAAGGTGAATTTATAATGGGTATATTGGAATCATTTATGAAGTTTTTCATCCATTTTTTAATATATTAAGTTTTCCTAAGGGTTAAAATGGTAATGTGTGGATAAGATAGACCTAATTGCATTAGGTCTCCATTAAGCCTAATGGAGGATTTGGTCCTTAAAGACTATGTTTGACATATGTATTATTTTTTTCACTAATTAAAAGTTATTATTGATCTATTTAAATCATAATAAATTTATGTTAAGGTTATTATCTAACCAAAATAGTTATGATAAAGAATCAAGTATAAAATCAAGGCTAACAAACCTATTTTGACTAGTTAGAGAATTTGAGATATTGAGTAAAGGATATGGTGTTTTTGAGAATAGGTTAAGATATTTAATATCATAAATAAGATAATAAAAACATTAAATAATTATATACATATTTTTATATAGATATTAAGGAAGGTCATTTGACTATTTCTTCCATAGAGAGGTATATTTGAGTAAGAAGGCATAAGAGGTTGTTTGAGTGAGATTGAAGGGTAAAGAGTATAAACAAAGGAGTTAATCATTAGTTGAATATTATAAATGGGTGTTATAATTTGATAAGATATCAGAGGTGACTTGTTTTTTTCTAAGTTAATTAGTGGTTTGGAGCCTTCTTTTAAGATAGAGATTATAAAAGACTAGTTAAGTTGGTGCTTATCTAGAAAGGGGTTGGAGTTCATTGTAAAGTTAGTGCTTCACTAAAACTTGGATCTTGATGTTATATGAATATACTACATGTGAATGGTTAAGTGGGTTTTATCCCCCAAGATTATTTCCAACATATATCTTATGTTCCTTTTTAATATGCTTGTGTAGTTGCTTTGATTATGTATTAATATTTTATGTGAATAAGTACTTCATGGAACGATGAATTAAATTGAATAGTGATTGATTAACCATCCCCCTATTAGTAGATACTTCAAACATTTGGTATCAAGTAGGCCCTTTGAAGGAAATTTTACAACCTAAATGAGATTCTAAATAAACTAAGATGGCTAGTCAAGCTTAGGGTGGTTTCTCTACAGGCAAAGCTCAATTGTTCAATGGATCCAAAAATACTTATTAGAGTGTAAAGATGAGGACATGTATGATTTCTCAATAACATGATATTTGTCAATCAGTCTTGGCTGGGTATACTAGACCTCCTATTCTTCCTATAGATGTAGTAGGTAAGAAAGCCAGTGATAAGCAGTCAAAATCAATGAATGACATTATGTGTGGTCTATCTAAAGCATAAATTGTGAAGGTTATGCATTATGTATCTACCAAATAAATGTGGTATAAGTATAAATATATTAATGAGGGAGATTCCAAATTCAAATTGTCCAAGTTGTAAAATCAAATAATAAAATTTAAAATTTTGAAAATGAATGAATATGAGACCATTACAGCCTACTTGTTGAGGGTTGATGTGGTGGTAAACATCATAAGATGTCTAGAAGAATAGTTGAAAGAGACTATTGTTGTTTAAAAGGTTTTAAGGTATCTAAATCCCAAATTTGATTCCAAAGTATGTGTTATTGAAGAAATTTAAGATTTAGACAAATTTGAGATGGATGGACTTCATGGAACTCTAACATCCTATGAGATGAGGACAAGTGAAGGAATAATTTCAAAGATAGAAGTTACAATCAAGGCAAAAAAATAACAAAAAGAGAAGTCACAAGATAAGAGAGTAATAAATAATGATTAATTAGATATAGATGATGATGAGCTAATAGTTATGTTTACAAGAAAATTAAAGATAGGTTTAGGTAAATGAAAAGGCAAGAAACTTTTCAAATGCTTCAACTATGGAGAGGTTGGAAAATTTTCTAACAAATGTCCTCACAAACATAAGACAAAAGATGATGTAGAAAATAATTAAGATCATGATGATGATAAAAAGTCTTATAAATCTGATAAGAGTAATTAAAAATTTAGAAGATATTACAACAAGAAAAGGTTATTCAAAAATAAAAGGAGTCTTTATACCAAGGAAGATTATAGCTCATCTAATGATAGTGAAATAATTAATTTAGAGAGTGATCATGAATATGATGGACCTGATGTCAATAATTTTCTCTTCATGGTTGAAGAAGTAAACTCATCAAATCAATAAAAATCCATATGTATTGGAGTAATTATTTGTGATTCAGATGAAGAAGGAGATGAGGTGCATCTTGAAGCTAAGTTGGTAAATACTCTAGAAGAACTAAAGATGGTCAAGAAAAAGAATAAGGTGATGAGGTCCCTTATCAAATACTATGAGGATGAAATCAACTTGTTTGTAGCTATACAAAGAAACAACTCTAAAGATCAAGATGAAATATTCAAATAAGTAGAAAGTCAACTTGAAATTGTGATTGTAGGACTAGAAGCAAAAGAATAAAAATGTGCAAGGTATATGGCTAAAGTGAACTCTTTAATATCTGATTTGAAACATGCATCAAATAAGGTTAAGTCTTTTATAATGTTTGAAAAGAGAACCAATGATATAGACAAAATTATGAGTAGTCAAAAGACTATTAATGATAAGATATGTCTTATTTTCATTGAAGATCAAGAGAAAGACACTAATATGATAAAAAAAGGTCAAAGATCAATCAAAGAATGATGATGTTGATAGAACAAAGGTAAAAAATATCAATAATTATAATAACATAAGGTATAAAAATCCTTTCAATAGCTATTATTATTCATGTAATTAATTTGGTCATAGAGTAAGGCATTACAAAAGGCCATTCAAGAATTAATTTTCATAGACCTATGAGGAAAACCATTAGCCAAGAAATATGGGTCATGGTGTGTTTCCATCTAGAGGGATAACATGCTTTAAATGCTATAAGGTTGGTCACATTTCAAATTACTATAGGCATAACATTTCAAGACAAGATAAGAAGTGTGAGGATTCTAGAACACAAGAGAGAAATAGTAAGTGGAAAACTAAGATAGCTAAGGTTGATAACTAGTCTAGAAGTTTAAAAGGACTATTTTCCATGATAGATAAAAATCAAGATGCAAAGGAATGTCAATAATTATCTATATCAAAATATTTTATTGATGAAGGAAACAATACCAACGAATCAATCCAAAATGATACCCAAACACAGATTGAAGTGATCAAGACAAAAGAACAAAACAAGCATAATAAGATCATAGAGGAGGTTCAATCCTACAAAGACATGGAGATCTAGGAATCTCCTAAATTTATGTTATTTTAGCTCTCTAGAGTAGAAGTGACTCCATTAGGCTTCATGGAGGCACTTAGCAAACTAACAACATGAAATATTCATGATTATAGGGGGAGTTGTTATGGTCTTAAGAGATATTCAGGTTCTAGTTTTATTCAAAGAGATATGTTATAGATGTGAAATCAAGAGATAAGTCTCAAAATTTTGGTATGTTGACTTGATCAAACCAAGTCATAGTTTTGAAAATGTCTTGAATTTTCATAGAGATAAAGGGAGTCAATCATGTCTCATAATTAGTTATGTTAACCTTGTCTATTCTAAGAAAATGTTTGATGAAGTTTGCTTTCCCCAAGTTTAAGGATCAAATACTTGTCAAGCAGATCACTCTTTGTCATTAATGACAAAGAGTGATCTGCTTGTTTCAATTTCAAGTATTGGAGAATGGTCTGCTATATTTAAGAATGTTTTTCATCAATGACAAAGGGGGATATTATTGAGGTATGTTCCTAGTGTTGGTTTCAAGTCAATAATGTTGTAAATTTAAAAGTCATTCATGTCAAAATTCAAAGTTGATGTCACACTTTGTGAAGTGGTGTGTGACTAAGAAGTTTTTTTTCTCTGTTAAGAGAAAATTTGAAGGTAACCTAGTATCCTTTTTTGAGGTTTGATGACATATAAATATCATGCTCAAGATATAAGAGAAGCATCTTTTTTGAGTTCTAAATACTTAAAATCATACAAGGTAATGATATCTTGGTACAAAGTTGTAAATATGATACAAAATGAAGAGATGAGAACTTGAGAAAGATGTTTAGATGTTCACTGACACATTCAAAGTTTTCATGGTTTCTTAAGCCTTTTGGGAGATATGGCAGAGGGTCCTAAGAAACATTTCCAATATTTTTTTGGTAGTTGAAGGACAATACTATATGAACAAATGTTAAGAGTGTAAACTAGTCCAAAACCCTCTTTAAACCCTCATATTACCCTGATGGTGAATACATTAGTATAGATTTCCCATAATGGTTTTTTTGATCAATTTTTATGATTTTATATGGTATAATACTCCTCCAAGCATCTCTAGGTGAAAGTGGTGTGTCATGACTATGAGTGAAAGCTATAAAAAAAGCTCATTTATAAATAATTTGATGCTACAAGTAGGGTTGACTAGGTCAACGCATACAAATCAATGGAGGTTGAAGCTTAATAATTTTTATTGATATCCATGATGTTAGTTGAGTAATTTACATCATTTATATCAACCATGTTGGTAACCTAAAATGGCCTATCACTAAAATGGCTAACAATGAAAATAGTGAAAAAAACTAGACAAATGTGAGAATCTGTTTAGGGATGAGTTTTAGGTAACTAATGATGACCTTATTTTTTTTCACTCTTTACCCTTCAATCTTACTCAACCAGCCTTCTAGGCTTACTTGCTCAACATGCCTCTTTTAGGTTCATTAGGTTCATTGACCTTATTATCCACTTATAACAACTATGTTAAATAAATATGTCTTCTCCTCTTATCCCTCTTATGGTCCTCAATGACCTACTCCTTCTCTTTTAAAGGATTTCACATTTTATTTTATACTCTCTTCTTTAACTAGCTCAAATAGGCCAATTAGGCCTTATTTTTATACTCAACTCTTGGTCTCGCCCATCTTGGTCAACCAAGATACTTTACACACTTGATTTAACATATAAATAGGTAAAGATACATATTTCATATAATAAAAATTCACCACAAAATTCATTCATATTTCATAGGGACCAAAACCCTATTAGCCTAATACAAATCTAAAGGAATTAGGCCTTCTCTAAGGCACATGTTACACTCAGACCTCTTGGACCACCTAGAGTCTTTTATAGTGATTTAAGAAATTCACATATATATTTAATATACCCATATTAAGTTATAATTGGGTCCAAAACACTAATTTATTAATTTCACACCTTGAACCAAGATATTTGTCCAACTTGGCATCAACCATTCATACACCCAAAAAAATTGCCTTACAAAACTAAAGCATATAATTAACTTTTTCAAATAAACCAATAAAAAAACAAATGAATAGATCATTAATAAATTAAAAAAACTCTCCATTTCCATTTTAAATCATAAAATATTGAAAATGGCCTTAAACCAATTCTTACAATGTGATTACTTAGACTAGTCAAACATAGTCAAAGTACAGCTAGAAACACTTGATTACCAATATATGTATATGTACTTCTCATGAATAAAAATAAAATATTATGAACCTTTTATACTTATATGACATAATCATCTATTATTTTCTTCAATTATATCAAAAAAACTTTAAACTCATCTCTTTAAGATGACCACTCAGACTGCTTGTAGCCTTCAACAACATAGTCATGTAGAAGTTATTATTTGGAACTAGTACGAATACTTACAAGAAATATAATGAACATACATAGCTTATATTTTATCTATAATAAATCATAAAATATATGGATAATTAATTTTTGGATTAACCATCAGTCTTATAGACCAATCTCTTAGGCCTCTATCTCACTATCTTAACATAGTCTGCTAAGCCATTTTGGCTTTCACATCTCAACACCCTAACTTGTGTTTCCACCTTCCATAGAGAATTACTATATCATTTACATGTCAAAAATTGTATAAAATAACACTAGATGTGCTTACTCTATTCAAATTTTTTCATACTCTTTACTTCCCTTATCACAATAAGAATTGTGATCTATAGGACATCATAAAACACTTCAAACTCATCTCTTCAAGATGACCACTCAGACTGTCTGTAGCCTTCAACAATATAAGAATGTAGAAGTTATTATTTAAAACTAGTAAGAGTAATTATAAGACATATAATACAAATACATATCTTCTATGTGATCTATAAGACATCATAAAATATATGGATAATGATTTTGGAATCAATCATTGGTCTTTTATACCAATCTTTCAGGTCTCTATCTCACTATCTTAACATAGTCTACTAAGCCATTTTGGCTTTCACATCTCAAAACCCTAACATATATTTATATATTCCATATATAATTAATATATCATTTACATGTCAAAAACCATATAAAATTACACTGGATGTGCTTACTCTTGTCAAAGGGTTTCATACTCTTTACTTCCCTTAGTACAATAAGAATTGTCAAACATTGCAAATATCTAGGCATGTAAACATGAAATATAACACATGATAAAGGATAATAATGATATTAATATATATATATATATATATATATATATAATATCATAAAACGTCATTAAATTACTATCCAATAAAAAAATAATATGCTCTAACGGAAACTTTACTTCTACATATCATTCTCACTATCTTGGGTTTCACTGTCTTGACTCATATAGACAAGTCACTTTGAGAGCACATTATAGCTTATATGTGAGCATCATCACCAATTATAAAATAAGGTAAAAATATTTATATGTCTTAAACAAATACCCAAAACAAATTTATTCTTCCCTAGTCACCTAAAACTCATCCCTAAACACATTCTCACATGTGCCTAGTTTTTCTCACTATTTTCACTATTATCCATTTGAGTGATAGGTCATCTTGGGTGAAAAAAATGGTTGACATATATTATGTAACTTAATAAAATAAAATCATGGACCTTAATAAAATTTATTGACCTTAAACCTTCATTAATTTTTATGTTTTGACCTAGTCAAGCTTACCTATAGTATTAAATTCTTAAAAAATAAGCCTTTTTCTATAGCTTTCACTCAGTCTTGACACACCAGTACCACCTATAAATTATTTGAGGATTAATATACCACATAAAATCATAAAAATTTATCAAATAAACCATTCTAGGTGATTTCTAGTAAGGTATTCACCATCGAGTTAATATGAGGGTGTAGAGAGGGTTTTGAACCAATTTACACTCTTAACATTTATTCATATAGTATTGTCCTTAAATTACCAAAAAAATGCTTCAAAATATTTATTTAGACCCTCTTCCATCTCCCCCAAAAGTTTTATGACACCATGAAAATTTTGAAATTTTTAATGAGCATTTAAACTTCCTTCTCAAGTTCTCATCTCTTCATTTTGTAAGCATAGGAGACCTTCAAACGCCTTTTTCTTCACAATATTTAAATAATAAGATTTTTTTTCATAAAATTAAATCCATATAGATTAATAATTATTCATGGTAGTATATATATCATAACTATTGCATATTATATTTTCATATTACTTCATGTATCTCACAACTAGTCACAAAGGCCTAGATAACCTTGATACAAAGCAATTCACTAGCTCATCACCTCCAAACATTTTGTGAGACCTTTACCACATGTTCAGTATGTTTTTTAATGATACTTATGATTTTTTGAAATACATAATGAGAGGGAGTGAATTATTTTCATTAAAATATCTATTCAATTCCATTCATCATTCCAAGAAGCATTTATTCACATAAAGATCAAAGCATACATAAAAAACCACATGATCATATAACAAGAGAACATAAGAGATATGTTTGAAAACCTCTTGGGTAATAAAACCCATTAAACCATGCATGTGGAATACTATCCTATAATGCCAATATCTAAATTTTAATGAAGCACCCACTCAACTAGTCTTTTGTAAGATCTTTATTGTAAGGAGGCTCCAAACCCATAGGTAACTTAGCACCAAATAAGTTACCTCTAATATTTTATCATATTATAACACTTGTTTCTAATATTCAAATAATGATGACCTTCTTTATTTTCACTCTTTACTCTTCAATCTTACTTAACTAGTATTCTAGGCTTTTTTGCTTAGCATGCCTCTTCTAGGATCATTAAGTCCATTGACCTTATTATCCACACATAAAAACTATGTTAGATAAACATGTATGATCTTCTTCTCCCTTTGATGGTCCTCAATGGCCTACTCCTCATCTTTGAAATGCTCTCTCCTTCACTTGTAAGCACATTTTGGTATAAGGTTCTAAATATGATAGAGCTTATAAAGTCTATTAAGAATGGACTTATCTTCAAGAAATCTTGCTTAAAATAATTGCATAATTGAACTATCCTATTGTGTACAAACTCTGAGCACTAGGCATCTTTAGTAACCTAGCCCAAATTTGTGATAAAATGTATACATGATGCATGATAGAACTTTGTGATTTAAGTAAATACAGGCATAATTAATTATTATAAGTTATGATAACATGGTTAATAGATAAATAGTCCTTCATATGATTCAAAGGATAAGATTGAAGATTAGCTCTTATATGAAAATACCTAGTGAGAAGTTTAGGCTATGTGACTTAGTGAGATAAGCCTAATATCATGGTGAGTTGAGCCATTGGAGACCTATGTAAGTAAGGTTGTTAGTGTAATAACATGTTATGATATTTTATAACATGGAGTTAGAGTGTTGAATATAGTACAAGAGGTTTCAAAGTATGATCATACTCAAAGTATGCTTGGTAGTATGAATCCTAGTGTAAAAAGTGACCTATAATGGCTTAAAAAGGGATCAAGGTCTTTTTCAAAGATGGTAGATATCTTGAGAGTATTTAAAGTGGTGTGAGGGATTGTGCTAAGCATTTTTACCAAGTTTTAGGTCAATATATGATCAATAAATCAAGAAATTTGATGGTAAGATTGACTATGTGCATAGAAAAGGGTGTTATAGACTCGAGAAGAAGTTTCTTATTCTCATTGGCACATGTAACCTTTTCATGAGAGCCTAAGAAATTAATGTAAGTTGGGTAAGATCCATATATTGAGTTCCTTAGCATTTATTTTCAGATTTAGGGGAAATTATTTATGAATGATTGCTAAGAAGGTAAGGTGACTAAAACCCTCCTAAAATGCTTACAAAGACCCAATAGGAAAGATATAATTTTTTATGTATAATAATGGTTAATTTTACCTATTTTGGTGTTTAGAAAATGAAAAGGAGTCTTCAAGGCTTCCTCAAGTGTTTTTTGTTTTCCTGATAGTGAGTAAAAACTAGAGGAAAACACTTATTTTTAGGGTTTTTGATGCTATAAGTAGGGTTGAACATGATAAAGCATGAAATTTAATGGAAGATGATTTCCAATACTTATATTTTATGTTCATAATTATTTTTATTAGGTTGTTGATAAAAAATTGCTAAATTAGCCTAATGAGTAGAATAATGAAGAAACTAGGAGAGAATGAGATTAGGGATTGGTTTTAGAGGACTAGGGATGGATAATAAGATATGGGATAATTATTAAATACATATTCCTCCTATATCCTTTGTCTATAAGTGTTTATTATACCTACACCTATGTAAAAATTTGTCACCAAACTAGTCTATCTAACACAGTGGAGTGTATGTAGAGTGACATGGTGAGATTGGTATGTAAGACCAATATTGATACATCACCATGAAATATATGTTTCCATATATGTTATCAAGATGATAAATGTTTAAAAAAAACCATTATAATATCATATATATGTCCTCATAGGTGTTATACAAGTTGATTTGTTTGACTATGTTTTTGGTCCTACAGGCAATGTTTTTTTAATGTGAAAAGGAAGTTCTTGAGTCAATTTTCACTAATATGAATGATTAAAAGTTATTAAAGGTGTTTTAAAGTAATAATAGGATCATATGAATGAATTTTTTCTCATTTTATGTCCCTAATCAAGCTTTTAAATTCAAATGATTTTAACTATGTATTGACAGTGTTTAGTGTTTCTAAGTAAAACATCTACAGGAGTGTTCTTAAGGCCCTCTAGCCTATGTGGTGGAGACAAAATATTTTTTGAAATTTTTTAAAGTTATGATTATCCTAATAAAATTATTTTATGCATGGTTTATGTGATAAATTTGTGTGTATTTTTCAAATTTGTAACTTAGACTTATAGGTAGTGAGAAGGCCTATTGGTGAGGAGACCTAATTGGTAGGTCCAAGCAGTGAAATGGGCCAAATGGAGTTAGGAACCTAAGATGAAATTATTAGGGGTATATTATAAGTATTTATTAACTTTTTTATACATTTTTTAAGATAATAAGTGTTCTTAAAGGCCAGAATGGTAATGTGTGGATAGGACAGGCCTAATTGCATTTGGTCTCCATTAGGCCTAATGGAGGATTTTGTCCTTATGGACTATGACTGAATTATGTATTATTTTTTTAAATAATGAAACATGTGTATTGATATATTTTAATAATAATAAAATTTTGGTGAGGTCCTTATCTGACCAATATAGGTATGAGAAAGAATCAAGTATAAAGTCAAGGCCTAACAAGCCTATTTTGACTAGTTAGAGAATTTGAGATATTGAGCAAAGGATATGGTGTTTTTGAGAATAGGTTATGATAAATAAGATAATAAAAACATTAAATTAGTATATAAATATTTTTATATAGATATTAAGGAAGGTCATTTGACCTATTTTTGTAATAGAAATGTCTATTTGAGCGAGATAGCCTAAGAGGCTATTTGAGTGAGATTGAAAGGTAAAGAGTGTAAAAAAAAGAGGTCATAACCAGTTGAAGATTATAAAAAAGTTTTATAAGGTGAATATATATTATATGTGACCTATTTTGTGCTAATTTAACTATGGGGTTAGAGCCTCTTTGCAAGATAGAGCTTGTAGAAGACTAGTTAAGTTGGTGCTTATCTAGATAGGGGTTGGAGCTCCTTGTGAAGTTGGTGCTTTAATAAAAATTGGATATTGACATTATAGGACTCTAATAAATGTGAATGGTTTAATTTTTTTTATCCCCTAAGAGGTTTTCCCACATTTCTCTTATGTTCCTTTGTGATATGCTTATGTAGTTACTTTGATTATGCATTAATCTTTTATGTGAATGTAGTCATATAAAATTTCCAAATTGGTAGTTTGTGTGCGGCTTGAAACACAACATCCATAGGTCCTTTTTATTTTCTTTTGAGACCCTTATAGAAACCTTTTTACTCATTTCTAGTCATCTAGAACCTTATGAATGGTCATTACACCTCAACTAGATAGTATTCCCCATGTCAATCTTGTTCCCCCAGGTCCCAAACCTATAGGATGGGAGTGCCCCATTTGGAAAATAACACCCTACAGAGAAGTGTCTCATTTTTTATGGTCTTTTCCATTTTCAACTTGAGCCCCAATGTTCATTTTCATCTAGTTCTTATCTTTAATTAGGTCATCCTAACATGAATACATCTGACCCATGACCAATTATTCCCTATAAAATCCTAGTCAAAGATCATTTACAAAGGAGGTGACCAAAATTACAAAAAAAATAAAGAATACAAATAATAAAATAAGACAAACTTCCCTATTCTTTGTACATAGTTACCCAACACAACTATAAACCTACACAAATCCTCATACCAGTTCCTAGCCACCTCAAACACTATCAATTTGGCATTTGTATCTACACCGCACTATTGCATAGAGCACACTAGGTGGGAAAACTACATATAGCTTGATCCCTCTTTAGGGTATTAGTATCTAGGTAGTGTGTCCACATAGGGGGTGTAGATTTCACATTCAATATATTTTTCACACTAACCCCCTCTTTCTCAAGTGACTCAAATGTCATTTTATTAAGCATGATGGAGGGTTAAGACTTGAAGATAAAATCAACACCATAGTGAGATTCATTAATGACCAGTACTTGATTTTTATAGTCACACTCACATAGGCACAACACAAATACCCAAAATGTTTCAGGTATTTGGGATTAATTTAGACAATAGTGATAGGAATGAAAAATAACATTGAACACCAAAGCATCCAATTTTTGGTGATTCTATCATTTCACCCAAAAAAATCTAGATTCAAGTTTATGACACCCTCCTAGTCCTGCACAACCATTTTCAACCTCTATATTAGCCATCTCAATATGTTTTCTAGATAAGTTCTATTTCTTATTTATTTCTATTTTAAGGAAGGTGAAAAATATAAATAGTTGCACAAATTAGAATAATATTTATTTCTATATATTGTACTGATTTATTAATCTAAACCTTTAACTAAAATAATAATAAAACTCCATTATTCCCAAAATAAGTTAAATCATTTAGTGAACCTGACTTACTTCATTTGTGTTAAAAACCCTAGAACCTTGGGGAAAATTTCTTATTGATTTAGCAATTTTATTCTAATTTTTCCTGCATATATAAATCAAAATTTCACATTTAATTTTTAAAATTCACCATAGTAATTTTAAAAATCATTTATTTCAAACCCTAGTAGAAGATACTAGGTCCCTATGTTTTTAGAGGTATCACTTTACATGTTAGTGAGCTTCATATCCTTTTTGTGCATACTTCAATTTGTTGTTTTTAGGACTTTACATTTCCTTTATTTTTTACTTTCCTTCCAACACATTTTTATTATTACAACTTATTGCAAAAAATTCAATCCACTCTTTCTTTGTTTTCCTACTTTAATAATGGCCTAATATACTAGCTTTACTAAAACTGATAAGAAGGAACTTCAAGACCTTTTAACTAAAAATCCTGATATGCAAGATGATATGCTTAAAATACTACAAGAATAATAATAAAAAGAAAAAAATGGTCAATCCTCTCAAATCACAGAACAACCAATTATAAATGACACTATGGGGGTAACTATAATAGCCCAACCTTCCTATAATATCCTAACCTTCCTATGTGGCACCACTAATTATGGCTAGTACATCTTCACCTCCTGATGTGGCTGCCCTTATACAAGAGATTAAATATATTCAATCCAAAGGGCTACATTTTGATCAAGGTACCTCTAAACCAACATAGGATTTGGACTCTTCTATTATACTTAATACACCATTGGCATGCCATATTTCTACTACACCCTTGCCACCAGGTTTTGTTCAACCCAAGCTCAGAGGTTGATGGAACATACTTGGACTATGTACCAAATGATTGGTTACTAACCTAGCTATTTCCATGGAGTTTATAGGATTATGCTCTATAGTAGTTTTATAGTCTATTGAATCAGCCAGTTAAAGAATTCAATCCCTTAGCTAACATGTCCCTAGCTCATTTCACCATTAACATATGTGACAAGGTTTCTTATGCCCAAGTTGTAAAATATAAATAAATGTCAAATGAGCATCTCATAGATTATGTTCTTAGATATAGGACTATCTTGGCTAAAATGACTAGCCCCATGGTCAATCAAGAATTATAAGATCTTCTCAAATAGAGTCTTCTACCAACTTTGCATGAGTCAATAATATTCAAAATGTTTTATTCCTTCATTGAGTTATGTGATACACTAAAGGAAAGGGAAGTCAAATTAATTTCAATGGACAAACTCAAGTACACAAGCATATCATAAATAATAAATAAGAATAATACAAAGTAAAGGTTAATGATAGAAAAAGTCAATATTAGCCTACATTTAATATGGCTTTAGAGCCCCCTTAGTGAGTGGTTTTATTAATGCCTCAACAGTGAGACTTTAACAATCTACCAATATCTCCAACTAGAGTCTTATAGTAACTATTGAGATATAATGTCATATCTCTCCCTCCAATTTAGAAAGTTAATACAATAAAGCCTCTTCCATGTGGATATGATCATAATGCATTATATGATTTTCAGAGGGCACCAAGCCATAAAATAAACAAATGCATCAATTTGTGACACAATATACATGACTTGATAGATGGCAAGATTATTGATCTTGACACTCTAGTTGAGCCTCCTTAGGCAAAGCAAACATAGGACAAAGCTCTAAAATTTTTCTTAGGTCCTTTCCCATAACATTCTAAATAGGAGATAGGGGGTTCATCAAGTGTTCACCATACATATCATGTAGATCCTCCACCAGATACATATGAGGCACCTTTAATTGAGTCACATCCTTTGAGCAACATGATTGGTGTGTATAATTCTAGAGTTCTAGCTAGACCTTTGATCTCCTTCTCAGAGTAGGAGATAGTTGAGGATGATTCACATTACTATCCAATCTATATTATATCCTATATTGATCACCATCCCATTCATATGTTATAATAGACAATAGATCTAGTGTGAACATGTTCACTATGAAATTACTTTAGAATTTTGGATATTTATAGCAGGATATCACCCCGATGGACATAGCTATCTATAGATTCAATGGACACATACAGAGTTCATTAGGTGAGATTGTATTTCCTCTACAAGTTGGTCTAGTACATGTGGCCACACCATTTACTATTTTTCCTAGTGTAGGAGTCTTCTACGTGTTGCTTGATTGACCATGGATCTAAAAACTTTGTGCAATACCTTCTATAGTTCAAAGATACATGAAATACACTCATGTTAATCACATTGTTATAGTTGGTGGAGTTCCATATGAGTTACCACTCCCCACTTTAGAGCCATATCCTAATCTAAAGTCATTAGTTTCATCTCCTCTATTGTTATAGTTTTTCCTCTACTTTAGATTAAGACATAGTCAAGGCCTCCCTCACCAGCATAGAGAGTTCATACACTTTCATAGAGGCCTCTCTTAGAGTCACCACTACATCAGTGATATTTTCAAGACTCTAGATAGTTTCTAGCTATAATATTCACACCTAGGGTAATATCATTAAGGTCTCATAACTCTACACACTGAGCACATTTTCAAAGAGCTTATTTTAATACCAAATGGGTCCCTAATATCCCCATAATTTCATCTACTTCTTAGAGTTATAGGGTGACCCCACAATTGATTTCTACTATAAATATTTTAGAGAACTTAAAAAATACATAGCCTTTAGAGTCACAATCTTATCCCTTCCATCATGCTTCATGATCATGTACAATCCCTCTCCTTTATACAAGACAACATTATAGGGAGTCTCTTATGAGACTCATCGATTAATATTTTTTTTTCTCAGTCTTTCTTCTACATAGTTTCTCATCTTACTTGTACATAGTTTCTTTATACTTATTTGTATATAATTTCTCAACTTACTTGTACATAGTTTATTTTCACTTTCTTGTACATAGTTTCCTTATGATTACTTGTACATATCTTATTTCAAAAAACTAAAAATAATATAATATTTCAAAATACCAAAAATAATATAACATGTTAAAATACAAAAACATTCAAATAACTCAAAATAATAATAAAAATTCAACTATATCCATTATATATGCTTTACATTTCTACTACCATGTTAGACTTACATTTTGTTTTTTTATGCTATTCTTTAACATTAACATGCTTTAATTGATCTTATTTGAGTGTGTGAAGTGACACCCAGATCCTTGATTGCTTCACTCTACCCATTAAGGGGAAATCCTACTTATACATTTGAGACATACATCAAGATATCTACCCACTAAGCATCTTCTACATGACTACACCATCTAGGTTATGTCATTCCTAAACCACACACTCAAATTATCATGTTGATGTACATTACTTACTAGTTTACATATATTATTCTATCGACACTCACTAGTATATAACACTTTTGTATTTCTTAGCATCTGCCTAATTTTGTACTACATGTTTTGCATACTTTCAGTTCTTTCTTTGATCAATTAGATGTGATAGTATTTAAGGTATTTACATGCCTTCCTTTCTTGTTTTAAATATCTAGATGTGATTTCATTTCTCAATTCCTATTTTATTATTTATGTTTACCTTAGGACATTTGCCAAAGTCCTTTACTTGTACTCTTATATGTGTTTGTGTCCCTCATGACAATGTTGCTTATTTGCAATTATATGTGTATGTGGGAATTTGAACATGCCTTATATGCTTGCTTTCATAGTTTTAGTGACATGTGCCCATGTCCCTTATTTTCATTTCCCTTTGGCCTCTTTTGTATCATTCTTATTTCTTGCCTTGCATGCTTGTTTGCTTCTCAATTATTTGCAATGCCATGATCCACATCATGCATTATCTTGCCTTCTTAGATTCCATTATGGACATCATGATTCATCTTTCTTTGACAACTAACCAAATTATAGGTTCAGTTCAATATACTACACATAGTATAGCATTATTACATCTATCTAGGCATACCCTTATTGATCTAACAATATCCAACACAAAATATGTTATATCTTGAGACATATTTTTGATCATCATTGTTATATCATGTATTCTGCATCATAACACACAAGGATATTTATTTTGAGGGTATTCATTGTAGGATAATCATTCCTACCATCATAATAAGGGGCAACAAACAAGGGTTTTATCAACCAAAATCAATTTTTAGAACACTCAAAACAACAATAAGAATTCAAAACATGCAAAATAGACCAAAAAAATAAGGACAAAAATAAAGCAATCATCAATAATAGTAAAAGACAAGAGTACCCTATTCAAAGTATAGCACCCTACAACAAAGTGTCCACTTTTTGATGCTCCTATCCAAATAGACAAAAACCCAAATGTTTTAGAAATAAATAGAAAGGTAATGTCAATAAATATTTTATTGACTATAGTCTAGTGTAGATTGGGTAGTTCCAGTAAAATTTTACTTAGATTATCTAGATATAAGGGCATCATGTGCAACATGATGGATCTCACTTCTAGTTTCAAATTGAGCAATTGGTACAACTTCCATATCAAAATCCATGCTATAGATACTAGTAATTAGGGGTAATGTGTACAGCACATTTGACTTATTTTATTTTTATCTCATTGTATTACCTAGGTATTCTTATTAGTTGCATGCCTTATTCCATCTATAGGTGGTTGACATCATTTTATAGTGGCTTTCATACAAGCCTAATCTCCACCTTTTGAAGTGGACAAAATTGGCCTAGTTCTTAGTACATATTTAGCTAATCATACCACATTATCATATTACAGAGCATTCATGGGCTTCATGAGCCATCTCATACAATATACATTCATACCGATATCAGCTCATAGTTCACACTTAGTGGGAAATGATGGAGCCAAAGGAATAGATAGACTTTGTATTCTTGAGACACTTACTCAGAGGGATTAGACACACATTCCAAACATTGATTAACACATGCATGATCATATAACTTCATTAAAAAGTGGGTGACAATGGAACCAAAGGGCCAACCCTTGTATTCTTGAGCCACCCTTGAGGAATTGAGCACTCAGATCCATTCATGATATTATTATTTCTATAATACATACCTAGCATCACTCAACATCATAATAGGTTTAGTATTTTGCTTTTCTACATCACTACAATAAAGAGGGGAAAATGTAGTCATATAAAATGTCAAAATTATTAGTTTTAGTGTGGCCTATGACACCCCATCTATAGTTCCTTTTTGCATGATCTTAAAACCCTTATTGACACATTTTTTCTCATTTATAGTCATCTATAACCTTTTGAATAGTCATTCCACCTTAGTCAGACAATATTCCCTATGCCATTCCTATTCTTCCAAGTCTCAAGCTTATAGGATAGGAGTACCCCATTTGGACTATAACACCCAATAAAAAAGTGTCCCCTTTTTTATGGTCCTATCCTTTTACACTTTGAGCCCCAACGATCATTTTCATTTGGTCCTTATCCTTAGTTATGTTAGCCTAATATGAACAAATTTGACCCATGACAAATTGTTCCTTATAAAATCCCATTCAAAGCTCATTTACAAAGGAGGTGACCAAACTTATAAATAAAGTAAGAATACAAATAAATCACTAAGGAAAACTTCCATATTATTTGCACAAAATTACCCAACACATCTACAAACTTACTCAATTCTTCATAATAATCCATAGCCACCTCAAAAACTATCAATTTGGCATTTACATCTACATCACCCTATTCCATAAAGCACACTAGGTGGTAGAAATAGATATAGCTTGATCATTCTTCATAGTATTGGTATGTAAGAAGCATGACTGCATAAAGGGTGTGGATTACATGTTTAGTACATATTTCAACTAACGCCCTTCTTTCTTAGGTGACTCAAATGTCATTTTATCAAGCATGATTAAGGGTTAGGGTTTGAAGACAAAATCAGCTCCATTATGAGTTCCATCAATGACCAGTGCTCAATTTTTCATAATCACACTCACATAAGCACAACACAACTAACCAAAAAAATTTAGGTCTTTATGATTAGTTTGGTCAATAACATTAGGAATGGACAATAGTGCCAGAGACTAAAGCATCCACTTTTTGATGCTTCTATCCTTTTTCCCAATGAAATCTAGGTTTAGGCTTATGACACTCTCCCAGTCCTACACAACCATTTTCAACCTCTGTATCAACCATCTCAATTTTTTTTCCAACTAAGTTATATTTCTTCTTATTTATTTCTATTTTTAGAAAGGTGAAAAAGACAAATAGTTGCACAAATTAGGACTATATTTATTGTTATATTTTGTACTGATTTATTAATCTATACCTAGAACTAAAATAGGAATAAATTTCCATTATTCCTATAATAAGTCAAATTAGTGAATGAATGATTCATGGAATGATGAATTTAATTAAATAGTTATTGTTAAGTAACTAATTCAACCCTCCATATTAGTTGATAATATAACACCATTGTGTAGTAACTTTAAGGTAAATATTGATTTTGATAGTCTAAACTATTTTTTAGGACAATGTTTATCTTTAGAATAATAATAAAATAGGTGACTAAGATGTTGGGATATGACTATAAATCATATATAATAAAGATAGAGAATAACCAAATATCGGAAAATAATTGTTTTCCTCTTCATGATTATAACCATCCTTGGACAAATCATTCTCCTTTGGCTAATGATCATAACCACCTATGGGAAATTCATTATCTTTTTTATCCTACTCTATTGATGATTATAACCACTTATGGGAAAATCATCTCATTTATCTACCTAATTTGGGTAGCTCATCATTCCACTAATTATAATTACATATGGGAAAATTATTATTTTCCACTTCTTTTACCTTTTGGTCCCATCATTTTCCTTCTTTTAAGGGACCAATCGCTGACCTTATTTGTCAACCGCTCCTACGAGGGGGCATCTATAAATCATCCATTACTATTGAATAAGTAGGCATACATGACCTTTTAATTTTTTAAGAATATGTTACTATGCCCATAGCTTGAAATGCCTTCTCAAATAGGGGAAAACTATAGACACCTAAAACTAGCCACAACTAGTTTCTAACTAGAATTTAGAATGATTCATACCAGCTATTATAAATTAAGCCTAAGAATCACTAAACATCCCAAATTTGCTTGTGCATCATTCATAAAATCTTATAGTTATGTTGAGACATCCCTAATTGGGGTATTATATCATATGAAATAATAACCTCTCATGGATTCATCCCTAATCACCTTGCGACATCACAACTATCAATTTAGCCTATGGACCTATTAAGTGGGGCATTTGAAAAAATATAAAATCTTGAAAGATTTAAAATACTAATCAAAATCAATTATCTAATTAAATAGGATTAAATGCCTATTTAAATTATCTATTTGTAATTAGTGAATATCTAAAAATGAAAATTTTAAAATCATAATGTAAAAGCATTTCATTGCCTTTATTAGTTGTCAAGGTCTTTAAAAATATCCTAAAATATCTAATTTGAGAGCCATGCCTCTTAATGAAAATCATAGTTACATGAAAACTATTAACTCAAATGGAGTTATTTTTAACTCACCTAGGGTTAGTTTGAACCCATTCCAAGCCTAAACTCAACCTTAACTCACTTTGGGTGAGAGTTAATTGTTAAGGCTATAAATACAATGTCATACCCCTTCATTTCTAAGCTTAGATATTATAGAGTTATTATGAACAATTTGATCCATAAGACTCATCTAAGTAGTGTTACCATGCCTAAATCTTGAGCCAAATAATAAAAGCAAAGGTGATGATGAGAGAAGGAGTCAAGCAAGATTCATTGTCAAAGACTTCTTGATGCACAAGCTGAGCAATTCATTCAAAAAGCCAATTTGAGCTCTAGGGAAGGTAAAAGAGTGCATTATTTTATTTTATTTTGTTGTACTTTCACATTTAGTTTTATTACCTAATCTCTCCCTAGTGTCTAGGCTATATGTGTTAGGATTTTAGTGTGTTCATTTCATTTATTTTATGAGACTAACACAAGACTAACCTCCACTGTATGTATTCCTTGTCCACATGTTGGTATGCTTGGTAGGACTCATACCACATGAAGTTGCTTTTAAGGCCTTTCAGAGCATTCTCCTAATAATTTTCATGTAAAAATTTAAACTTGCTAATCAAAATAGATGAAAATTGAATGTTAAAGGATGTTTTTCTAGAAGTCATTAATTTTCTCTATGCAGTCATGATTTTGCTTGTTGGAGGTGCGATATAACTATCATGGTATTGTGTTGACAACCATAGTTTTTGGACTAAATATTTGTGTTTTCAAGGACATCTATGATATTGTAATATCATGACTCTAAAAATAATGACATTTCTATAAAAGTAGTGATATTGAAATATCACTACTTATAATTCATGATATTACAATATCATTTCTTTGAAAGTTGTGATATTGTAATAATTTCAATGATGTTACCACTAACCATCATGGCCAGGCTAATGGCCAAGTTAAGTTATGATATCATGACTCTAATAGTATCACTATTGATTTTATTTAATTTTTATTATGTTTATACTAATGATATTTCTTTAAATACTCTATTTTCACACAAGTTGTGGTGTTGTGCTAATAGTCATGGTTTTATAGAGAGAGTCATGGTATTGATCTATGTTTATGTGATTTTTCACTCTATGTAAAAAATTAAAAACCCAAAAGCAATATTTGGGAAGTCATTTGTTCAACATGATTTTATCCTAAGCATAAGGAATCCCTAACATGTTTTTAAGGAAATAAAGGCCAAAAAGAGACATTTAAAACACTTCTAACTTACAAAATTTACATTTAAAATTATTTCAAAGTTTTCAACAATAAATACCAAGGGGATCAAATTTCACAACATACCTCATTTTGGTGCCATAAAATGAACTTTCAAATTAGATACATAATCATAAGAGTTTTTAATTTTATACTTTTTTGTTGAAAGTATTTGTTTAAGTAAATGAGTAATGTATGTATGCTCTCCCCTCATCCCCTTTAAGGAACTTGAGTGACCAAAAGTTTCTAATCTTTACCTTTGTTGCTTTGGTATAAAAGCATGGAAATAAATTTTTGAATCCCCTCCCCAAATCCATATGATTTGGGTGACCCAAAAATGACCCTAAATATTTTTCACTTATCTTTATTTTTCATGCATTTTGGCTTGTGAGCAGGATTTCATCACCTCCTCACAAGTTCTCTAGGGAAGCATTGACATGAGAATTAATCTTCCATCATCACTTCAACCCTAATACATAATGGGGTATATAAATTAAGGATGACTTGTTGGGATGCTTTTTTTGAGTGGTTTAAACAAGCTCTGTTAGTGGTACTTAGCCTCAAAATATAGGGGCAAATAAAACATCACACTAAACTAAGTAAGTGATAGATGTAGTGGTTGTGAAATATACAAGACCTTTTCATAACAATCTAGTTGATGCAAATACAAATGACATGATTTCATCTCTAGTGTTTTCCACATTTAGGATCATCTATAAATGAGCAAAAATTTATAGTTTAGAATAACCCCACTTGCTGCAAACATACTATTGATGTTAGGCAAGTAGCCTAAAGTTCCATGTTATAGTACAAGAACTTGAGATAAGAGGGGGACTCAAAACCCTACTTTTAATGTTCTTTTACTTTTTGGATTAATAATTAAATTACTCTCAATATCAAGTATATTAATGAAATTAGACATTACAATATAACCTTATCAGTTTTAGGCTTTAGGATGTTATACTTAGGTGTTTGTCTCATTTTATCCTTTCTTGCATGGTTTTGAGTCCAAACTATCTGTTTGTCATACCACGTTGAAAATGAGTTTTTTCTACACATCACTTCCTTATTTGAATAGGTTTTATGTCTTCCATTTGACACCATACCTTTTCTTTAGTCATTTAACAAACCTTTATGTGTGTTAATTAATTGAAAAGGGTGTCATTATGTTTCCAAATTTATTCTAAGTCTTGTGCATTTGAGTCTTAAAACAAAAAATTTGTCACATATTTAGAGCATAATAGTATCATTATTTCAAAGACTTATTACCTTGTGTCTAAAATTATAATTTTACAATGCAAAACCATGTGTGACTTTTGGATCTTTTCCTAGTACCATCATGTCATCGATACTTGTCTAACTTGTATATTTTAAGAAGCCTAGTTTTCATAGTTGAGTTTTAAATTAGTCTTGACAAGTTAAAATCTAAACATTGATTGATTTATTCCTATGCCTCATGTAATTTTATCCTAGACATTGATTTTTCACTTTGGGGTTGTGTAGCTTAGATTAATTCTTTATTCAATTTGAAAACTATTTTTGTGCCTAGATTTAGGGAAGTAATTTATCTTCCATATGCCTATTATTTCATGTCTTTTACCAAATTACCAAGATCATGTTTAAATTTGAATACCTAGTTTATGCCAAAGTGTTTCAAATTTGTTAGATTAAATCTCTTACCTTGTTCTTTTTAAAGTTTAGATTTTGTGCCTTTTCTAAAAGACATAGCAATACTTATTTTGAGCCTAGCTTTTGTGCCTTGTTTTCCAAAAGACCTAGAAACTTTTGCTTTATTTATATTAGAATTTTTTGAAACACTTTTTACCTAGAGTTTGGCATTTTGATTTTTATTCATCCACTTTGCCTTTTTGTGGAAGAAATTTGATGTTAGAATATTTTAGACCAAGTTTTAGAATAAAACTTTTGGAGATACAAATCCACTTTTAGACCAAGTTATATTAATTTTAGACCATTTGTCTATTTACACATTATTTTTTAGAGTTTATATAAGTTTAAGGTATTTTTTGTAAAATGTTCATTATTGGTTTGAAGATGACGTGATATACTCATAGGAAAAGTATGTACAATCAAGGATATGATAATTTGGGCACACAAGATGACTTTGTTTAAGACCCCTATAGTGACAATGTGGTTTGTGAGATGGATCCCTATCCTCCTTATAGCACTCAATCTAGAGAACAAGGACAAGATCCCTTATCACACTATTTGGTTAATATGCCTCCATACTCAAAGCAAGACTAAGAATAAATAATGTAGTACCTTATTAATATACCATCGATTATGGACCAAGTTCAACAACAAACATACTACATTACTATGCCATTGGCATATGATCCTTATTTGTCTGATCACCACTTTATTTAATATAGGGTTGAAGTTTTAATTAAAGCCATAGAGGTAGGGGTTAAGTTTATAGTAGACTTCCCCCATGAAAATTTTCCTAGTCTAGTTAGAGTGCCTTTAACTATACCATATAACCAAAACATCAAACATGCCTCTTCTATCAATCCTCAAGTGCTCATGTTGATGTCATATCAAAACCATAATATCTTTATCAAAATAAAGGGCCTCATGGAGGACCACTTTATACAAATATAGATAGCATATCAAACCTATTTGAACTTAGTGCATAACTTTAATAACATGACCATGTCAAGTGCTCTATTTATTAAGTTATCTCCTTCATCATGGATATTAATTGAACTGACAAGCCAAGATAATTTGGGTATAGACCCATTTAGGAAAAGAAATTAAATTGGTGACATGTATAATGCACCATCTATCAAATAAGTGTCTACTAATTCTATGAAAAATAACATGCTAAAACATAGTGGATAACATGCAAGTGTCATCCAATCGAGGCTAAAGTGGTTTAAATGAACAAACGACTCATCCAAAATAGGTGCCTTTATTAAACACAACAAGTGGTTCAAATTAATAGGGGGTAGGAACTCTTACATCCAAAACAAAACAAGTTTAATATAATACTAAACTAGCTACTTCATCAAGCACGCAATCATAAGGATTAAGTATTCAAACACCAAACATTACCTTGCCTCAATAAAATGTGAAAATTATTACTCCACAAAAATAGGTGATGATTAAAATTCCAAAACAATAGGAATAGACAAATAAACCAATTTATTAGAGGTAAGGCATTCTTCCACCTCAATAGGGGCAATAAATGTTCTACCTCATTAGGTAGTGATAAGTATATGTCAATAGTCATAGACCAACAAACCTTTATATTCATAAAAATTTTGTAATAAAAAATGTATGTCCAAAAGTCAATGATAAATGCTGAACATCCAACAAGCATATAATTCATAACAAGTGATCATACAACCAAGAGCTATCACTATCCATTAAGTACCAATTAGGCAACAAGTGCCTTTCATTCCAAACATGCCATAAATCTAATGATAGGGTCTTGTTTGACAATAATTTACCCTTATTAAAATAAGTTTTAATAGTTGATATCAATTCATTACTAAACCATATAAATCATGGTACTTCACTCAAATCCATATCGTTCCATTCTAACCACAATCCCCTAAAACTAGGCCTATATACCCAACCCAAACTAGAATACTACACCACAACATGTGCAATTCCAAAAATATCATCCCAATCTATGAATGCATATTCCTAGTCATTTTCATAACTAAACCAACATTCCAAAAAAAACATTCCTCCATTATATATTTTTCAATGTAATGCACATTTGACCACCCACTCTCTACCTCAGGCCAATGTTCCATCTAGTTTCTTGGTACAATAAGTACAACAAATAAAGTATTCAATTGTTGCCATCCAAGTAGGGAAACAAACCAAGAAATTAAAGTTAGATGACATGTTTTCCTACCTCTTCAACATGGATTATCTATAGATACCATTTCCTCTAGGGTACGAACTACTAAAATCTAACAAATATAAGGATCAAGGAGACCCTAAGGCACATTTAACAGAATCTTTGTTGTTTACCAGCTACTGACTTATAATGACATATACCTCATACTTTTGTTTCCTTGGATTCTAGTAAGATATGCTTTGGATTTTTTCCTTAAATTTATAAATAATTCATTAACAAGTTTTTATGGCCTTTTAGACAAGTTTGTGCAACATTTATCCTATAATATTGAACATGTAATTTTGTTGGTATACATGACTCAAGCCAATAAAAAATTCATTGAAATCTTTGAAAGCTATCTATAATGATGAAGATAACATTTTATACATTTCATCCACATCTTACTAGATAAATAATTAGCCATTATGTTTACCAAAAAATTTCACAATGAGATATCCTATCATCTAGAGGTACAGTGTACACCACTTTTAAAGAGATTATATATTAAGGTTTGATAATTTAAAATAACCTTATTAATAAATGTATTATCAATTTGACCTCTTTCAACCAAAATTATAATAAAAACCAAATAAATGGCCAAAATTAAAACCAAAACCAAGTCCAAGTGTAAGCATCAGTATCAGCCTAAGTTAGTAATTATGAAAAATCCAAGAAATTCAACTGTAACAAGAATGTTTTTATAAATATAGTATTATTTATAACATATCCATATGGTGAAAACACTATATACTTAGCCTTTGTGCTAAATGAAAATTACTCATCATCATTAACCCATTCAACAAGTACAACCTTTATAGAAACCTAGACCTGCTCAACAAATGCCAAAACCATTACCTTCACAAACCCCTCTTCCAAGGAGAAATGTGCCTACTCATCACATCTTTAATGAATTTAGAGAACTTATTGAATCCATATTTTTAATGTTGTCTACAACTAATCTAATTACTTGGCCCATTTTGAATCATTATCTTGAGGACATTATTTATCAAAACTAGTATAGAGAGAATGAGTTTTGTGAATATCATCATATTCACAGACATAATCTACATTGGTGTGTGTAGATCAAACACCTCATCAAAAATATGTTAGAAAATGGAGAAATTACATTCGATAATAGATATTCTACATCTAATCAAAAAATGGGCATCTATAAAAACCCTTTTCCATAACATAATAATAATAATCAACAACAACAACAAAGACCAAAATAAAAAAATAGTATCAACAGTCATGACAATAACAATGATACCAGTAACAATAAAAATAATTTGAATTAAATAGAATGAATCAAGTCTAAAATGATGCCAATAACCAATTGACTTACAATACATTTGCACATGATGACAATAAAGTTGTAGGCCATATCATGAGAGGTTATGTTTCCACCATCACCATCAATTCAAGACCAAGTACTATCAAAATAGGATCATTGATAGACATTCCAACCAACCCATCTATGATAGTGATATTTATTTGAATTAGGACTACAAATGAGCACATTAAAAAGCAAGGATTATTACTTTTGGACCTTATACCCTTTACTTATCATTGTCTCATGATCACATACAAATGCACTAACAACTGAGACTTAGCCTATTTGGTCCCCCTCCACCCTCCACCATCAAGTTTTAGTAAAAATGGCCCTATATCTAATCTTAAGTGTGTAATCACAACTCAATGGTCAAATTTTACTATTTCCAACCCATAATGACCTACCACTAGGCCCATCTAACCCACTTTTCTAGCTAGGAACAAGCCATATACCACTATGATAAATAAGATGTTTAATATTGTCGATCAACTTTTAAAAACACCTGCATAAATTTCCATTTTAGATTTTTTTCATAAATTTACTATCCAAAAGAACATATTAACTGATATCCTAGGCCAATCCTAAGTAATAAATGATGTAATCCCAGATATATTTCAAGATTTGGTTGGACATCTATCCCTAGGACAATAGCTAAACTTCAACCAAAGTGATATGTCATCTCTTGGCTCTCTCCATAATAATCTATTGTACATTGAATTTTTCATATCATGGTATAAATTTAATTGTGTCCTCATAGACAATGGATCAAGCTTAAATATTGTGTCTTTAAATCTAATCAAGCATCTTGAAGATATAGTAGTCGATCTTGAGCTAAAGATGATCACTATCAAAGCCTATGACAATCAAGAGTAAAAATCACAAGGCACCATAAGATTACCAATCATCATTGAGCCCTTGACCCATGAAACATTATTCCATGTGTTTTACCTAGATTTATCATATAATTTTCTCTTAGGTAGACCTTGGATACATGAGATTCATGCAATCCCATCGACATTACACCAGTGTCTCAAATTCCCTCACTTAGGTATGAAGGTCATCATCAATGGGGATTTATATCCTTACAAACATTGTAAAAATTTGGAGATTGAGTACAAAATTTGTAATTACCATTTTGTCCTAGATGAAGTTTTTAAGAAAGATAAAGGTAAGGAAATACTTGTTGATTTTCCAGAGGCCAATGGTATTGACAAAGATATCCTTGATTCATTTTCCCATATACCACCTCCTAAATTATCTAATCATTTTATCATCTCAACCAATGGCCCAAGTAATTATCTGACTCATGACACATTTCACATTGCCAAACTTACACAAAACCCCAAGTCTTATGGAAGACATAAATCTAAACCTACTTGCATGAAATGGTAACAAAAAGGGAAAGGCAAGCTCTTTAGTCCATATCCTATCATTTTCACACTAGCCAGTAGATAATAACAAGACCCACTTGTAAATTATGAAACCTATTTATACAATGAAAAATTGGCTAGCAGCTATAAAAATTCCAAGTATCCAATTCTTAATTGGATCATGGATAATCAAGCCTATGAAGGAGGATGCCTCAAGTCAAATTATTAGGGTACACTTGATCCAATTTCAATAACTTGGTATTAAGGTATACACCAAATTTGGGATTCAAACAATATTATCAAAATGAAAATACAAACCCAAAATTAATGACCAATAATATAAATGGATGCAAAAGGCAAATCAAAATGATTAAAACACTCTTTCCATCATTTTTACCTTCTAATAGCTCCATTCCAAGACTTAAAATTCAAATGCTTGAGCTCGTAGACTTAATATGTTGGATTGCTTGTGAAAGATTGATAATGGCTTCCTTAACACAAAATGGATATGGATTTTTCTTGGATTGTCTTGATGATTGTGTTAATGTCCTATTTGAAGAGCTCCTAATTCACTTGTGCACTTGATCATTAAATTCTTCATTAGCTTGAGAAAGGAGGAGTGTCTTCATTTTATAGGTTAATGGAGGAAGATCTTATGGTCTAAATTTGAATTTGGGCCATTAAGATCTAGGGTGGAGGATTTTCCATGAAAATTTTATTTCTATGGAATCCTCTATAATAGATAATTCTAGAGGAAGAAGGCTAAAATGGAGAGATTTTTATAATTCTCCAATTCTATAAATCTCTTCATAGGGTTTTAGGGGTTTAGGAGAGGCTAGTATAGGGTGGTGGGTGGGTACTTAGGATTTTCTTGAATTTTTAATTGGCTAGTGGGATTAGGGAGTAGTTTAGTAGCTGATGGGGGTTCACTAGTGGTTTAATGATGGTATTAATTAGATTTTAGGCTAGTAGAAAGGTTACATGTGATATAGGTATGGGTATGGGATTGAGGCCAAGGGGTTATTGTGACTAGGAAATAGGCAATTTTTAGTCTAAATTAGTGGGAATTAGTATAATTAATGGGGAAAGAACATTTTAGTGCATACAAAAGGAACCTATGGTCTCAAATTTAAACTTCTTTGAGGTGACCCCACATATCTTATTCATGTTTCAACACATACAAATAATGATGATATTGTTACAAAAAAATAGAGTTTGATCATAGCCTTTATGAATACCTTTCCAATACCAATCCATTGAATCTCATGCCATTTATAATCTTACCCCATTAATTCAACATAATCTGCTTCCTCTTTATCACCCTTAATTTATAGTCTGGGACCAACAAGAATCCATAATGCATGTAGATGAGTCTAAGAATGATGAAGCCTTTTGTAATATTTTAGGCCTAAGAGACAATGTTCTATTAGGAGACTACAAACAAGGGTTATCTATCAAGATAAATCCTGTAGCCTATTTTGGAGAATAGGTGAACACCCTTAACCATAAACAAATAAATAAAACATTGATTTCTAAAAGTAAAAACCTCTTTGAGGCACTTTTGGACTAGGGTAAAAGTAAAGAGAAAGGCCATGCTTATAGTGAAAACCTATTTTAGGCACCATTAGATGGGGTATTCATATTTCCTCAAACATATCTCAAAAGACTACCAATTATGAACTTACCTATGGGTCTGAGTTTACTTTTGAAGAATAACATGCCTTTGATTGAATTATTCAAGAGTTTCCAACATTTTTAATAACATGACCATCTCTACCATTAGGCAATTTGGATTCATCTTACATAGGAAAACATGAGGATCCAGTCTAAATAGATGACTTTGTCATTATATGTTAATTCAAATCATTGCCAACCATTCTAGAAGACGGATTGAATTTCCTCATAGAAGACACTACAAAATTCAACATCAGGACTCCATATGACCTAAAATGGATTAAATTAGGTGCATCCCTCACTAAGGAGGAATGTGAAATATTTATACCCAATTTGACATAATTTATTGACATCTTTTCTTGGGACTATTCACACATGCCAGGTTTGGACCCTGCCTTAGTTGTATACCATGTTGTGGTAAATCCTAATACCAAACCTATGAATCAAAAACTATGTAAGATACATCCTCACATTATTTTAATAGTAAAGAAAGAGTTTTAATTTTTTTTTAATCAATATTTATTTGACTAGTCAACTATTTAGAGTGGATCTCAAATTTTATGCATGTTAACAAGAGGCCAGAAGGAATCAAAATCTACACTAATTCTAGAGATATAAAAAAGGCCTTCACCAAGGACAAATTTTATCTACCAAACATTGACATGATATTTGACTCCACAAAAGGGTATGAAATTCTTTCACTCATGGATGGATTCTTAGTATACAACCAAATCTAGATTGCACTAAAAGACTAACATAAGACAACATTCACCACTCTTTGGGGAATGTTTTCTTATCAGGTTATGCCATTTGGTCTCAATAATTATGGGGTCACCTACCAAAGATCCATGACAATCATATTTAACATATTATTCATGATATTGTTTAATACTATGTTGATAACATATTTGTTAAATCAAAGACTTGTGTTGATCATCTAGTTTCATTACAAAGAATTTTTGAGAGGTTTCATAGATACAAGGTCAAAATCAATCCTAAGAAATGTGTTTTTGGAGTTACTTTGAGAAAATTTATAAGATTCATCATCTCTCATAGAGGCATTAAATTTAATCCATCTAAATTCCAAGCCATTATCAAGATGCCACCACCTTCTAATTTGAAGTATCTCCATAATTTATAGGGCAAGATCCAGTCTATCAGATGCTTCATGTCATAGTTGTTCAAAAAACACCATCATTTTAAAAAATTAATAAAGAAATGTGTCATATTTCATTGGGATGAATAATTCCTAAAATCATTTTAGCACTTAAAATAATATCTTGCCAATCCACCAATCTTATTGCCACCTATGTCAAGAAAGTCATTCCTATTATAGCTATATATAATCAAGAAATCCCTGGGGGTACTTTTATCTTAGCATGATGATAATGGAAAATAATATGTTATGTACTATGTAAGACATACACTGGTCATGTATGAATACAAATATACACCCATTAAAAAAACTTATTTAGCAATGGTTTTTGTATCTTAGAAAGTGTGACATTACATGCTAAACAATAAGACCATAGTTATTTCCAAAGTAGATCCACGCAAGTATCTACTATCTAAAATAAATTTATAAGGTTAAATGGCTAAATGGATCATGCTTTTGAGCAAGTTTGAGATATAATATGTCAACTAAAATACCATTAAGGGATAAGTACATGTAGATTAGCTTGCTTAAGCTCCCTTTATAGATAACAAATCACTTTCTTTACAATTCCTAAATGAATCCATTATGACCATCATTAAAAAACCTCCTAAGGAGCAATATTATAATTTTTATTTTTATGTATCATTCAAATCACATGGATCAGGGGTAGTCCTATTATTTATTACACCATAGGGGGATTTTATCCCTAAATCATTCTATATTAGTTTTCCTTATACTAACAATATGGTTGATTACAAATCACTTATTCTAGGGCTTTTTTACGTAGTAAAATATAATATTACACATATCAAGGTTTATGGTGATTCTTAGTTAATCATCAATTAGGTTACATACCACTTTCAGGCCAAAGATGTCAAGTTTGTGCCATATAAGGCAATGATAGACACTCTCAAACAACATATTTCTGACATATAGTTTGAACACATACTAAGTTCCAATAATAAAATAATGGATGACATGACCACAATTGTATATTTCTTTCACCATCTAGACAAGGAAAAAGAATACTAATTCCTTGTTGAAAATATTCTAGCACCAATTCATGAACCTTAAACTATCATAATGATCTGTGATATTATTGGTCCCAACTATATATGGTATTTAGACCTCTTTCCTATCTTCATGACCACATCATGTCAGTAGACCTATAATGTAAATAACAAAAAGCCTTTACCCACCAAGCTACATGATATACCTTACTTGGACCAACCCTTTACCACTAAAAATTTGATGGAACTCTACTTTGTTGTTTAAATTTGGTAGAATCAACATTAGCATTACAAGGCTTTCATGAAGGAATATGTGGATCCTACAACACCAATTCTATCTTATCCAAAGAACTCCTATGTATCACATATTATTTACCCACTATAGATGCATATGAATATGTGTATGTCCAATGATGCAACAAATGTCAAAGACATGCCAATCTGATTCATACCCTAGCCAAAAATCTAAAACCAATGCTTACACCATGGATTTTTACTATATGGTGCCTTGATCTCATTGGGAATATTAAATCCTCTTCTAATGTCCATAAACACATCTATACCACTATCAAATATTCTACTAAGTGGGTCGAAGCTATACACCTCACTTACATGATTGGAAAATAAATTTCCAAATTCATATTTAACCATCTCATCTATCATTATGGTATCCCATCTAAAATTATATATAATAATGTTAGTTAATTTAAAAATAAGGATGTCAAAATGTTGTGTACTAGTACAACTTTAATAAAAAAAATGCTATCACCTATTACCCACAAGGTATTGGTTAGGCTGACACATCTAATAAAACCATTGTCAACATCCTCAAAAGGATTCTCAATGATGTTCACCATGATTGGCACCTCCAAATATTTTTTTCCCTTTGAGAATACCACACTAATTATCATAACCCAATAGGATCCACTCCATATTCCCTAGTTTATGTCAATGAGGCCATTCTTCCCATTGAGTTCAAGTTACCTTCTCTATGTATCTAATTAAATCATATCCTAGACAATGAAGATTACTGAGTTTTTCACCTAAAATAGCTTGAGTTAATTAATGATAAATGCATGGCCTTTTTTAATAATATTCAAGCATACCAAACTTGACTCTATGGATACTACAAATGATGGGTCAAATGCAAAGAGTTCAAACTTGGATATCTTGTTCTCAAAGAAAACCTACAAAATACCATAATTGAGAAGAAGCACAAGGGCAAGTTCAAACCCAACTAGATATTCCCCTATATCATTATCATAAATTATGTATCTAGAGCATACATTCTCTATACACCATATGGGGATGAACTTTATGAGCTAATGAACATTATACACCTTAAGCATAAATTCACTTGAGAGGATAGAAGTATTGTCTATGAGGCACCATTCTATTGTACCATAATATTTAAATTCTTATTTATACCTATCCCCCATACCCTATGTTTTTATACCATACCATCCCTTTTGATTAATAATAATTTTTACCCTCCCTACCCAACCCATTTAACCTTGGTTTCATTCCATCGGTTCTTTAAGCACTTTTCAGTGCAATGGTTTAGTTTAATTTTTAGTTGTTGATTTAGTATTCTATATATAGGTCATATTTGGACCAATATGATAATAGTTTAGTATTTTCATACTTCATTTATTATTTCATTTCATTTCAAATGCTACTCGTTATAACTGCCATTGGGAAAATCATAGAACCCTCATTATGCTACTAATTATAACTGCCTTTTAGAAAATTAGTGTAATTGACCTATTCCAAGTTTTCCTAATTATAATGACCTATGGTAAAATTATGAACAACACCTTTATCATTCCTTAAAGTACCACCTTGCCATACTATGTCATTGGCCTACTTTGCCTATTTTTATTGAGAACTTTCTACTACCTATTTAGATTCTTCCACTATCAAGAGGAACTACAATGATTTTAGGTCTTAATGGGACTATGTAGGTATCACTCAATTCTGATTGAGATCTACTCATTTTCCCTTGAAAACACTCTTAGAATTTTAATATTTTTACCATTTAGTATCTTTTTATCCTTGATTTAGTTGGGATAATTCAAAAATTCTAAAAACATTTGTATAATATCTCTAGAAGATCCTAAAAATCCCTAAATTAACCACTTATTTACTTAAAGATTTTGGGACTCTTCACTATTTCAAAAGAAAACACTTCTCATTTAATTTCACTATCCTTATTGGCCTAACATCCCACATGCACACCATTTTTTGATACCCTTCCCATATTCCTCTACCTCATCCACCATGTTTTCTTGATCATCCTTTTCTTCCATCCCATACCATAGCATAACTACATTTAGCCTGAAGTTTATGTTGGACCTTTCATCCATGGAACTATGTAGACAACATCCACTTACCTAATTTATATGGAGTCATCTCAGCCACCCCTTTCCTTTTATTTTATTCCCCCATTTTGTTTTTTTGGATTCACTATCTTTGAAAACCTAAGGGCAATGATCGTCATCTTGTTTGTTGTTTGTTTATGATAACATTATGATTAACCATTGATGTGTTTATTTCCTTTTGTTCTTATTGCTTTATTTTGTTTCATACCTTTTATTTCTTCATTTTTTTATTCTTGTTTATTTGTTTTCCTATTTGTTTGATTTCATTATTGTGCCTTGACTTAGTATCTATGCATTTATTAGGTGATTCTTTGTGCATTACACTTAAGTCCTTCCATATTCATACGTTAACATTGCCATCATGGTTTTTATCATTAGTACATTATTTTCAATTATTTATTGGTTTGCATGTCAATCCTTATGCATATTTTGGCTAAGTTATCATGGTTTTTTATATCATGATGTCTAGCATCAAGTGTTATGACAAAACTCAGCTTAGGAACTCTTCTAAATAATGTGCCCATGATACTTCTCCTTCGCACCTAAAAAAAATCCCTATCTATCCTAATCATTCCTCACATTAGAGAAATTAAATAAAATAATAATTTTAGTCCTTGATGGTTAGGATGTTAATCTCCATATTATTAGGTTGCCCAAGTTCATTTTACCCCTCTATCCCAACTTACTCTTACTCTATGAGTACAAATTCAATATTAAATCCATCTATTCTAATTTGCCATAGTATTCCCATCATTGTGCCAATGATTTTAAATACCTTTGAGAAAATTGTTATCTTATTTCTATCCAAATAGGGCATGTTTTCATTTTGATAATGCTTATAACTGACTTTGGACAAACCATTATCTCTATCCACTAAAATGGGGCATGTTTTTATCTTGAAAATGATTATAACCACCTATGGGTATATCATTGTTTTTGCCCCTCTTTGGGAAGGCATTGCAAGATATGGGGACATTAATGTCTTCTCAAAGAATGAAAAGGTCATGTATGCCTACTTATTCAATAAAAAATGGATGAAATTTAAACTCCCCCCTAAGGGAATGATTGGAAAATAAGGTTAGAGATTGGTCCCTTGAAAGAAAGAAAATGATGGGACCAAAATGTGAAAGGGGTAGAAAAGATTGATTCACCCGCAGGTGGTTATAATCATTAATACGGTGAGCTACCCTAGTTGGGAAAATAAACAAGATGATTTCCTTGTAAGTGGTTATAATCATCAACATAACTTGATAAAAAGGATAATGATTTAACCACATGTGGTTATAATCATTAGGCAAAGGACAAGGGTAAAAATATAATTATTTTCCCAAAGGCAGTTATAATTATGTAAACACCTAAAGTTGGCCATTACTAGTTTCCTACTAGACTTTAGAATGATTCCTACCAACCATTGTAAATTAAGCCTAGTAATCATTGAATGCCACAAATTTGCTTGCATATCATTCATCAAATATCATAATCATGTTGAGACATCCATATTTGGGGTATTTTATTATATACAACAATAATCTCTCAAAAATTCATCCCTAATCACCTTGCAACATCACAATTGCCAATTTGGCCTATTGATCTATTAAGTGGGTCACTTGAACAAATATCAAATCTTGAAAGAGATAAAATGCTAATAAAAATAAATTATCTAATTGAATAGGATTAAATACCTAGTTTAATTATTTATTTTCAATTAGTGAATATCTAAAAATGAAAATTATAAAATTAAATTATCAAAGCCTTTCATCATTGCCTTTATGAGTTGTTAAGATCTTTGAAAATATCCTAAAATATCTAATTTGAGAGCCATGCCTAGTAATTAAAAATCATAATTAAATGACAAATATTAACTAAAGTAGATTAATTTTTAGCTCACATAGGGTTAGTTTGAACCCATTCCAAGTCTAAACTCAACCTTAACTCACCTTGGGTGAGATTTAATTATTAAGGGTATAAATGCAAGGCCATACCCTTGCATTTATAAGCTTAGATATTATAGAGTTATTATGTAGGATTTTATCCATAATACTCATGCAAGTAGTGTTACCATGCCAAAATTTTAAGCGACGTAATCAAATCCAAGGTGCTAAGGAGAGAGGAGCCAAACAATCTTCATTATCAAAGACTTCTTGATGCACAAGTTGATTAAGCCATTAAACAAGACATTTAGAGATATAATTAATGTAAAAGAGTGCATTATTTTTTTTTGTTGTGATTTCACTTGTAATTTTGTTACCTAAGCTCTCCCTAGTGTCTAAGCTAAAGGTGTTGCGATTTTAGTGTATTTATTTAATTTATTTTATGAGACTAACACAAGACTAACCTCCTCTTTATGTATTCATTATACATAAATAAGATGCTTATATGAATTTGAAATCATTTATAATAAAGACAAAGAATGTTGTAGTAGATGCATTATCTAGAAGGATGAATCCATATAATAAGCACTGTTATGTGTAATGACCATTTGGTAGGCATATTAGTTAGAAGAGGCTAGATTAGAATGGGTGAATGACAAGGATAAACATAATTTACTTTATATTTTCCATAATGGATCTATTTATTATGAAAAATTTGAGTGTAAACATAATTCATTATGGCATAAAGATAAATTATACCTATGTAATAATTATATCCTCAAGCATAAGATCCTTTAGGAGCTTCATGCATCTCTAATAGGGGGCACTCTATATTTTTGAAAAATTATCATAGAATCAATAAATATTTATTTTGGGAAGGAATCAAGGTATATATACATAATTTTGTCACTAAATGTATGGCATGTCAAAAAATAAGGTGAAATACTTAAGATACTAGGTCTTCTACAACCTTTATCATTTCCTAGACAAAGGTGGGAGGATGTTTTTATGGGTTTCATTATAGTGTTTTTGAGGTCTAACGGTAAAATTTTCATCATGTTAATCATGGATAGACTTAAAAAATATTCTCATTTTCCCCCTTGTCACAACCATATTTTCTAGCATGGTATCCACTAATTTTTTAGATACAATTCAAAAGCTGCATGGTACTCCCAAGATCATTGTAAGTGATCATCATCCCATCTTTACTATTAATTTTTAGACTAATTTATTTTCATTTTTGGGTGATTATTTGGATCATAACTCATCATATCATCTTCAATATTCTAGGAAACTATATGTGGTAAACCAATGTGTATAAGGGTATCTCCTTTGTTTTACATCTGATAAACAAGCATAATGGTTCATTAGCTGCCACTCACAGAATGGTGGTGTAACACTTCCTTCCACACCTCTTTTAAAATGTATCCATTTATAAAACTCTATTGTTATCAACACCCCATACATAATTTCATCCTTGAGGGTGAAACCCAAGGTTTAAGCTATTAAATTAAACATTCAACATCAATAAGAGGTATTGGTTAGTCTATGAGAGAATTTGATAATGGAACATAATAGAATGAAGTAACAAGCAAATCATCATCAAAGTGAGATACTTTTTTAAATAGGTGATTGGGTCTCTATGTTCTCTCATCCATATATAAAATGTCTTTAAAGTAACAACAAAATTATAACAAAATTTCTCCAAAGTATTATGGCCCTTATAAAATTCTACCAAAAATTGGTAGTGTTACATACTAGTTAAAGATACCCAAGTCTACTCACATGCATCTTATATTTCATGTATATTTCTTGAGTAAGGTAGTTAGATAAAGAGTTTCTAACTAGTCTGAGTTATCATAAATGGATGAAGAATGCCACATCATTCTAGATCCTAAGGATATCATTTAGACATGCACTAAGAGGCTATGAACAATAAAAATAGAAATTATTTGATAAAGTTGAAGAATCTAAACTATGAAGATACAATGTTGGAGGATGAAGATTTTTCATAGAAAAATCCGTATCTATTCAATGTTGGGTAAAACATTATTTTTAAGGGTAGGGAGATGCTACACCTTTAGCCTATAATGTGTGTTTAGATATGTGTATTTGAATTGTATGTTACACAACTCATTCCTTATAATATTTAATTTATCTAGGATATCATTTATTTAGATAGATCATCCTATGGAGTAACTATAGCACAAGAAGACTATAAATAGGAGGTAGGGATGAATACTTGATCATCATATTACAAATTCTGCTCTTATTGAATCTTGTGGAAGTTTCCTCCTCAAAGTGGTTTGTCATTTATTATCATATTGTTCTATATTTCAAAAATATTGTGATGCATTATTATTATTATTTTACTTTATTGGTGAAGTAATTTCATTACACTATTTCAACCCAATTTGCATATCCACAATAAACTAAGTACTTTTGTTTACAATTTATTTCAATATTAATCAATAGTTGTACTTTATATTTTTGGCATATCTTAGTCTTATAAATTTATAATATTATTTATCTAAGTTTGAAAATTAATTGGTCTACTATAGATATATTTATAACCCTTTTGCTTATTCATTTCTATATTCTTCACCCTATAAGTAACCCCCATATCTACCAAATTTAGGGTTGAACTATTAGAGGTACCATCACTGAGGGGGGGGAGTGAATCAATGATCTCAATTATTTATATTTCAATTCCACTCCTTTAAAAATATTAACCAATCATCATATACCACCTTGATCAAGCAACATTAACAAGAGAGATCATTCATTCAATGCATTTACAAGATCAAACACATAACACATAGTTCCTATGGGAAACCCTAATGGAGAATAAAACCCACTCTCAAGCCTAAAACACATGGACTAATATCCTATAAGAAATTAAAAATAAGAGACTAGTTAACTCCTTTAGACTAGAAACCTTGATCATGTCCTCTAGACCAAAGGCCTTTAGTGAAACACCTATTTCACAAGGAATAATTGCCCCTAAATAATATCAAGTCCTTTATACCCTCCTTGAAGTGAACACCACCACCTTAGAGCTGATGTATCCAACACTTGGTGATGGATATATTATTATCTAAACCTTACACAAACTCTCTCTATCTCATTTAGGCCTCTCACATAGGCATGTCATAATCTCTTTCCTTCTTCACTCAAATTATCCTCATATTCACACTCAAACATATTTACATATCCTCAAACTATAAGATTACTATTTGGAAATATTAAATTAAAATTATACGTCATACAAATATTCATCAATATTCTCTACTTATCAAACCATCCACTAGCCACATCTACTTCTCCTTTACTCCACAACTCTCACATGCACACCTTGCACAAGTCTACTCAT
Source organism: Torreya grandis (assembly GCA_037957365.1). Classification (NCBI taxonomy): domain Eukaryota; kingdom Viridiplantae; phylum Streptophyta; class Pinopsida; order Cupressales; family Taxaceae; genus Torreya; species Torreya grandis. Next base: position 897,915 of record JARHVA010002028.1, on the reverse strand, counting down.
AATTCTCATCCATGCCCTACAAGCCATCATATTTGGTCTCAATATATATAGATATAACATGATTATCAATATCACAATATTTTTTTTCATCTATAACACATTCATTCACCCTTAAGGTATCCCACATGGGTCACACTTAAGCACAATTCACTTTCAAATAGGCCTAAGTCACTTTTAGGTCCATAGAAACTCATTCTTCTCTTTGACACTTATCTAAGAAAACTAATAAAATAATAACACTTTTCAAATGCATGTACCCATTAAACATGATCTATAGGTCCTCCTCAAGTGCCAAAAACCATCATAGTACCCTTATACTTAAGCATAATTTACTCAAACAATATTATGTGCACATAGTCACCAAAAATGAATACACAGTCAACTTGTAAACCTTTGTTCATAGTATATACAATTTATGAATCCTTCATAATGTACAAAAATCATCCTTGTGGATTATAAAACATTATCCAATAGTTAATTCATCATTAAACATCAAAAAAACACTAGAACAAGCTCAATTACCCTTCTCAAGTTACTTGTAGAACACAACCAAACACAAAGTCAAATTTAGACCTAAATATCTTTAACTATACACATAATTATATATTAAAAATTATATTACCATATGCACCTTGGACTTACCTAAAAATTCTATTTTTAATTTGTGGTCTAATTATAGATAAATTGAAGGTTATTTCTCAAAAACCAAACACTGGTATTTCCTTTGTTAAATTCAAATATTTGAATTTAAATGGTCACAATTAAACATCAAACAAAATGCTTGCATCTCATGTCCTCACATATTTAGATTAAATGTACACCATTTATCTTCTTCAAACTTTGACACATAGTGTGACAATGCCCAAACATTAATATTTGAATAGTTGACCTCATCTCATGTAATCTGGTAACTTTGACTCAATGTGCACCATCAATATTTTATACATCACTCAATATTTAACAATGCTAAATAGATATCACTTTTATCTCTTGAATTTAATGAACACCATTGATATCCATTTGTATGATCACCCACTAATCATTTATCCTTATAATAATCTCTATATTTATCTTTGCTTAGCATTAAACATTGAACACTTGGCACCATCTCATTACTTTGTAACTTCTTGGAGCAACACACTCTGTTGATGTTGCTCAAATTTTAACTTTTGGAAAAATGACTAAGTATGGGAACCTTTTCAATCTATCAGTAAGGTTAAATTTGTACCTTCATATCTTTTAATTCACTCAAGTACATATTTTGAAATTTGGACCATATGACATCCTCGCATAAAAAAATCTAACCATGTGTCAAACTACTCCTAAAACCTTCACATAAACAAGATATAATGACATTAATCTACTCACTCAATTTTTTTTCCATAGATCCAATAATGTCAAGAATTACCTACAAGGCCAAATTTGCACATGCATATCTTTTGACACACTTTGATTTATGATCTAAAATTTAGCCCAAATCAACTAGGCTCAAAACTAAACAAACCCATATGTATGATCATCTTATTTTGAAACATACACATGTGAAATATATGCTATCACAAAAATACTTAATAAACTATTTCTTACCTCATGTAAATTTGGCTAAGTATGGGAAAACAATGTCAAACTACCTGGGAGTCCAATTTTTCACTTGTATATATTTTATCATGCTTAGGTGCATGACCTAAGATTTAGCATATAAAAACTAGGCATAATATTAAATAAAACCATGCAAACATTTCCCCCTAAAACCTCTGTGTGTGAAAATTATTACATCATCAACATGCTTACATAGATCTATTTGAACATAGAAAACACTATCAAAATGTCTGAGATCCCAAATTTGCACCCACATATCTTTGACTATGCTTAGGCACATGACTATGGATTTAGTGCATGAAAGCTAAGGACTAATTTGATCACAACCATATGACCAAATCCCCCTAACTCATCCATACATGGTAATTGTGATGTTAGTAAACTACCTACTCATCCTTGAACATCTAAAATTGAAGATCAACCAAGCCTCCTTTAATCATACTAGGACAAACACATTGCACACTTTGTCATTATCACTTAGACTGTCAAGGAAATTTATCCACTAACTAGGAAACCTCCATGACATCACCATGACATTATTAAAAACACTCCAAAAATATCCCCCTTTGTCATTGATGTCAATACCCATCAATATATGGCTCATTTTTCTTATTACTCTTCAAGCACTCTCAAAATGGGAATTATCTCCCCCTTTGACACAATGACAAAGTGGGCACAAAATGATCTTTAGGAACTAAAAATACTACCAATAAGAGAGGACCACCTTATAAATATGATAAAAACTCTCTCTTACTTTGAGCTTACCTTTTCTTGTCTTGACAACTTCCTTCTGCTCCATGCCAACACTCTCTTCAACCAAGAACTGCAACTAATGAAGAAATAACACAAAAAAATATTAAAATATGATGTAAATTAGCAAGAAAAAACTAAGAGGTACTACCCCTAATATCTCTAATCCATTACATATCTTGAGCATCTACAACTCTTCATACACCATGAATAATCACCACACAAGCTCGCTAGCCTTCTCTCTCAAACGACCTCAAGGACCACTAACAAAACTTCATTCCATACACCAAATAGGAAACATTATCTAAAAATAATTAAGAACTCACCTTGAAATACTCATGCCTTACTCTTTTGAAGAAACTAAAAAAAAAGCACATCTTCAAGACTAGCCTATCTAGACTCCTTATAACCCTACCTATAACTTGAAAAGCCCAAAATTTTTAATAGACACATCTTCTATACATAAAACCTCATATCTAGAGTAATATAATATTCCCCCTCAAGTATATAAATTTACAAAAACTAGATCATCCTCTATAATATACTTCTTTCAAAAATTAACTTGCTAATTAGGACTCCATCTTGACAAAAAAATGAACAATTTAAAAAAAAAACCTTCAAATCTCTATGATTTTTGATTTGAAAACCCATTTGGATGATTTAACCTATTAATAAACCTTATACCTCAAATAATAAGGTAGGCCACTTTAATATCAAATCCCAAAACCCTAAAATCTTATAATCAAACAAAGTCAACAAACCTCCTTCTAGTCAATGTCCACATCTAAAACTTTCTATATACCTAGAGATAACCATCACACACTTTTAAACCAAGTTTTAATCTTCCACATATTTTTGAACCCATACATCTTCTAACCCATTTTAGGTCCTGCATACTCTTAAGCACAAACTAGGAAACCCAAGAGCAAACAAAAATATCCAATTTGACTTCAACATACCTTCAAACCAAAAAAATACCTAGAGCACATAAAAAATAATTTCACATACATTTATAAACATAAAACTATTTTTGACATTCCATCAATCTCATTAAACCACTTGGAACCACCCATTCTGACCATTTACTACAACTCATTCACCAACCTTTGGAGCAAACTCATGAACTTGTTGTTCCCCCTTAACCAATGACCTTATAAGATCAACACAAGTCTCTGTGTAGATTGGAATTATGATATTGATATCAAAAACTTGCTTCTTCATAGTAAACATGTTTCCTAAGAAGTATATGTAGAGACACCATATTTCATAATGTCCTAGAATAATGTGAAACTAGGAGTTGCCCACAACTCCTCATATTCCTTCTCTTCCTTTCTCACTTGATGCATGTAGTTCTTGTTTTTCTTCTTAAGATTAATATAAGCAACATGCTTATCCACTACAATATTATCCTTCTTTTCTATTATTGGATTGATAATACATGGAGACAACATAGATTTATGACATGCCCTTTTATCTATAGAATCTTCCTTGCATCTTAGAACCTCATCACTAAGTACTAAAAACTGATGTTCTCTATATAAATCTCACTCAATAATAGTAGGATGCTCACTTGGATCCATACACATCTCATAATTTGACTCAACCATCACTTTGGTATTCTCCTTGATCTTGGTCTCTTCATTCTCAACATGAGTAAACAATGAGAGACCTTAGCACTCTTCATCTTCTATAGCATTATCTGTTATATAAAATAGATTAATTAGACCTGTAGACTCATCATAATTCCTACTTACTACCTTTGGTCTCCATGATATCACTTTTCTTTTACATTACAATCTAAGATCCTGATAAAATCTATTCTAACTTAATGGCCTTTCCTTGTAGAATATAGCAATGTGACCTCTCTATTTATAGTTGTATAAAACCATAGTCCTTGATGGAAACACAACTCATCTTACCTTTTTTTGACAAAAACTATTAATGTGTCCAATGTCATGAAAACTAAAACAAACTACTATTTTTTAAGAAGACTTACCTTGCCTTTCCTTATTTGGATAATGCTTAGCAAAGTGTCCTTCATTAAGATAGTTAAAACACTTAACCTTACTCACACATTTTGAATGATGACCCCAATCATATTCTCATGTAAACTCAATTTTAATAGGTCTTATACATTCTCTATCTCAATGTCCAAACTAATTATAAGTATAGTAGTAACCATTTAAATTTTGATACCTCATGGCATTTGGTTGTCTATTCTAATTTGTATTCATTCTACCAACACCATAATTATTTTTCTAATGATTTATCTTCAAAGGCTGATCCACCTTGCTCTTATTGACATTCATGTTAACTTGAGAAGCAATTTTGGGCTCTTCATTAAAACCTAATCTAGATCTGTCACTAGCTAACTTTTGACTATTTATGAGATTATTAAGATCATTATAACTCTTATCAAACTTTACAAATGATTTCACCTTACTTTTAGACTTTTCTAACATATCTTTCAAAGATAAAATTTTAGAATCATACCTTTAGAAATCATCTTCTTTATCTTTCAGGCTTGTAGACATGATTTCTAATTGACAACTGAGATACTTGACTATATCTTCATGTTCCTTGGCATATTCATTCATTCTTGCCTCAAATATGATAAATTACTCCTCATATTCTTCAAGTTTATATTTAATTTTCTTATTGATCTTCTTCTCAATCTTCAATTCTTCAATAGCATTTATCAATGCAATCTTATAGTCCACCTCATCTTGATCATCTAGGTCACTCCTAGTAGACCCCTTTTGATGTGAACTACCTTCCTTAGCCATGGACAAATCTTCATCTTCAATAGCACCATCATCTTCATGATCATACCCTAAGTCACTACCTTCACTCTCATTTTATGAGTTGCACTCTTCTTTGGTGTAGAGACCCTTCTTGTCCTTGAAGTACTACTTCTTGTTGTCAAACCTTTTGAATCCCTTTTTACTTTTATCAGAGCTGGATGATCTCTTTCCATCATCATGACCTTGATCATGCTCTTCATCATCATCCTTCTTATACTTATGAGGTAAATTATTAGCAAAATGTCCTATCTCACCATAATTGAAGCATTTGAGGGGTAGTTTACCTTTATACTTTCATGAACGTATTCTCAATTTCCTTGAAATCAAAGAAATTAATTCATCCTCATCTATATCAAAAATTTCATCCTCTTTGGGTTTCTTACCTTGGAACTTATTTTTTGGGTTCATCTTTATCTTGAAAATTGCTTCCTTCTTTGGTGGTATATCATCATTGTTCCTCATCTCATAAATAGTAAGAGTGCCATATAATTGATCCATATTTAATTAAGTAATATCATGAATTTATTCTATAGTATATACTTTTAGATAAACTTTAGGGATAAAGACGTTAATACCTTTTGAACTATAGTAGCCTTTTCAAGGTTCTCTCCAAGACCTCTAATAATGTTCACAATCTCATCAACTCTCTATAGAAAGGATGCCACAAAATCTTCTTCATTTATCTTGATACTTTCAAGTTGCCTTCTTTGAGTCTACAACTGAGCAAGCTTGACCTTTGAATCTCCTTCATAAATGATATGCATTTTGTCTCATATCTATTTAGCATATTTATAATGAATTACCTTAGGTATTTAGTCTTTGAAAGACCACAAGTGATAGCATTCATTTCCTTTGAATTGTTCTTAAATAACTTCTTATCTACAACACTAGATGGAGGAGAATTACAATCACCATAACCATACACAACATATTTTCATACATCAAACCCTAGGGACATAATGTATGTCCTCATCCTTTCACTCTAAAAATCATAATTAGATCCATTAAATATTGGTTCTTGCTTAGTAGAGAAACCTCCTTGATGACTACCCATACTGTACCTTATATCACCTTCAAGTTGTTAAGCCTTTACCAAAGTACTTACTTTGATACCAACTATTAGAGGTATAGTCAGTGAGAAGTAGGGGAATTAATGAGCCTAGGTATTTCTATTTCAATCCTTTTAAACTATTAACCAATCATCATATATCAACTTGATCAAGTAAAATTAACAAGAGAGCTCATTCATTCAATGCATACACAAGATCAAACACATAACACATAGTTCTTATGGGAAACCATTATGGGGAATAAAAACCACTCTCAAGCCTACAATGCATGGACTACAATCCTATAAATAAATTGAAAACAAGAGACCGGTTAAATATTTTAGACCATAAACCTTTATCATGTCCTAACCAAAGGCTTTTATTGAAACACCTATTTCAAAAGGAGTAATTACCCCTAAGGAAGATCAAGTCCTTTAGACCCTCCTTGAAGTGAATACCTCCACCTTAGAACTGATGTCTTTAACACTTGATGATTGATATCTAATTATCTAACCCCTTAATAAACTCTATTTATCTCATATAGGCCTAAGTTACTTTAAGGTCCCTTAAGGCATCTCACATGGGTCACACTTAAGCACAATCCACTTTCAAATAGGCCCTAAGTCACTTTAAGGTCCTATGGAGACCCATTTAGCTTTTTAACACTTCTCTAAGAAAACTAAGAAACATAAGATAGATTTCCAAATGAATGGACCCATTATAAATATTATATATTTCCTTATTAAGTTCCAAAAACCATCATAGTACCCTTTTGCTTAAGTAGAATTCGTTCAAATAACATTTTATGCACACAGTCATCAAAAATGAATACACAATTAACTTATAAACATTTATTCATACTACATATGATTGATTAAACCTTTATAATGCACATAGATCATCCTTACATAGTCTAAAACATGCACCAATATTTAATTAATCATTAAACATTGAAACAATATCAAAATGAGCTCAATTACCCTTCTTGGGTTACTTACAGAACATAGTCAAACACACAATAAAATTTAGACCTAAATATATTTGATTGTATACATAATTAGATACTCAAATTTATATTTGTAGATGTACCTTATAGTCATCTAAAAATTTTATTTTTAATTCATGGTCAAATTTTTCATAGATTGAAAGTTATGGCTCAAAAACTAGACACTGGTATTTCCTTTGTTAAATTTAAGTATTTGAATTCAAACAGCCACAATTAAACATCAAACATAATGCTTGCATCTTGTGTACTCACATATTTATAAATGTGCACCATATATCTTCTTTCAACATTAATGCATAGTGGTTCAATGCCCAAATGTTAATATTTGAACAATTGACCTCATCTTATGTAATATGGAAAATTTGATTCAACATGTACCATCCATCTATTGTACATAGTTCGGTCTTTAACAATGCTAAACATCTATCACTTTTACCTCTTAACTTTAATGTTCAATATTGATCCTAATTATTATGATCACCTTCTCACTGTTTATCCTTAGAAGAAGCTCGATCTTTATCTCTAGTCAACATTAAACATTAAACACTTAGCATCATCTAACTGCTCTTGACTTCTTAGAGAAATGCGATCTATTGATGTTAATCAAACTTTAAATTTCAAAAAAATGACTAAATATGGGAATGTTTATAATTTATATTTAAGGTCAATTTTTCACCTCCATATCTTTTGCTTTACTCAAGTTCATGTTCTAAAATTTGGACCATATGATCTCCTCACATACGAAAATCCAACCATGTGTCAAATTGCTCCTGAAACCCTTTCATGAGATAGATATAATTCCATTAATCCTCTCACTCAATTTTTTTTACCATAGAGCCAATAATGCTAATTATTTCTTGGAAAACTAACTTTGCACATCCATATATTTTGATGCCCTTTGGTACATGATCTAAAATTTAACACAAATCAACTAGGCTTAAAAATAAATAAACCCATATGATAATATTACTCTAAAATGTCCATATGTGTAAGATATACCATCACTAAAATGTTTACTCAGCTCTTTCTTACCTCATGAAAATTTGGCTAAGTATGGGAAAACAATGTCAAACTACCTAAGAACCCAAATTTGCACTTGTATATCTTTTATCATCCTTAGGTACATGAACTAAGACTTAGTGCATAATAACTAGGCACAATATTAAACAAACCCATATGACCATTTTCTCCTAAAACCTCTATGCATGTGAATGATAACATCATCGACATGTATACTCAACTCTATTTGAACATAGAAAACACAATCAAAATGCTTGAGAGCCCAACTTTGCACCCACATATCTTTGACTGTGCTTAGACACATGACCTAAGATTTAGTGTATAATAACTAGGGACTATGTAATAATAACCATAAAACCAACTTCCCCTTACTCATCCACATGTGGTAATGGTGATGTTATGAAACTAGCTACTCATCCCTAAACATCTCTAACCATGCCAAAACTAAAGATCAACTAAGCCACTTCAAGCATAATATGGAAATCACATTGCATACTTTGTCATTATCACTTAGACTATCAAGGCACTTTATCCACTCACTAGGACACCTTCATGACATCATCATGACATCATTGACAACACTTTAACATAAACAAGTGCACCTTTTTTACCTTTTAAATTGTTTATGGCATTACATCATATTAATCAATAAAAGTTACAAAACCATAGACCTTGCATATAAATATCAAATAGTATAATTAAATGTGTTAGTCCCCTTATCTAAAAATGGTAGATTATGCAAATATATGTGATATCCCACATTTCTTCTAGACATAGCTAATGATATGTAAAATTGTGATAAGTTCTCTCCTCCCTTCAAATAAATGAATAATGATAGAAATTTATATCCTTCTCTTGATATAATACAAGATGCAAATGAAAGAGAATCAAAAACACAAAGTGACATTATTTCTTTATATTTATAAGGTGATGATAATGAAATATTATACAATGATTTTCAAAATAGTCATCATATATGCATTAAATGCAAATATAAGGATAATACTTATTATTATGACTATTTTTACACTCCTAAGTTAATATAATCCAATAATAAGCAATATGATGTTTCGAGTCTCATTAAAAATGATAAGTTAATAAATCATTCCCAAGCTTTTCTTGATTTCATCTTACAATGTAATCCCAAACCATCCAATTAAATTTGTCATGATCCTCTCATACCATTATTTATAAAAGATGGTTAATTTCATCTCATGAATGAGTCTTTTCAAACCAATACTATTCCTCCTGGTCATATTTTATCCATGATGCATGTTATTGGTGACCTCCAAAAGTAAGTCCTTGATCTCGCTCTACAAACTAGATCATATGGTGTGAATATCAAAGATAATGTTTTCTTAGGACAAGCCCTTACACAAGATATATATGAGCATAAATATCTAAAGGATTTTATTATGTCTATAGAGCCATTTTTTTATGATTTTAGAGAAACTTGAACTCATTGAACTCAATTCACCCTTTATTTTAGAGAATGGGGAAATAATGGAAGTATTCTATTAAAATGTTTCTATAAAAGTCTCACAATATTTGATATATATTGGTTTTATAGTTTACATAGTGCCTCCTTATCTAACTTTAAAAAGTTATAATATGCATTCTAATTTGATTATCATAAGCACATGGTGTGTAAACTCATATTATATCTACAATATTTGAAACAAGGTCATGATGAGCTTATTAAATATTACATCTTAAGGTTCACAAATAATTTTCACTCTCTTACTTATCAACCCTCATACTTATAAAATCAATTTATATTTATTATAGGTCTCTTATCTCCACTCAAATAAATAGCCATGCATAAAACTTACATCTATTTTGAGAAATTATACATGAATGTGTATGAATATACATGTGACCTAAACTATGAAACAAAAAAGTTTATCAATTTAGAATCATCTTCATACAAGTGAGTGGTTATCAATGAACAAATTAATATATAGTTAACATATAAAATAAATAATCTAGTTCATGTCATTCATAAGATAAATGAGGTACTCAACGTGATTCTTATTAAGGAAGAACAAGTCAAGGTACTCAATATAGGTAAGGAATTTTTTATAAATCACAACATAAATAAAGTAAACCTAACCATAGTAATAATAAAGCATTAAAATTTCATATATTTAGGTATTAACCACTTGATATTATAAATACATTATTGGATGATAAGTTAATCACTCTCACTCGATGTGTCATGAGTACATAAAAGGCAAGAGATTTTTCACTTATCATGGTATTAATGGACATTAAGATAATTATTATGTTGCATTGTGAGAAAATATTACACAAGTTGCAAAAAAAATATATTATTAAATTTTAAAACAATAGAAACAACAAGAAAGATACAAATATCCTTGATAATATCATATCTCAAATTAAAAAACATGGATACCAAAGCCAAAGCATGTACATTCTGATCAAGAATATGAACATGTAATGTATAATTCAAAAATGTCACAATAATATCAATAATATCATCTATAAGTGTGATAAACAATTGATACATGTATGAACCAACATAATTGGTATCAATAAACATATATGAAGCAAACTAGTATGTTGCACAATTTCTATTTCCACCTGGATGGTTAGCTCATTCTATAGTTTTAGATTATATTAAGTATACATGTATCAAAAAAAATAAAAAATAATATTTAATTTACAAGAGGTTAATTAAATATATAAATATTTTAAAATTCAAATGTCATCACATGAACTAATCTATCAAATTAAAATACAACTCTAAAAAACATGTACAATACACAATTCCAAATGATTCCAATACAAGAGAAAATATATCAAATAATTTAAATATAAAAAAAAATAAAAAATTAAATAATAATGAAATTTCACTCTATAATGGGCTCATCACTTTGTGTATCCCAACCTAACTATACTAATAATAAACTATGTGTAGAGGAATCTCCAATATCAACGACTCATAATCTTGATCAAAATCCCCTGCTCACAATCATCATATAAGACCATATGTGCCTATAATGTCATATTTTTCTTGATACAACTAAAAATACTCATAAAATAAATTATTTATGAGATATATTAGTGGATGATGAAGGGGAATATAATGTATAATGATCTCTACTCTTAGTTAATCGTGCTCAATAATAATTGTATTGGTCTTGGCTATTACGCCATCACTCTCTATTGTTATTGAAACATAGGCTAAAATATCTATAGATATGCAATAAAAAAGAGGTGCATACTCACCCATAATATATATAACATGATCCAATGATAAACCAGATATCATATTGTTAGTGTAAGATATTATTTTCCACATATTTACTTATTGTGGATTATTCATACACATGGAGTCTTCCTACACTTATGGAGTTAGATTGCTTAGTTGTACTTAATCATAGGGAGTTATACTTGACCACCATTATTATCTAGTGGGAGTCACTCTTTGAATTATTATTTTGAGTATGGGAGTTACATTCTATTCTTGGGTATTTGACCAATTTTCTTAGAGGAGTTGCACATTAACTCTCTTATTTGTACATATTCATTTTGTGAACTATTTCAGTTGAGTGTGTTGAATTTATTGATTATAGTTTTGCATTATTATTATTTATTTAATCATAGAAATTTTATGAAATTTATTTAATCTTTCTCAAACTAGTGAATTCAATTAATCTAATGATCTTGGTAAAAAAAATTGATATGGTATCAAAGCCATTCTATTATATGAGTGTCTAGTTTTTTATTTTTTATTGTTAATCATTCAAAATCTTGAGTTTATTTTCAAAAACATTGTTTGCATTCCTCAATATTTTATTATGTAATGAGTAGATCACCCATAAATTTCAACTAAGGCAAGGGTTTGTGTTAATATATTGTGATATCAAATGGATCTTAGTTTTCAACATTGGTTTCCATTGATATTTGCATTGGCAAGGCGTTTGAAGTTGAGTTGAAGCTTTTGGTCTCAACCTTGATTTATTTTATTCAACATTTTTATAGTTATAGGATTATAATTTGGAATAATCTATTTTATTTTACATATTGAAATTGTTGAATTTATAATAATGGTAGTTGGGGGTAATGCAATTGGCAAAGGTAGTAGTTCCATGACCTAGTCAAATTTTGAGAGGTTCTTAACATAATAAACAATAACATGTATACACATTATACCAAATCCTCATGCAACATGGCCAAAAACTATGTAAAAACACCAAAATTTTCCTCATAGGTCATGACATGTGTATGGTGCATGGAATATCTAAGTATCAACACAAAGACTATTGCAACTTCAATAAGCCAGAATGGTTTCATTACATAAAAAAAGCTAAGTATCAAAAATAATGTTGTACAAAAATAAAAAACGTGGTTTTTAAATTGTGTTAAAATATATTAATTTCTTTAATTATTACACTCTTAGTATCTTATCTAAAGAGATGCACATGAGAGTGTGTATAAGGAATGATTAGGGCTTGGGTATATTTTGAGATAGGTATCTGGTTCAAATATACCCACCTATTTTTTGTTAAAATTTTTTTAGTTAAAAATACATTTAAATTTAGTATAAATTTAATCAAATAGGCGTTAATAGCAAAAAATTTAAATCCTTGTAACTTTTGATGGGCAACTTAGATTCAGGAACCAATTTTTTCAGAAGTTCTTATTTTCCATGTTCATTTTCTTGGAGCTATCTATTTTGCCATCACACTAAAATTATAAAGTGCCAAAATCTAAGGGGGTTGATTTGAAATATTTACAAGGGGGTGTAGACACCAAAATTACATTTAGTGTCAAAATTATTATTCCTAGTATTTGAATTATGATTCATGACATCTCCATATTTTTAAATAATTAAATAAATCAAATTTAATCAATTATGCACACTTTTAATCTAAATATAATTATTAAATTTGGATTTTACACCTCAGCCAACATATTCCACATTTATATCCCTCACATGTTGACTGACCCCAACCAATGCCACAACTTCTTCAACTTTATTTGAATTATCACTTGAGTTGTTAATTAGTTTGGCCTATTCTTGGTGACTCAGTTAACCATCTCCATGTTTCTCTCAACCATTTGAAATTGTCATCATACTCATGGATGATGACTCATTAGCCACTATAGATTATTTATATTATTTAACATACCCAAATAATCATCCACCATTGGATATTTCTTCCAAAAATCTATAAATAAGCATGAAAGCCATCACTTTCATCATCTTGACTTGTGATAACTAAATGTTATCAAAATTACAATCGAATCCAAAGTGAATTAAAGTAATTAAACAGTATTTTTACACCAAAATTTTACACATTTTACCTTATATTGGAAGAGTGAGAAACCACAATTCAACTCACATTGTAATGGAAGAACCTTTTTACAATTAAGGTATATGTTTGTGTTATTTATTTTGTTTGTATCTTTCGCTTAGTTTGGGATAGTTTGAATTAATATTTCTTAGTTTAATTTGCATTTCTATATTTTATTCAATACATTTTATATTTTTCATCTCTATTCAAATTATAATTGTATTTAGAAGCATTTTCAATTGGCTTTTTTTGTTTTTCTTATGTATATGCATATTATTGGTTGAATATTTTGTCGATCAGTGTATTGATAAACAAAATAGGTCTGATCAGCCAAAGTAGGAAGATTAGTCATCCAAATGTGTAGATTTACCACATCAGAAGGGGATTGATCTCTCCTCTCATCAAGGGGAGGTTCCCTATAGGTATGTTATATATACATATACATACATACATATATATATATATATATATATATATATAAACTAAAAATAATACTCAAGGGTAGGAAAAACCATCCATCTATCCTTCTTCAGAGATGATGTGTGAAAATCAAAGGAGAAACTCAAAGAAAATGACAGAAAGCACTCTTCTTTCAAAATTACTATTTAGTAAGCCACAAGAATACTCCAATTAGTAATAGCAAAATGTAGCAAAAGATGTAGTAACCAGGAAATCAAGATGCAACACAAAGTCTTCACCTAAATTGCTCAAGAGTAAGATACGAAGGACAATGAGGGCACAAAGTCATCCCAAGGTCCTTTACACAAAAATGAAAAGAAAACATACTAAAGGCAATTATGGGGGCACAAAGTCTCTCCACAGTTGACTCTTCAGGACACCTTCTTAACTACTATCACTAATTCTGCTTGTTGAATTAAAGGAATAGAAGATACATTGAAGAAAAAGATATAAGAACAATTTCCTCAACCACAAAGATATTACAGCACAAAGTCTAAAAAACCATTTGCTTTCTTATTCCAATAACAAAATATGATAAACAAACTGAGCTCAAAGTCTCAGAAGTGCCTTTCAATTTGGGCAGAGTTTCATTCTGATTATCAAAAAAGAGATCCATTTACAATAGAAGAGAGTCCCTTATATAGCCTCTTCAAGAAGAACTCAAGAACAGTAACACATCATGTTGTATTGAAATATGTTAAGAAAGCAGGCTGGAACTTAGGGGTATCTACCCATTTGCTTTTCTCAATGCAGAGAAACAAGTCACGCTATTAAAAGTTTGCATCTTTCAATGTCCAACTAGTGATCTGATCCTTCTTCATCATTCCTCCTTTTCTATTTATTTGAGTCGGGTCCTAGATTCAATTTGATGCTCTATTCCTTAGTCACTTTCTACTAGTCTTTAGCAATTGATGAATGGCACATTCCACCGCTAAATAGGTGAAGACACATGGCAACTTTCACAGGACTCTGAGAAACATTTATTGATAGAGGCTTTGAAACTTATTAAAAACTCAAAATCGTGGGTGCAGACACTTGTCACTCTCTGTGAATTTACAATGAAAAAGGTGGCAGCTTACGCTTGCCTCTTGAGAATCCTATAGAGGATGACACATGTCAGCTTCCATTGCATTTTAGAAACACTATAGAACTATGCATAACTCATTTGGACTCATGCGAATGATGCCACTTGGCATGTTCTACTTAGCTTACAAAGGACACGTGGCAGATTTTGTGGCTCTTAGAAGTAAAGTGAAATGAGACTTGGAAGATGACATATCCTTTGAGATCCCTGTAGAAGATGACACATGGCAGTCTCCGCTACACTTTAGCAGCCTTTGAAAACATTCAGGACTTATTTTAGATTCACATGTATGATAAAACATGGTAGTCTCTGCTGTGCTCAAAAAATGCTTAGGATGAGCTTAGAAACTTGTTCAAAACTCAGACACAGACACATGTCACTCTCCATAGAGTTATAAATGAATAGGTGGTAGTTTCCACTTGTATTTTGAGAGTCAGGTGGATGATGACACATGATGCATTCTGCTTTCTTCAGCAGCTCACTGGGGCTCCACCAAAGTCTTTATGAAAATAAGAAGTAGGAGGGAGAAATTATAGAGATTGACACTTGTCAGCTTCCATCAAATTTTGCAAGAGACATGTGGCACGGTCTGAATACATTTGTTAGTCATGTGGATGCAAACACTTGGCATGCTTCACTTCATTTAGTCACTCATCCCCAAGCCCACCATGGTCTTTTCTAAAAATAGTGAAGCTAAGGGAAGAGACTGTAGATATTGACACTTGGAGGCTCCCAACAAGCTTCAAGAGGGACACGTGGCAATATTTGCCAATTCACAGAAACAAAGTTTAGTGGGGCTTAGTCATCGACACTTGGTAGCACCCGTGGGATTCTGTTGGGATTTTGTCTTAGTCCGTTTGTTTGGCTTGGTCACTTTTTGCCATGGGAATTCCCTTCATAAGGGCACTTGTGTCTAACTCTTGGGGCACTCCTTTGAACTTTGTCACTTGAACCAACCGATTGAACCAACTTTGGTTCAATGATTCAATGGTTCATTCCCTTGTTTCAGCTGATTCTTTTTTATCTTTGTTGAACCAAGCGTGTTGAACCACTTTGTTGAACCAATTGGTTAAACCAAGCTTTGAACCAAAATAGTTCAAGCCGGTGGTTCAATTGAATGAACCAAGCCGATGAAATGCTCTATTAAACTAAGACATTGAACCTCTTCATTGAACCAAGATGTTGAACCAAAATAGGTCAAGCCTATGGTTCATTTGATTGAACTAAAATGATGAACTAACTATTGAACCAACCATTGAACCAAGTTTTGGTTCAACAATTCAAACAAAGCCTTGAACTGACTGACAAACCTTTTGACATTGAACCAAAGGATGAACCAAACATTGAACCTATTAATGATGTTTGCCGATGGATATTTTTGTTTGAACCAAGGCACTAAACCAATCCTAAAAATGACCGAGTGTTAGAAATTGATTCTTTTGGTTGAAACCACCTATAGAAGTCTTCGAACTTGTAGAATTGAATCTGCCTGCAGAGTCCATAAATTCAAGCCTGCATAGTTCGTAGATTTCTACAAAGCTTGAAAAATGAGAAATTTGAATGCCCAGGACAAATTTTAAAAAGGGAAGAGAAAATTTTGGTTTGTAGGACCAAAATAGTTCAGATGTTGTCCTAAAAATAGCTGATATTTTTGGGGGACAAGAGCTAGCTCCAGTTGGGGAACTTCCATCAATTGCAAAAAGAATTAAAAGGAGTAGAATCTAGAATCTCCAGTGTCTTTATGTGTACCATTGGGTTATAGAGTCATGTTACCCAAAAATGAAAGGCATAAAAAAGAGGAAACAAACAAAAACAAAATAGAATTAAAAATTGTATAAATATACATATATACAGATGCAATGCTCTGACACTTCAAGAGTTGAAGTGTTTCAGATGCTACCCATTGTGAGGTAGAGAAAAGAGTGTGTCATCTTGATATTTTAGTAGAAATCTATTTTCACTAATGTGCTGATGAATTATAAATGGGCCTCTCTAAAGGGAGTCAAACTTTCCATGCGTCCCCTTTGGTTCTCTCCTTGTATCCCACAAGAGGACTTGATCTCCAATCTAGAAATCATGATTTTTGGCCTTCTAGTCAAAGAGTTTCTTTACCAGACTTTGATGAGCATAAATTTTGTCCACCACCATGGTTCTCTATTCCTCCAGCTTAGTTAGGCACATGATTATTTTGTTGAGAGAACTTTCATATGTCTAATCTTCAATTGCCTTTGCCAATTTCAAGGCTGGTGATTCTAAGGTGATTGGTATCTCAGCATTAATACCATAAAGAAGTTGAAAAGGAGACATACCAATTGCCCTCTTTGGTGTGATTTTATCTACCCATAGAGCATCAACCAATGCTTTATGCCATGTTATTTGATTGTCATCACTAATTTCTTGATAATAGTTACTAGATTTTTATTGCTAGATTTAGCTTGTCCATTCCCTTATGAAAAATAATCACAAGAGTGAGAGAGTATAATTCTATAATGGAAACAAAATTGTGTAATCTCGTGAGAGGTGAAACAAGCTACATTATTAGTAATAATTTTGATTAGAACTCCAAACTTGGAAATGATATTCTCTTTAAGGAAGTTGCATACAACTTCTGAAGTAGCATGCTTAGTTGGGATTGCTTCTACCCACTTGGTGAAATAGTCAGTTGTTGTAAAGAAATAATCATGTCCAACACTTGAAGATGGGTTTATAGTCCCAATAAAATCAAGTCCCCATTGCTAAAAAGGTTTTTCTCTGATCACTGGGTTGAGAGGCATAGCAGCTAACTTGGGTCTTCCAACAAATTACTGACAGAGTTCACATTTTATCACCCACTTATGTGCATCTTGGAAAAGAGTTGGCCAGTAATACCTAGCTCATAGAATCTTGTTAGTAGTCACAAGAGCAGAAAAATGTCCTCCACAGGCCAGATTATGAAAAGATTTCAAAAGCTGGGTTTGTTGCTCTTTGTTTACACAGTGAAGGAATACTCCATCTATGCTTCTCTTATACAAGTCGTTATCCCACAGGACAAAATTAGTAGCTTTTAACTTGATAGTCCTCCTTTCTTTGTAAGAAAAATGAGCAATACATTCATCATAAGTAAGGAAATGAGTGATACCTGAATATCACTCATTGGTAGTAGAGACGAAAAGGACTGTTGGAATCTCTTCTACTTCAGTTTCTTCATATTGTGTGTCTTCTAGTTTATTATTAGCAATTAATTGGCATAGGCCTTTACCCCTGACCAGCTTTGTCAGCTTGATGTATAAAACAAACTCATGGATCTTTGCAATCTAATTACCTCTTTTCATGCCAAACTCCTACTGAGTTAATATAGACTTGACTGTAGTGTCAGACACTAGGGCAGTAGTATGTGAATTCAGAATATAGAAGTAGAAATTTTTGATTGGTTTCACCAAGGCATAAGCATGTTTCTCTGTATTTGAATATTTTATCTCATGGGTTTTGAGAGGGCAACTCAAGAAAGAGATTGGAGATTCCATACCCTCTTTGTCCTATTGAACAAGAATTGCTGAAAGAGTGTGTTTAGATGCATAGCTGTATATGATGAAATCTTTGTTGTAATCTGGGCAAACCAAGGTAGGGGCATGAGCAATGGTAGTTTTGATATCTTGAAATGCTGATTTGCCTTTTTTAGTCTAGCTGAAGATGGTCTTCCCTTTCATCATGTTCACAATGTGTCTAGTTTTCTCAGTAAATTTAGGGATAAATCTCCGTAAAATATTAACCTTTTCAAATAAAAAATGAACAACATTCTTACTTGTAGGCAAATGAAGTTCTTGAATAGACTTGACTCTATCTGAGTCAATCTATATGCCTTCTTTGGACACAATGTGTCCAAGGAGTTTCCCCTTTGTTACTCCAAAAACAAACTTTTTAGGATTTAAGGAAATACCATTCTAGCGGTAGTGTTCTAGTAATTGTTATAAGTGGTGTACATGATCAGATCGATGCTTTGAAAAGACAGTCAAGTCATCAAGGTATACCACTATAAATTAATCAATCTCATCTTTGAAAGCTAGATCCATAGCTCTCTGAAAGGTAGCACCAGCATTTTTTATTAAACCAAAAGGCATTCTTCTATATGTAAATGTACCCCAAGGTGTGGTGAATGCAGTCTTGTGTTGGTTTGCTTCACTAACTTCAACTTGATTATATCCTGAGAAGCCATCCAATATTGATAAAATTTTTGAACTTGTCACTGTTTGAAGCACTTGATCCATAATTGGCAAAGGATAATTATCCTTCAAAGATGCTGGATTCAGATTCCTAAAATCTAAATAAATGCAAATTTTGCCATTCTTCTTCCATACAGGCACTATGTTTGCAATCCATGTAGAATGATGGATTGAGAAGATGATCCTAGCATTTAACATTTTTTATATCTTAGACAGAATAGAACTTGATATTTTTTGGATTATACTATCTAGATTTTTGATTATAGGGCATCGAGTCAGCTTTGAGAGGAATTTCATGGTGGATTTCATCAGGTTTGAGAGACTTCAAGTCTTCATAAGAATATGCTAAGACATCTATGTATTGACAGAGTAAAGAAGTGAACTTGAATCTTTCTTCAAGGGTGTATCACTTACCAATATTAATCATCTTGGGATTTTCTTCAGTAGTTAGATTCACTTGATCAAATCCCTGAGAGAAACTCGAGTCTATTTGTTGTTGTTTGATGAATTTATCATGCTTGTCAAATAGATTTTCAAGAGAAACCAGGCCTTTTAGAATTTTTTTTCTTTTCAGCTGTAAGAATTTTTCATTTATATTTGAACTGGATTCAGACATAGATTCATTCTTCTGAGATTCAGTGCCTTCAAAACATAGTTGTTCAAAATTACCTTTTCGTTCTAAGAAGGCAATGATTTGATGGTCATCATTGAATACTTGCTAATGATCAGCATTGTCAAGAACACTTGGTCTATAGACTAGTTTAATGGTATACCTGTCTTCTTTGAAATTTGAATGAAGAACTAAGAGAGTTCCTAAAATAGCAAGTGCATCAGCTCTATCATTAGACTCTCTAGGTATGGTAGAAATGTTGAAAGCATCAAAGCTTTCAATTTGGTCCCAGACTAAGTTATGGTAGTGGCGTAATATTTTATTCTTGGTTTGGTATAAGTTCCTCACTTGACAAACCACTAATTCAACATCTCCTTTGGCATGAATAAAATTGATGCCTTTTTCTCGAGCAACCTTCATGCTAAGCAACAGGGATTCGTATTCAGCTATATTGTTAGTGTTGCTAAACTATAATTTATAAGATGAAGGGAGCATATCTCCTTAAGGAGATATCAAAACAATCCTAGCCCCTGAATTGGTAGAAGAATAGCTACCATCAAATTCCAAAGTCCATATCTCATCTGATACTAATTTTTCTTTAGACTTTCTTTCATCAGAGATGGAGGATCCTTCTTGGTCTGTACTACAGCCTACTAGTTTTTTTGTTGTTCTTGTTGAACTGATTTTTGAGTTGATATTTTTAGGTGGTTCATGTACTTCATCTATAGATAGAAAATAGTTACCCATACCTGTGGATTCAAAAAAAATTTGAGCTTCAGGGGCTGATGTCTGGGTGACCACATATTTTGCTTCCTTTTTAGGGAGCAACCTCTTCATTATGCCTTGGATAGGGATCCTTGCCTCAGATAGATCCATGCTTAGTTCTCCCACATCCTTGAAAATTTTTTATCCAAGTGAAATTCTATAAGATGCTAGAACGTCAGCCCCCAAGATAGTCATCTTGATTCTCTTGTTTGGAAAGGTTATAAATGCAAATTAGGCATCTTTGATTTGCCCTAGCAATGGTACTTGCTTGTTCTCCATGGAGAAACATCTCCTAAATGTCTTGGTTAGTGTGAGACCAAGAGACTCAAATACTTTAGTAGGCATAACATTATCAAATGTGCTTTAGTCTATAATATAGTTACTCAATTTGTGGCCATTAATTAATAAGGAAACATAGAAAGGTTCTATTTTTTCAGGAATAGCTAGGGAAGTAATGACCAGATTATTTGGAATAGGCATGTTCTTTGAAGAATCAGGAGTTACCTTTTTATCCTTCTGTCCTATAGGGATGGTTTGGTTTTTGATATATTAGACCAACTTATTCAATTGATCAGGATTGGACTACAAATATTCAAACTTAGACATTTGTATTTTGGTCTTTTTGACATGATCAATTATGTCAAATTGCTGAATTAGACTAGGAACAAAAGAAAGCATTTCAACTTTTTAAGTTTTAGGAGGGATGGGAGGTGGTCTGGTTTGTGAATTCAAAGTAGAAGGGGAAGGCAAAATTGATGTATTTACTTTTTGAGTGATTACCAGATCCTTTGAATGAAAAGGCAGAGTGGTTCCACGCTTAGCAATTGTGATTGTTGGCTATGATTGCTCTTCTATCTTCTCTTTATCAGCCTACTAGACTGATTGATTTTTGGACCTAGTAAGCACTGCATATGATCCGTCAAAAGCTTCTCCTTTGCTTCTAGATTCATCCTAGTAGTTCAAGAAACCAATGTGGGAGTCGCTAGCTAATTCTTCTTAATTGTCTTCAAGGAGATTAGCATCATTTTCTTGATTCAATTCAAGCTAGAAAGAGAATTCTAATTCTACTTCAATATATCCCATTACTAAAATGGTTGGAGGAGCTTCTAAGGCAAGTTTCCCTTGTGGGGGAGGAAGGTGATTCTATTGCCCTTGATTCTTGGCAGCATTGCCCTGATATGATTGATTTAGGAATGTCCTTCTATATGAAGGAGCAGAAGGCATTCCTTGAGCCATTTGCTTTTTGAGAGAAAGAAACTCATTTGCTAATTTCTGCACCATTAGATCTGTGGTGCCTGTAGATGCATATTCAGAAGATGATGAAGCTCTATTTCTATTTAGATCTCTTCTTATCTTCCTTGCTAAGATGAGATCATCTTCTAGCTCAGTGGCCAAAAGTTGAGTTGTAGCAAGATCTATTTGACCAGCACGTCTCAAGAGAAAACTTACTTCAGGTAGCTAAGAATTAATGAAAAAGCATTTAAGATTCTCAGCTCTAGGTCAAGCAATTACAGGAATTCTATTCTTCGATTTGTCAAATTTGGATATGAAGTCCCTCATTGGTTCACGAGGCTCTTTCTTCATCTGTGTAAGTTGGGCAAAAGTGTATGTGCATCTTTTGTAGGTTTGAATCTAGTTTTAAACTTAGCTTTAAGAGTATTCCAATTAGTTATTGATCGAGCCTATAGATGATAAAACCAATCTATAGCAGCACCTTGTAGTGTCTCCACAAAAAGCCTAACTGGTACATCTTCAAATTCTACTCCAATTACTCCACAAGCTATGCTGAAAGCTGCAATGTGTTCATCAAGATGAACTTTCCCATCACCATGGAATTTGGGGAAGTTTTTCTTTGAACTGCATGGAAGCTCATGTAGAGGTGGAGTAAGATTGAGAGGACTAAAAGCATTACCCTAGGGGCCTTAAACTGCCATTGTAGGATTATGAAAAGGAGGGATAACAAATCTCAGAGGGGTAATTATAGGCAAAGCATTATTAACAGTAGAAGTAGATACTTTGTCTGGCAATAGATATTTGACTTTAGTAGGAGGAAAGCTCTTGGTTTGTTGGAGACAATATGGTGAAGGAAACAGATCAAAATCACTTTGTTGTACCAACTCAAATATAAGGTCAATGATACCTTTAACCCTTTGGCTTTGTGTATACCTTGAATCTGCCAGATTGTGAAACAAAAATGGAAAATAATTGACCTTGCTTCAATTAAAGCTTGAGGCTTTAAATTGTGCATTTTTTCTTGGTTAGTGTGGAGGTGAATGGATAGATTATAAATGGATAATGGATATTGATATCCCCAGTGGAGTTTCCAAAAACTGTTGGTTGAGTATTTTTTCGATCAGCATACTGATAAACAAAATAGGTCTGATCAGCCAAAGTAGGAAGATTAGTCATCTAAATGTGTAGATTTACCACATCAGAAGGGGATTGATCTCTCCTCTCATCAAGGGGAGGTTCCCTATATATATATATATATAAATTGAAAATAATACTTAAGGGTAGGACAAACCATCCATATCTCTTTCTTCAGAGATGATGTGTGCAAATAAAAGGAGAAACTCAAGGAAAATGATAGAAAGCACTCCTCTTATTTCAGAAGTACTATTTAGTAAGCCACAAGACTACTCCAAGTAGTAATAGCAAAATGTAGCAAAAGATGTAGTAACCAACAAATCAAGATGTAGCACAAAGTCTTCACTTGAATTTCTCAAGAGTAAGATACGAAGGACAATGAGGGCACGAAGTCATCCCAAGGTCCTTTACACAGAAATGAAAAGAAAACACACTAAAGGAAATTATGGGGGCACAAAGTCTTCTAAAGTTGACTCTTCAGGACACCTTCTTGACTATTGTCACTAATTATGCTTATTGAATTAAAGCAACATAAGATATATTGAAGAAAAAGACATAAGAACATTTTCCTCAACCATAAAGATATTACAGCACAAAGTCTAAAAAACCATTTGCTTTCTTATTCCAATAATAAAATATGATAAGCAAATTGAGCTCAAAGTCTCAGAAGTGCCTTTTAATTTGGGTAGAGTTTCGTTCTGATTATCAAAAAAGAGATCCATTTACAATAAAAGAGAGTTCCTTATATAGCCTCTTCAAGAGGAACTCGGGAGTAGTAACACATCATGTTGCATTGAAATCTGTTAACAAGGTAGGCTGGAACTTAGAGGCATCTACCCATTTGCTTTTCTCAATGTAGAGAAATAAGTCACACTATTGAAATTTTACATCTTTCAATGTCCAGCTAGTGATCTGATCCTTCATCATTCCTCCTTTTTTGGTTATTTGAATTGGGTCCTAGATTCAATTCGATGCTCTATTCCTTAGTCACTTTCTACTGGTCTTTAACAATTGATGTGTGGCATATTCCACTAATAAATAGGTGAAGACTTATGGTAACTTCTATGGGATTGTGATAAACATATATTGATAGAGGCTTTGAAACTTAGAATCATGGGTGCAAACACTTGTCACTCTCTATGGATTTACAATAGAAAAGGTGGCAGATTTCACTTGCCTCTTGAGAATATTGTAGAGGATGACACGTGTTAGCTTCTATTGCATTTTATAAACACTATAGAGCTATGCATAACTCATTTGGATTCATGCAGATGATGCCACTTGGCGTGTTTCACTTAACTTATAAAGGACATGTTGTAGCTTTTGTGGCTCTTAGAAGCAAAGTGAAATGAGACTCAAAAGATGACATATCCTTTGAAATCCCTACAGAAGATGACACATGGTAGTCTTTAATGCGCTTTAGTGGCCTTTGAAAACTTTTAGGGCTTATTTTAGATTTGCATGGATGATAACACATGGCGGTCTCCACTGTGCTCAAAAAATGCTTAAGATGAGCTTAAAAACTTGTTTGAAACTCAAACGCAGACATATGTCACTCTCTACAAATTTATAAATGAATAGGTGGCATCTTCTACTCGTCTTTGGAGAGTCAGGTGGATGATGACACATGACAAATTACACTTTCTTCAGCAGCTCACTGGGGGTCCACCACAGACTTTATGAAAACAAGAAGTAAGAGGGAGAAATTATGGAGATTGACACTTGTCAGTTTTCATCTAATTTTGCAAGGGACACATGGCATGGTCTGAATACATTTGTTAGTCATGTAAACACAGACACTTGGCATGTTCCACTTCATTTAGTCACTCATTCTTGGGACCACCATGGTCTTTTCTTGAAATAGTGAAGCTAAGGGAAGATACCACATATATTGACACTTGGAGGCTCCCAATAAGCATTAAGAGGGACATGTGGCAATATCCACCAATTCATAGAAACAAAGTTTAGTGGGGCTCAACCGTCGACACTTGGAAGCACCCACAAGATTCTATTGGGCTTTTGTCTCAGTCCATTTGTTTGCCTTGGTCACTTTTTGCCACAGGAATTCCCTTTGCAAGGGCACTTGTGTCTTTGACTCTTGGGGCACTCCTTTGAACTTTGTCACTTGAATCAACCGATTGAACCAACTTTGGTTCAATGGTTCAATGGTTCATTCCCTTGTTTTGACTGAGTCTTTTTGATCTTCGTTGAACCAAACGTGTTGAACCACTTCATTGAACCAATCGATTGAACCAAGCTTTGAACCAAAATGGTTCAAGCCGATGGTTCAATTGAATGAATCAAACTGATGAAATGATCCATTGAACCAAGACATTAAACCAAAATGGTTCAAGCCTATGGTTTAGTTGATTGAACTGAAATGATGAACTAACTATTGAACCAAAAGACATTGAACCAACCGTTGAACCAAGTTTTGGTTCAATGGTTTAAACAAAGCCTTGAACTAACTGACGAACCTCTTGACATTGAACCAAAGGATGAACCAAATGTTGAACCTGCTGATGATGTTTGTCGATGGAGATTTTTGTTTGAACCAAGGCACTAAACCAATCTTGAAAATGACCAAGTGTTAAAAATTGATTCTTTTGGTTGAACTCACCTATAGAAGTCTTTGAACCTATAGAATTGAATCTGCCTCTAGAGTTCATAGATTCAAGCCTGCAGAGTCTGTAGATTTTTGAGAAGCTTGAAAAATGAGAAATTTGAATGCTCAGGACAAATTTTAGAAAGGGAAGAGACAATTTTGGTCTGTAGGACCAAAATAGTTCAAATGTTGTCCTAAAAATATCTAATATTTTTGGGGGACAACACATATAAATCTTAGTCTTGGAAGTGTTTTTTGAAGTTACCAATTAGTTTTTGGCATTTTCTATTCAATTTTGCATGGATACTACATAACTAATAATTTGAAGACATTAACTAAGAAATTGTAAACCAAAACTATGAAATCATTATTTAACCTATTTTACAATCCTTTTCCAAATGTTATTCTTTATAGTATATTTTTATTTACTTTATGCTTCTATCTATGTTTTTATTGTTTGTAACTCTTTGTTTCAAGTAAACTATGAATTTAATGGGTTTATTACTAAAATAACTATTCTTAAGTATAAAATAATTAAAATCAACTACAAAATCATTAAAATCATCTGTAAAATCATCCTATAACTATGAAATAATTACCTCTATTTTCTATGTATTATCTATTGTGAAATTGTAGCCATAAACTACAAAATCATCATCATCCACGATGAAATCATTTTAATCACATGAAAAATTATCATTTTAACATATGAAATAGGTAATTATATTTGTGAATTCAATAAGTTTACTTGTAAAATTGTTCTAAAATTATGAATTTTTTTCTGTGTTTTCCTACATTCTAATTATTTTCTATATCTAAATAGTAACGATTTCAGTTTTTTGATTTACTATAAAACTAAATTTTTTTAATAGAGGATAGTTTTTGTATTATTTTTTTTAGTTTTTTCTTACTTTATTGTAGGTTGCCTTGACTTAAAGACAAAATAAGCACTCTAACAATTTTTTTGCAGGATGCTTCTCAAATAAATTTTGTAAAAAAGGCTAAAAAAAAAACCAAATTCTTGTTTTTCTACTAAAGTTTCATTTCAATTTTAATTTTTAGTTTCTAGTAATTAGCTCAAACTTGTCTCATTTGAGTAAATTACTTTCTTTTAGCATTCTATTTATGTTGTGAAATTATGTATGGTCTTCCTTTGGCATCATATTAGTGATGATACTTAGGAATTAAAAGCAACTTAATAACTTTTATGTTACCCATGTGTTTGTTTATGTTATTTCCTTGGTTTCACATTAGTGGTGATACATAAAAATTATAAATAATCACTAATATTTATTTATAATTTGATGAGATCTATTGATCATGGATTTCACCACCATGTAGTAAGTTAAATCTTATGTATCGATGGGGTATATAAATTAAGATCCAAATATTTCAATTGCCTAAGTGTTTATGTGTTTTAATAACATTGTGATATAAGGGCATTATATACTCTAATACTTAGGGTTTAAATAGTTTCTTGAAAATATGATATTGCTAATTGTCATCACACTTAAACCCTTACAACTGTGTTGGACACTTTGGGACAAGATCCAATATTATACATCTACTCTATCAATTTATTTTATTAAATTATACATGAATGTACCAAAATTTATATCATATGACTCCCTTTAGATAAAAATTTTCAAACCTTAAGCCTAGAAAAACCTTTTTACCATTTAACTTTGGTGCATTAGCTAGTGGTTAGCACTGAGAAGTTACCTTCCACACACCCTTGAAACCAAACTTAGTGGGTCATGGGAATGATAGGATCCTCCATGGTTGGTGACTTGAAATATTAGGCCATAGCTAAGAACATGGATGAGTAAGTGACATTGAAAGGTCTAAACATTATTCAAGACCTTTATCTTATATTTTCACCTTTTTATGTAATTTCTTGATTACTTAAAGTAGGATTTTGTTTGTTGTTTTATTGTGTTTTCCACATAATTTAATATAATTGTTTGTAAATGAAGTTATTCTAAGTTTTAAATCTATCAAATCATCCTAAAATCAAACTTTTCCAAAAACTCAAAGTAATTAGTTTAAAAATAGAAATTTTTAGTCACTTTGGTTATTACTCTTAGTTTGAAATTTTCATTTTATTTGAGTCAAATTTCCTTATCCCTAGTCATGTATCTTATCACTAGGCAAATTATAATGATTAATAACCCAAATACAAGGGCTGAGCCATTTGATAATGACCCTTTTCAATTCACAAGCCAAGAGTATCATGTATAAATACATGAATTCACTTAACAAGAAGAAGAAGAAGAAGATAGGACTTACAAATATGAGGATAACTCCATCGTTATCCAACCTCCACCCTCATTTTATCAATATATCATGTCAAACAAGAACAAAGTCTTGATTCAAGCCTTGGGCTTTGGAGTAAAATTCCCTCCTAACTTTGATGTGCAAAACTTGAAATAATTTATTGCAAGTAAAGAACCTTGACCTTCTAATCTTAATCTATCTACCTCTCAATGTTATTTAGAGGGTAAAAATTCCCTTGTAACATCCTAAAAACCCAATCCCCAAGTGTTTTGAGGCAAATATAAATATATCCTATACGAGGAATCATCCCAAACAAGTCATAGATTTTGTATGAAAATCCATGAAGACTGTGGTAATCAAGACATTATATATTTTAAATATGATCAAATAAAAAATACTTTTGATAATCTTAATGT
This sequence comes from Torreya grandis, assembly GCA_037957365.1. Lineage (NCBI taxonomy): Eukaryota > Viridiplantae > Streptophyta > Pinopsida > Cupressales > Taxaceae > Torreya > Torreya grandis. Next base: position 869,581 of record JARHVA010002028.1, on the reverse strand, counting down.
GAATGTTAATCATAGTTTAGCTTCACATATTTATCCATCCAATCCAAATTTGAAAATGCTTTCAAACTCACCAATTATTAACCCAACTAACCAAAACTTGAACCTTCATTAAAGTTTACCAATTACATAATAAATAAATCTAAACTTGAATATTCATTCAAGTTTAACCAATCCAAATTTGAAACTTACATATTTCAAACTTCAAAAAGGTCTTCAACTTGATATATTCTTGATCCAACTTAGATTTCAAGGATTCTATGTCAGTTCCATACCTAGTGCATTCTTCCTCTTTATATTTTAAGCTAGCAGTGACTATCTCCATCTATGCTTCAATATTATTGATGATCTCATCATACTCCTTAGATGTGTTACTTAGTCTCTCCTCAAAAAAACCAAATTTTTATTCATAATCCTTGACTAATGATCTTAGTTTATGATTATTCCTTATTTGAAACTTCAAATCATCTAGAGCACTCACCAGTTTTACCTCAAGGTTCACTTTAGGCTCTTCTTCATCTGATTCTTCATCATCCATAATTCCTTTCTTTTTTAATCAACTCTTTTACTTACTAGATCCAAGCCTCAACTTCCTATAAAACATGGTTATTAGTTCATTATCATCAACATTTGACCATACTTTATCCTCAACCTTCTTGGATTTTTACTTCTTATCAACTTTTAATGTTGCTTCTTTATACGGATGTTTTCCTTTATTTTTTCTTATCTCATAAGAAATCAAGATGCCATGAAGCCCATCCATTTCCATCTTATCCAAATAGTGCATCTCTTATACTTTAGACACCTTAGAATCCAACTTAAGAATTAGTGATATCAATACCTTTTAAATAACTATAGACTCTTTAACTTCTCTTAATCTTCTAACAACATTGACAACTCCATCAACCTTCAATAGGTAAAATGCAATGATTTCATCTTCATTCATATTTAGACTTTCAAATTATTTTAGGTGGGTGTGCAACTTGGATATATTCACCTTGGTGTCTCCTTCATAGATAATATTTATTTTTTTCCATATCATCTTATTTGACTCACATTTCATCACCTTCATAATTTATACCTCTGATAGGCCACATAGAATGGCACTAATTACCTTGGAATCGCTCTTACTTTTCTTTTTTACCTAATGCATCAGCTAGTGGCATAAGAGGTAGAGCATATCCATCCATAAATAACTACTATATGTCATGACCTATTGACATTAGATATTTCCTCATTATAATACTCCAAAAGGCATAATTATTTCCATTTAATAATGGATCCTTACTAGTACAGAAGCCTCTTTGATCTTGTTAACTAGCCATCCTTATTCTAAGATCTCCTTTACGTTTTTAGGCATAATTAGAAGGACTTGATATGATAAAAAATTTTGGAAAAAAAATGAATAATATGGGAGGTTAATTATTATTTATACATTTATTATCAATTTTACTTAAACAATCATGAACAATTCAAATAAGCACATAGATCTAGCAAGTATAAGTACCTATCCACATAAGCATGAAACATAAAAACACATCACATATATGGGAAACACTAAAGGGGAATAAATAAAATTATTATATTCAAATGGAATACATTAATATAATACAAACACCAAAATTATTAAAACACCAACTTTACATGGAGCACCAACCCCAGCTAGTAAAGCATCAACTCAGCTAGGCTTTAACAAGCACCAACTTGGAAGGGGGCACCAACCCACTATATGACTTAAAAAAAATAATACACCTGATTTATTTTATCACATTTATAACATATTATTTATCAACCAATTTATGATGACCACCTCTTCAGCTCTTCACACTCTTATCCCTCTCAAACTACCTTTTAAGACTCTTCACTCAATTAGGTCTCTTCAAGACTGATTAGGTCATATGATCTTGATCCTCATATATATAACCACAATAAAATATTAAACATAGTTTTTATAAACTCTTTAAATTTTCTAAAATACCTTATTTTTCTTACCAATGTACTATCTCATTTGCATCTTCTCATACCTACTCAAACAGGCCTAAAACTACCGTGTATTTATACAAGCCTTTTGTTCATATCCTTCTCAATAAGCCATACATAATTGTAAAATTGGATTAAAATTTAAATATGTATTATAACACATTTCATAAATTAATAAATCATCATAATAGGTCATCCACAACTTTAAATACCAAAACCTCTTTTAGGCCTTAAGAAGACCTAATTCGATTAGTCCTTCATTAGCACATGTTACCCTTTGATCTCCTTGAAATAATTTAAAACAAAAAATATATAATTAAAACTTAATATTTAATTAAAATATGACCATAATAATCTAATGTTATGTCCATGAAACATTTTATCTTCAACCACCACTTGAAGCACACCATTAGTAATATTCACAATTAGGCATGTGAAGCTATATAAAGTTTGCCATACAAAATTAAAACATGTACATAATTTAGTGACATAAACATGATAATAAATTAAATTACCTTAAGGTCATCACTATAATATTTATACTTCAAAACTTATGGAAAATGAACTCAAACACTTCTCTAAAAATAGACCACTTAGAACTACTAGAACACTCCAAAACCTAGTCATGAATAACTTGATCTTCAATACCTGAAAGAAAACTTTACATGACAAATAATAATTTAAAAATATCATTTTAAATATATATACCATTATAAAATACAAAAATATCAATTTATAATGTTAAATATTGGTTTTGTATACCAATCCTCTATCCTCACTACACACATTTAAACCAGAACCACACAAGCCATTTTAGCTTCAACATTTCAAACACTTTTAATAAATATAAAACCATAAAACAAACAAGTATAGTAAATAAAATTAATCAAAACAAATATGTTTGCATTATATACTTCATATCAGAGCATAGAGCCTCAAACTTATCACTATAACTTGCTTACCCAGAACTATCACTTTACCTTAATAACTAGTCATGGTGTCTCATACCTCCAACACCTATATAGACATAATAAATTACTTATGATACATGTAAATTATCCTATGAGATCATTATAACATTATTGGATATAAATATAATATGGTCAAATGGAAATATTGATCTTGCTTACCAATCTCATAACCTCACTATACATAGACCTCACTCAGCCAGACGAGTCAACTTGTGAGAAACTTTTTTGATATAACCACTAACCTCCAAAAATTATACCAAAAATTATAGTGTCTTAAATTTTTTGAAAAAAACTCCATGTAATTTGTTTAATCACTATTTCATGATAACACATTCCTAATCAACTTCTCATTGATCTCTGGGTTTTTCATTATTTCCACTATTAGGTCTATTAATGAGTAGCTCACTTGGATGATAAAATTAGAATACTTGAGGGATTTAAATTGTCTATAAACCTTAATTTATATGAAAAATGATTATCAATATTCATCCTCCATCCATTTTATTACTTTGACTTGGTCAACTTTGACTACTACACCAAATCTCTAAGAAATGTGCACTTTCATGTAGGATATGCTCACACACCTAACAACTAAATCACACTTGGAGGTGCTTGGGAGAGTTTAATACAACCTAAAATAATTTTATTATTTATTTGAGACCATTATGGGATGTTTTGAATAATTTTTTTGACATTAGGTCCTTGTTAGTGTTTTAGAGAGGTTTAACACAAGTTTTTATGTTAACAATTATTCATAAAGGATTTCCCCTTAAATCCAAAACCAATGATTATAGTTATTATTTATTACCCTTCCCCATATATCCTTAATATATTTGGTTCACATGTAGATTTTATTCATGCCAATGAACACTTGAAAGTCCTTCTCAGGTTTGCATACCTTCATTTTGTGTGCTTGGGAGACCTTAAAACCATTTATCATGCCTTTTCTTGTAAACAATGACCTAAAAATTTGTTAAAATATTTTTAAAAACATACAATACATTTTTACATTATCACATATGATTTTTTTTTTTGAAAATTGATCATGACCCTCCATTAGGCCATACTCTCTCTCTCTCATTGCTCTCTAGACCTTAACCTGCAAATCACATTAGGTCTTGAAACTTACCTTCATGCCCCTTTTTATGTGCTCTACATCTCATTAAAATAATAAATAAACCTATCTCATTCTTAAAAAAATCCATACATCCTTCAAATGTCTTGAAAATAGATGATGATGCCTCATTAAGATAAGTAGGGTCTATAAATGGTCTAGTTACAAATTTGATTTATATGTCTTACCCTTGTAGACTAACCCTAAGAATATCATGAGTTCTCAAATACCTCAAAATAATGATAAAAAAAACTTTATACATCCATTTATGCCTATGTGCACTCATCTCAACAAGTCATCATACTCATACCTTCTCATAAGGTCTCTTTATGTTATGACTAGTGCCATCACTAAGTTTCTTAAGCCCTTGAAACTTGAAAAATGACCATGAAATAAATTTGATAGTATCTACACTTATATTTAATGATCACACAATTCAAAAAAACCTCTCAAAACCTTGTTCTTATTTACTTCACTGAACTTCACTATGCATATCTTTTTATAAGGTCTAGACTAGGCTTCTCAAAACACCTTGTGCTCAAGAACTAGTACTCAAAAATTGTTTAGTGCTCACTTGACATGAACTTTGACATAAAACTTGACATAAAATAACATAATGATAATTAGGTTTCCTTCAAATTCTCTCTCAATAGAAGATATAATAGGTTTCCTTCAAATTCTCTCTCAATAGAAGATATAATAGGTTTCCTTGAAATTCTCTCACGTCATAATTGACCATTTTTACCTCAGGCCAAAATGGGTCAACCCCTATAATTATAATATTATATATGGGATTTTATAATTTCATATGGTATGTTGTAGCTCATTTTATTTCATTTCATATTCCATTCTAGCTTTGGCCATATTCTAGCGTAGACTTTGTGTCATTTGGTGTCTTAGGGGTCATTTTAGGGTCATATATGTAAGTGGTAGGTTTTCAAGGATCAAAATAGGTCTTCATGGTGATAAATGAAATTAAGGATCAATTATAATTTCACATAGGCATTATAAAATCATTTAAAGTTATAAATATTTATGAATGAGCTTTGTGAAGCCAAACCATCATCATGACATCATGAAGAACCAAACTAGACAACTTGCATGTGTAATTTATAAATATGATCATAAAACATCATGTTACCATAAAACCATGCATGATAAATGTCCTTAGTGATAATATCATTATATGCAAGTTTCCTATCTTGATGAGTCTTTTATCTTGAGAACTAAACCTTTAAAGTTTAACTTATCAATTCTATGAGACTAGGTTGTCCTACACGTCACATAGAACTAGACTAGACAACTTGTGAAATTTATAAATATGATAAAAACCTTGCATGACCATCAGATCATTTATAATCAAATTTATTCATGCCAAAAACATGATCTACAATTTTCATGTCTATGATAGCTTTCTATCCTATGTTATGGAGCTTCAAAGTGGAACTTATAGAGTATGCCATCCACACAAGTGTCAAGTTTGAGCTCCATAAAGTAATCATTTGGGTTTAAAAACCCTTAATGAGTTTAAATTTGATCAAGATATAATAGTCTGTGTGCTTTGGCATACTAACACACATGATCTAATTTTTCACACTTGAGTCAAACTAGTCAAAATATCCCTGGGTTAAAATCCCTTAAAAAGTTATAAGTTGGATAAGATTTGATGGTGTAGATCAATCAAATAGAGATATGATGGTGCATGTTCAATAAAAATAAGGTGGGTCTAATATATTTCAATGATCAGTGTTGTTTTTTACAATAAGATCTGATGGTGTGAGATGAGTCAAAAAGTCAAGGAGCTCGAGAGGCTACCACATGGCATAAGTGCACAAACTAGTAGACTAACAATAGGATCTTGAGATCAATGAATAACTAACAAGTGGCATGAGCATGTTCAAGCTGGTAAAATATTTATGGATCACATTTCATCATACAAATCAAGATTAATAGAGTGAGCAAGGTCAAAGAGTCAAGATCTGATAGCAAGGATCTATGAGGCCAATGGGAATAAAGATAGTTAGGAGCATTTTGATTGGTTTGAGTTAGTTTTTGATAGACAAAATTGAACCAAAGGAGAAGTTTTCAACTAAGGTAAACAAGGTCTTTAAGGGGTCATCCTATCATAATTATATCTTTGTTGAATTACATTAAAGGGACATATTAATGTATTCAGGTTAAAGGACATAAAGGGACCAATAGTAAAGCTTAAAATGGACCTCTGGTTTGAGGATTTGTGCCATACAAGGTCTATTCTATGACTATGCTCACTATCATTAAAATAAATACCTATGCATATGATGAGTTATAAGTTTATATGGATGTTCAAAAGTAAAAATGGGCCTATTTAGACCTAATAGGATCAAAAGGGAGATTGGTTTTCCCATCTATGGTGGACCTATGAACATGGGGATGAGTTCAAGCATGATCTAGTTTAAACAAAATCTATCTTTTCAAATGATGACACAAATCCATACACATAAACCCTAGCATTTCTATATCCATGACCAATTACATGACAAAGACCTTTCTCTCCATTTTTGCATGCCATGATGAACTAGTGAAGAGCAATTTTCACTAAGACAAAGATCTAACAAATTAGTCTGATGGGTGTCACTACATTAATATGAGTACCTAACTCATAATAACTTGATCACATCATTACAACCATCAAGGAACATCAATGAGAGAATAATGTAACTGTGCAACCACTTGAAGTGACCTAGATCAATCAAAAGGTTAGAATAAATATAATTTGTAGAATCAGTTATAACTATAGTTCAAATTTTTAAAATAATTGATTCCCATTTTTAGCACTAAATCTCCCTTTCACTTTCTTATTTTCTTATATAAATATAGATTTTGAGCTATTATTAAGGATCCCTTGGGATGGTATGATGAGACTCTATCATAAAATATATTTTTTACCTTTTGGAGTAATGAATAGTGTATTTTATAGTTGTTCACTAATATGTGCTTAGTTTTTTGTATTTGTTTGATATGAAAAATTGGTTATCATCTTCCCTTTGCAAGTCCAAGTTTAACCCAAGTGCTAATAAAATTTCTTGTTGGTCATCTAGTGTGCCTAAAGGTAGATGTCTTAGGAATAGAGTGAATAGTTGACTATAAGTGCTTCCAATCAAGCCCTAATCTTGTTTCCCTCCAACCTAAGTCCATCAAATTGACCTCTATGTGAAACATTATTTCTTGGAAACAATTTTAGATATTGCATTAGTTATATTCATAGTCTATTAGTGTGTTGGTGAGTTTAATCTTGAGAATTGATCTTTTAAAATTTGGCACATTACCTCCTTTAGAGTAGGTTCATTTCTTGAATTCTCTAAGTCTTTTCCCCATAAGTAATCAATTATAATATATAATTTCATTTCAAGATACATTTAGGGATCTAGCCCTTAAATCTAGAGGCTCATTTCCAATATAGGTACACCCACATAGCTAGAAATGTTCCCATGTTGCCCAAATTTGAAAGAATCTTAAACAACTACTTCTAATGTGAAAGATTTGGTAATAATAGTTTTGGCACACCTGGTGGGACCCATGTTATTTAATACAACTTGTCAAGGTGACTATTGGTCTTAACAACATTAGCTACAAATTGGTGTGCTACGCAGTATTTGGAAAATCCTTCAAGATAAATTTGGTTCAAGTCCATTAATTTTTTGTAAACTTGCCTTCATAATTCATGTTACTCACTAGGTCATTCTTTTCTATAACATTCAATCCCATTAACCCACCCATTCAGCCTAAAATTCCTCTTGAAGTTTAGTATCCATAGCCTAATCTACCCTTTAAAGAACAAGTAGATTTTTCTAGAGAGGAAGAGAGTGAAGAGGCTAAGGAATTTGAAGATCTTGAATAAGAAGACATGGATAGACCTCATTCTCTCCCTACCTTCAATACTAAAAATCCAATTCAACTTTGATCACGTAAAAGGGGAGGTGAATCAATGAGCCTAGAAAATCCAATCTCAATCTCAATCCTTTCAAGTTCCTAACCAGTTATTATAAGAATTCATGAAGCATACACATAATTCATAGCAATGAGAAAGAGAGATAATGCAATATCAATCAAATAACACATGACATAGGTGGAAAATCCACTTGGGGGAGAAAACCCACTAGAGCCTACAATTGGAATACTATCTTAAAATAATAATAACCAATTTAAACTAGCTACAACAAATCAAGGAACTATCATCCCTATATAGTGAGACTATAATCCCATAAGGTGATATAACACCTATCTAGCTAAGATGCAATATCAAATAGACCTTTAGCAAGTTTCACCTTGCAAGGAGGCTATAAAACACTTAGATGTTAAGCTACCACAACAATACCTATAAACACATCCACCTTTAGACTGATGTCTAAAACACTTGATGATGGACCTCTACTTATCACTCTTCACCTTTTCTCATACTAAATCTATAATAACACTATACTTCAAACAAAATTATGACCTATAGCTCATATAAATAGTCCTCAAACTAATTTTCTAATCAAATCATATACTAGGAGCTCTACCTCTCCTTCACTCCATGATTCACACACACAAGACTCTCTCAAATCTCTCCCAAGTCTCTTACTTAAGTCTTGAAATCAGCATATTTGATTTCACTATTTATAGAGCATTCATGATCATCACCATCTTAGTTGGCCATTAGGCATACCTTAACCCATAATGCATCTATCTCACTAAGACATAGTTTAACACAACCTTCATAGGTCAAACATACATTTTATGGGTCACCCTTAAGTAGCTACAGCTTTTAATAAGGCCCTTGTAGCTCTTATAGGTCTCATGGAGACCTATTCACCCATTTAGAACTATATCAAACAAGATAAGAACATAGGACCACTTTCAAATACATGGGTCCACTCCTTATGTCCCCTTTAACATCGTCAAATTATTACAGTCAAATATGCTCACTAATGTATATGTTCAAACAAATTAAACACTAACCTAGTGCATAAGAACAACATGAATGAATACAAAATTGACTTATAAACCTTTGTTCATACTTCATATGATTGTTTAAACCTTCATAATACATACATATCATCCTTATCATGTCTAAAATACTCCCAAATATATAATTCATCATGAGACATCAAAACAATCTCAAACATCTTTCTTGGGTCACTTGCAAAACATATATAAACACACAGTCAACTTTGAACCTTCATAACTATGTTTATTTGTATAGTCAGATCTTCAAATAAATTTTATTAGATGTGACAGGGAGTCCTCTTCAACTTCTCTTTTTATATCACCTTTAAATTCATCTTGAATCAAAAGTTATGAATAAAATATAGTGCACTAGTTTACCCTTTAAAAAATTCAAATATTCAAATGCAAAAGGTCATAGTTGAAGCTCTATCACCTTTTTCACATCTTGTGTCCATACTGCTTAGATTAAACACACATCTTTGATCTTCTTTGAACATTAATGCATAGGCATTAATACTCAAATGTTAAACCTTGAACATGTTGACCCCATCTCATGTAATCTGGAGACTTTGACCTCATGCACTCCATTGATCTCTTCGAGATTGTCCTCACTTAAAAAATGCTAGACAACTATCACTTTGACCTCTTGACTTTAAAGCACATGATTGATATCTCTCTATATAATCACCCACTCATCGTTGATCCTTAGAAGAGGCTCGATATTTATCTCTACTTAATGTTAGATATTTAACACTTGTAACCATCTCACTACTTCTTAACTTCTTCGAGAAATACCCTCCATCGATTTTTCTTGAACTTGTGGAAAAATGACTAAGTATGGGAGCATTTGCTTATTTTCCTAGAAGGCTAACTTTTCACCTACATATCTTTTGTTTTGCTTAAACACATGTTATAAAATTTGGACCATATGATCTCCTCACATAGGAGAATCCAACCACATAAAAATATTCTCTTGAAACCCTCACAAATGTGAGATATAACTACATTAAAATACTCACTCAAATTTTTTTTCCACAAAGCCAACTCAATAAAAGAAACTTATCTGGGAGGCTAAATTTGAACATGCATATCTTTTATCATGCTTTACTACTTCACCTAAACTAAATATAAAACTAAACAAACCCATATGATCACCTTTTCTTTAAATTTCCATAAGTGTGAGATACACCACCATCAAATTGCTTACTCAACTCTTTCTTTCCTTATGCTAATTTGGCTAAGTATGGGAAAATACTATCAAACTGACTAGGATCCCAACATTGCCCATACATATATTTTGACACACTTCAGTGCATGATATAAAATTTATCACAAAAAAACTAGGGAATAATGTGATCACAAACATATGACCAACTCCTCTTGACTCATCCATATGTGGCAATGGTGATATCATCAAACTGCCTACTCATATTTTCTATTATTGGACCTAAAATGTCTAGATGAAAACTATGGACTACCAAATTAATTAAACTTATGCACATAAGCATTAAAATATTATAAAACATATTAGGGACATATTTCTCATCTTAAAATCACCATACCCATCACTAAACATATCTAACCATGCCAAAACTGAAGATCAACCAATCATAGTTCAAGCAAACTAGGACAAGCACATTGCACACTTTGTCATTATCACTTAGGCTATAAAATCACTTCATCCACTCACCAAGACACCTCCATGACATCACCTTAAAATCCTTTAAAAATCTCCAATAATCTCCCCATTTTTTATTGATATCAACAACCATCATATATAGCAATATACATCTCACCTCCCTTCTCTCTTTTCAAGAACTCTTTCAATAAGAACTTTCTCCCCCTTTGACAAAATGGGAAAAATATGATCTTGAAGACTTAAAAATACCATAAATAGGATATGACCACCTTATAAATATGATAAAAATTCCCCCTTGCCTTGATCTTACCTCTTCTTGCCTTGAAAACTTCTTATTGCTCCATGTTAATACTCTTCTTCAACCAAGCACTAAAACTAATGAAGAAATAACACAAAAAACCATACAAATATGATGTAACACATCAATAAACATATAATAGGGACTAATCTTAAGATCTCTAAGAAATTTCATCTTTTAAGCATCTTCAAATCTCCATACATCATGAAGAACCACGACATATGCTTATTAGCCTTCTCTCTCAAGTCACCTCAGGGACCACAAATAGAAATTCATGTCACTCACCAAATATGAATCATGCATTAAACTAGTTTGATAACTCATCTTGAAACATACATACCTTGATATTTTGGAAAAATGATCAAAATGCACTCTTCTTCACACTAGGCCTATCTATCCTCCTTATAGCCCTACTTGTAACTTGTAGAGCCCATAATTTTTAGTAAACACATCTTAAGGGCCTAAAACTTCATATATAGATAAATAACATATGACCCCTCAAGAATAATAATTTTCATTACCTATATCATCCTCTACGTCATACTTCCTTCACAAAGCTACTAGCCATTTAGGCCTCCATCTTGACAAAAACTTGAATAAATTAAAATACATAAACCTTATGATCTATGTGAAGATTGATTTGAAAACCCATTTGTCCCATTCAATAAAATAAAACACCTTAGGCCTCAATCATAGGGTATACCACTTTTATATCATATCCCGAAACACTAGAATCTCAAAACAAATGAGGTCAACACAGTACCTTCTAATCAACGTCCACCTCTAAAATTTTATTGAACACCAAGAGACAACCATTACACACTTTTAAACCAATTTTTGAGCTTCCAAATCCTTGGGAACCCATATATCCTATAAATAATTTTAGGATCCTTTTGAGCATCAAAATCTTCATGGCATTTCATCAATCTCATTATGCCACCTAGAAATAAACATTTTGACATTGTACTATCGCTCCTTCACAAACCTATGGAGAAAGCTTATGAACTTATTTCTCCCCATTAACTAATGACCTTAACTTATATGTATTATTATCTCTAGCACATAAACTTGCTTCTCTATAATAAAATATGTTTCCTAAGAAGCATAGGTAGAGAAACCCTACTTTATAATGTCCAAGAACAATGTAAAACTAGGAGTTACCCACAACTCCTCATATTCTTTATCCTCCTTGGTCATCTAATACTTATAGTTATTATTCTTATTATTATAATTAAGATAATAAACATGCTCAACTTCTATATCATTCTCCATTTCTTATATAATTGGATTGATAATACATGGAGACAACATAGATTCATGACATACCTTTTCATCTATAGAATCTTCCTTGTATCTTGGAACCTCATCACTAGGCATAGACAATTGATGATATTTACATGATACATGCTCAATAATATTATTATTTTCACTTAGATGCATAATCACCTTAGAACTAGCCTCAACTAGTACATAGGTCTTCTCTTTGATCATGGTCTCTTCACTCACAACTTGAGTAAACAATGACAGCCTTTAGCACTCTGCAACTTATGAAGCATTCTCCACCATAGTAAAAAAATTACATGGACCTGTAGTCTCATCATGACTCATACTTACTATTTTTGGCTTCTATGTGTTAACTTTCCTTCTTTATTTCACTCTAGGATCTTGATTAAACCTATTCTATCTTATAGGATTTTGCTTGTAGAATATAGCAATGTGACCTTTGTATTGACATTTGAAGCACACTATACCTTTTATAGGAAATGTATCTTGACTAATATTATCTGGACAATGGTTTTCAAAGTGTCCCACATCAAGACAATTAAATCACTTAAAATTTTTCACACCTTTTGACTAAATAACCCCATCATAGTTCTATGTAAAATCATTTCTATTAGGTCTCTTACATTCTCTACCTCTATACCCAGACTAATTACATATGTAATAATAACCATTGAAACTTACATAACTCATATAATTTGGCTATATGATATGATTTGTCTTCATTCTACCAGTACCTTCAATATTTATCTAATGATTTGTATTCAAAGTATGATTATCCTAGTTCACAATAGCCTTCATCTTGTCTTGAGTTATAGTATTTTTTTCTTCATCATATCCAAGACCAGTTTTATCACTAACATGATTTTGACCACTCAGAATATTGTCTAGATCACATGAGCTCTTTTAAAATCTCATAAATGTCTTCACCTTACTAGATGTCTTATTTAACACATATTTCAAAGGTTCATTTTTAGAAGCATACATTGATCATTCTTCTTCTTTGTCTCTTAGAATTCCAGACATAGATTCCAACTTAGAATTAAGAAACATGATCACACCTTCATGCTCTCTAAATTATTCAACCAATCTTGCCTCAAATACACTAAATTTATCATAATAGTCCTTGAGTTTATATTTCATCTACTTATTGATCTTCTTTTCAATCTTTAGTTCTTCAAAAACAAATATTTGTCAATGCAATCTCATAGTCCATGTCATCTTCATCATTATCTGAATCACTCCAAGTAGATTCCTTATGATGTGAGAAACTTCCTTCCTCAACCATGAATAGAGATTCATATTCAGTAGGACCATCATCTTCATGATCATATTTTGAGTCACTATCTTCACTTTCATATGATGAACTATAATCTTCTTGGGTGTAGAGAATTTTTTTTGAAGTAATTTTTGTTGTTATAATTTCTAAATCCTTTATTCATGTATGTCTCCTTATCTTCATCTTGACCTTCAACATGCTCTTAATTATCATTATTGTCATGTTTATGAGGGAACTTACAATCAAAATGTCTTATCTCTCCATAGTTGAAATATTTGAATGGTAGTTTACCCTTATACTTATTTGAGCCTATGTTCAATTTCATATAAATCAAAGTAATTAGTTCATCCTCATCAATGTCATATATTTCATCCTCTTTGGGTTTCTTACCTTATACCTTATTCTTAGGATTCATCTCTATCTTTAATTTTGATTCCTTCTTTGGTGGTATATCATCACTTACTCTCATCTCATATGCAATAAGGGTGCCATGCAATTTATCCATCTTCAACTAAGTAAGATCATGACTTTCTTCTATAGAAAATACTTTTGGATCAAACTTGAGGGATAGAGACCTTAATACCTTTTTAACTACATTATCCTCTTCAAGGTTCTCTCTAAGACCTTTGATGATGTTCATAGTTTCATCAACTCTCTATAATAAGGATGCCACAAAATCTTGTCCCTTCATCTTGATAATTTCAAATTACCTTCTATGAGTTTGTAACTTAGCAAACTTTACCTTCTAATCTCCTTCATAAATGATCCTCATTTTGTCCCATATCTCTTTAGCAAATTTACAATGGATTATCTTCATGTCTTCAATCTTTAAAAGACCACAAGTGATAGCATTAATTGCCTTGGAATTTTTCTCAAACAACATCTTATTTATAGAACTAGATGAAGTAGTAGGAGAAACATAACCATCCACAACATATTGACATACATCAAACACTAGTGACATAATGCATGTCCTCATCATTGCACTCCAAAAAACGTAATTGGATCCATTGAACATTGGTGTTTTTTTAGTAGAGAAACCTACTTGATGACTACCTATAATATACCTTGGATTATGTTCAAGTTGTCTAGCCTTTACCAAAGGTCTTTGCTCTCATACTAATTGTTAGAGTTACAATAACCAGGAGGGGGGTGAATTAGTGAGCCTAGAAAAAATAATTTAAATTTCAATCCTTTTAAGATCTTAATCAAATACCATAATCATTCATGAAGAATACACATCATTCATAGTAATAAGCAAGAGAGACAATGCAAGATCAATCACATAACACATGACATATATGGGAAACCCTCTTGTGGGAGAAAACCCACTAGAACTTGCAATTGGACTACTATCTTAAAATAATAAGAACTAATTTACACCAACTAAAATTGATCAAGGAACTACCATCCCTTTTAGTGAGACTAAAATCCCATAAGGTGCTACCACACCTTTCTAGTTAAGTTGCATTAACAACTAGACCTTTAGAAAGTTACATCTTGTAAGGAGGTTACAACCCCCTTAGATGTTGAACTTCCACAAAATCACCTATGAACACATCCACCTTTGGAATAATGTATATAATACTTGATGATGGACCTCTACTTATCACTACTCACCTTCACTCACACTCAATCTATGAGAGCACTATACTACCAATATAATTATGACCTACAAGTTATATAAAAAGTCCTCAATCTAATCTGCTCATCAACTCATCTACAAGGTACTCTACCTCTCCTTCATTCCATGATTCACACAAACAAGATCTCTCAAATCTCTCCCAAGTATCTTACTCAAGTCTTGAAATCACAATCTTTGATTTCACTATTTATAGAGCATTCATGATCATCACCATCTTAATTATCCATTAGGCATACCTTAACTCTTAAGAAATCTATCTCACCAAGACATAGTTAAATATAATCTTCATAGGCTAGCCATTATGAACTAAGAATTTGACTCAAGAGAGGATGGTTAGTATGGTGTTAGTTTTAAAATGAAAACAAAATGAAAGAAACACACTAACTAGCATAACATCTCTAAACCTAGACACTAGGGAGAGCTTAGTTAACAAACATGAATAAAAAACACAATTAAAATGTAAAAAAAAACATTATTTTACGTCCCTTGGATGCTCAAAAATGATTGTTATAGTGGCTTACTCAGATTGTGCTTATGAATTCCTTGACAATGGAAGTTTGGCTACCTCCATCTCTCCTTGGCACCTTTGGCTTGTGGCTTGGCTTGGCTTGGAATCAATTTGGCATGGTAACACTAATTTTATGAAGCTTTTAGAACCAATCTTGAATTAAAACTTTGCATAATCATGTCTTCTTTGAAGAGATTTGAGCATAATAACTTTGCACCAAAATAGCTTATAAGTGATGCTCATGGCTTCTCTATTTATAGATTTTTAGCTTTGATCAAAATCAACCTAAACCCTCCATCTCAAGATTGAGATGTGTGGCTAAGGATTAATCCAATTTTATAATTAAAATTGATAAATAGGCTCATCAATATTTGGGATAGAGGAATAATTAAGAGGCATGGGAGGCATGAATCCTAATATTTGTGGCATTTATGGCCTAGGGATGTCTTCCCAAGAAATGAGGTCACCTAATGATGTAGATATTCAATATTAATTTCCAAAACAAATTATTCAACATGTTTCCATGGAATTCTTCATTAGGCCTTAATTTTGGTTAATTAGTTATTAAGCATGATTAAGCACTTTGTGCACAAATTACTCAAATTGCGTAGAATGCCTTGTTATTGGTCCAAAATTTGACTGGATTGGATTTGGAAGGTAATGTCAGATGCATTAGATCCATTATCACATTTAGGAAGTTTCTAACAATAAATAACAAAGAAACGTGTCTTGTGAAAGAGATTTGATAGGAAAGAGCAGTCCAAAGCACCTAGGTGCAAAATTGGCATTTTGACTTGAAATGATCTGATCAAAGTTAGGCAACCCATAAATTGCATTGCCCCATTTAATGATACTTCAGCCAAAATTGGCACTTTAATATGTTAGTTTCACATCATTTAGCATGTTTTAGTGTTTTTAGGCTAGATTGTGCATTTTCGGTGGAAATTTTCCAAAAACCTAATTGGAGGTCATTGGTGGCTAGATTTAGGTGTCTATAATTTGCCCTTATTTGGGAAGATGTTGCAAATTGTAGGCAAAGCAATGTCTTCTCAAATAGTGAGAGATGGCCTGTTTGTCAAAAAGAACATGATGATTGAAGAACAAAGCTCCAAATGGTTTTGAAAATCCTGTGATGATTCCCCCTTGAGGGAGTGGCTGTTACATTTATTGATGGATGGTCCCTCAAAAAGAAATAAGAAGAAAGGTGGAATTAACCCATTGTTGAGATTAATCTAAATGAGAAAATGCTTGCATGTATTGATGTAAAAAGGATACTAATTTTCCTAAAGGTGGGTATAATCAATATTAAAATTCAAAATAATGATTTGTCCATAGGTGGTTATAATCATTAAGAGGACCTAGATTGGCTAAATATGATTATGCCCTAGTTAGGGATGATTAGCAAGCATAACTCAAGGATATAACCTAGAATAAATATTAAAGATGAGCAAGTGAAAAAGGATAAAAGAGATAAATAGAAGAATAAAATTGATCAATATAAAATTATTTAATTATACCTAGCAATGAGTAGATGCACATCCTTATTATAAATGATACAACTAGAATGGGCAATGGGTTGATTTGATCAAAGGTCATATGGAAGGATTTGCCAAGATGCCAATGAGAAACTTTTGTAGTAGCTCCATTAATTATAGACCTTCTTGAATCTTACTTTTGTTGTAGCATGTAACGGTAGGCAACATGATAGAACACCATGAAGACTAATATGAAATATGCATAAGGAATTAATGTCGACCTAATAAACACTCAAAAATAATGCACCAATGAAAAAAACCATGATGAAAATGTTGATGTATGAATATAGATGGACTCAAGAATAATGTTTTCAAGGAATCACACAACCAACACATATAGAAGAAGTCAAGGTAATAGTGGTGAAAGTAAATAAATAATCAAGTGAATAAACAAATAAATAAACAACCTAAAATAAATAAACAAATAGAAAGCCTAAAAATAAAATCAAAAGATCCTAACAATGACCATGCCCCAATAAGGCAGATCAAGGATAACTAACTAGGCTTAGACAAGACAAATGTTTTTGGATTTTTGAAATGTTATGAATGTTTTTTATATTTTTGAGGTATCTTAACTCATTAGAGAATTACAAGATACCTACTCATAAAATAGTGAGAGCATATGGAAAGGGGGACTGAGGTGACCTCAACATGAATTGAGCATAACCCATATAGTCCTAAAGTGACCTCAAGTCATAGTAATTCCATTGATAAAAAAAGGTGAGAAAAACCATCTAGGTCCCAACAAGTTCTCAAATTTGGAAAATGGCCACTCAAATGAAAACAATGATGCCAAAGTGATGTAACAATGAATGATAAATAAATGTTGCCCTAGTTTACCCATAGGTAGTTATAACTAGGATATAATAGCATAGGTTAGTGATGCTAATTTTCCCATAGGTAGTTATAATTAGTAGTAATACTAGTGAAACATTGATTTGTCCATAGGTGGTTATAATCAGGCTCACATAAACAAACCTGATATATGATGGAAGATGAAAGATACCTTGCTAGATCAACTTTCACACTATTTTCATAGACTATCATTGTAAACATAAATTTGATTGAATATTGAAACTTGATTGGAATCCCCTACAAAAGGTGTGGGAAGAACCAAATGAACTAAGGTCAAAATAGGATTAGGTAAGATGACTAAAAATAGGCTTTTGTTTAGATAAGAATGGAATGATAGGATGGTATAGTCTTGCTTAGGATAATGATGGTTTGATAATTAGGTTAAAATGGTAGGAGGGTTTCCCCCAAGTGATGGGGTGAATGGTAAGAATCTACAATAATGGTAAATAGATGTTTAAGAATGGTAATGGCATGGAAATGTGAAATGGTATGGTACATGTTTTTGTCTTGGGTGTGGTAAATGGAATATGATTTTGCTTTTCTTGTTGATATGGAGATGAATGTCTTAATAAAAAAGTGATATAAATAGAACACTTGATCATGTTAATTACTATCCCACACCTTATATAAATATTTGTTCTATCAAGAACTCGATGTCGATTTAGTTGTCAAGAATGCTTTTGTGATCTTTATTGGTCATTGATTCTAATTCCTTCAAATTTTGATACAAAGTATCTTTGTAGCCTCTACAAATAAAAGTATGACCATGAATGGTAAAAAAGGATAAATAATGAATGGTAGGTTTGATTTTGAAATGAAATGGTAGATGGCAATGGAATGTATAATGGTGTGAAACAAATGAAGATCAATGCATTCAGTCACACATAATGTTGTTGATGTCAGATTTAACATAAATTTGGTTGTGTTGGGACTGAAGACTTGTTCTATTGATAGGACCATAATATTTTTCTATTGTTTAATATTAAGAGTAACTACCATCTGATTAGGTTGTAGATTGGAAGCTATTTTGTTTTGATCTTTGATTTTGTCTTCATCAAGCAGTGAAGAAATTTTGTGCTCATCTGTTGGTGCCTCAAAGAGGTTTTCACCAATGAAGTTGTCTTGATTTTCATATAGCACCTTTGAGAAGGTTTCACTAAGGAATGGTGACTTTTTACTTTGATTGTCTTCTAGCACTTTCAAAAAAGTTTTACTAGAAGATGCTGAGTTTTGACTTTGATTATCCCCTAGCACCTCTGAAAAGGTTTCAATAGGAGAGTATTCTTATATTATATGAATGTGGTCTTATATTCCTTTCTCTTCTTTAACTGCTATGTCACCATGGATGTAGTTTAACAATGTGTGATTCTATCAATCCCAATCGACACTTGTGGGAGATGGAATGTCAATAATATGGCTATTTTGGTTGATGGTAATGGCTTATAGAATGGTAATGGAATGGGGAGAGGCTACACAATCCTTGTATAATATACTAGGATAACTTGTGTCAAAACTAAATTACTCTCAAAAACTATAAAAGGATCACAAATGTATTTAAATTGATTTGTAAGGCATCCATAACCAATGTTGTAATAGCCATGAACATATTCTTCTTTTAAATCTGATTCTAACTCAAGAGACTCTGAATCTGATGTTGATCCAAGAGTAAAACTTGACTCTAACTCTGATTCTTCTGTAGACACCAAAATCGTGTCGACTCCCCTGGTCATTCCCTGTCTTATTCTTCTTCGCCTATTGAACCCTTGCCGATCACTTGTTCCACCAACCTTGACCCTGGCAGCATGTAAAAATGAGCACAGAGCTAAAGCTAGACTCTATCTCCATTGTGCATCTGCCGACGACAGTCTTTACCCGGCCGATGTCGCTGACGTCAGTCACCTATCGGCCGACGTCGGCAATCCTGCCGACGTCGGTCACCTTGCCCTTATCCGTTATCAGTTATCAGTCGGTTTCCCGAAACGGTTGATGAACCATCTCTGGAACCGTCCCTCGCCTTCATCAGCCTCCGCCAACCATTCAAGACCCGATCCCGAACGCTATTCAACCATTTTTCGCTGATCAATCGAAACCCGAGCAATCATTCAACCAACCTGTGAACTTCGACATCAACACTCTCGGCATCAACCAATCTACATTCAATCCGGCACTGCACAGACAACTCCAACTATGGCTTTCATCACGTCTTCTGGCAGGTAAGTATTTATTCTCTTTGTTTTATTTCTTCCTTGGTTATTCTTTATCAGTTCTGTCATCCCGATTCTTCAAACCACAGACCCAGCATCTCTCGTTTATATCCCTGCCTCTGTCCAGACTAAAACCCCCAGACCCTGTCCCGACTCTGTTCAGACCCAGCATCCCTCGTTTACATCCCTGCCCCTGTCCCAACTCTCTCAGACCTTGCCCAGACCCTGTCCCGACTCTCTCAGATCCTATCCTAAACCTGTTCAGACTTTTCTAGAACCTGCCCCTACTGACGCCGGTCACTACCCCGACCGACGACGGCACCTCAACCGACATCGGCACCTTCCCTAACCGACGCCGGCACCATAGAGACCGACACCGGCGACTGTGCATAACAGTGCTACATATCAGGTACGCACTTTTATTTTTCTATCATTTATTTCTTTCATTATTATTTACTTTCATCCAATATTCTGCTTTTTTATCAGTGGGTTGATATCCTTCTAGGAAGTCTTCGTACTTCCGGGATCGGGCGTTCACCTGACAGCCCACCATATCCTTTGACTAACATTTTTCTGTGTTTTAGCCTTTTCTTCGCAGGTGTCATTCCTCCACAGCCAAAGAGGAGAATCTTCCAACGTCTGATTTCAGTGCGCATGACTTTATCAGGTACTTCTAGCCTTGACCATTTCTTTTAGTTTCTTATTCTTCTTTTGAATGTAGAAAGCAATTTTGCATAGAAACATTCTGGCACGCCCGGTGGGACACTAGGTCCTCCTTGGGTTCTTTCTTTCTTTCGTTCATTTAGGTGCATTAGGTTTCTTCCTTTTCGCCTCCTTTCGTCTCTTCTTAAACGACATCATAAGCAGAACTAAAACGAACATTTCTTTCTTTCTTGCACTTCTAGACTAGCTAAAACTCATATTCTTTGACTCTTTCTCCATTCGTCTTCATACGAACAAACATTTCGACTTGGGCATTAAAACACTTTGCATTCATCTCTATTTGCCTGCATCTTTTAGACCACACATAGTAATTAAACCGCATATTGAATTAATCTAGATCACTTGATGTTACACGACCAAACCACCTGCACAAAACAAACATTTTAACTTACCTGAGACAAGGCCCAACTGGGATTTCATCCCCCAGCGGATACCTTACCTGTCCCGGTGACCCTACTTGGATTTCATCACCAAGGGGGAAGCCCACTCCGTTCTCTGGCGGAGTCTAAACTCTAGGCGAGGTATATTTTGGCTAAGCGAAACCAGCTAACCACTAGAATCATGAAGTGAGGGGAGCTTGCTCCTTAGCACCAGGCCGCGTACCGAACCTAACATAGACTTCTTGAGCACCATAACAAAAACCCAAAACCATCCATAGACTGCTTCTTCTAGAACCTGACTCACAAAACCAACCTTCCACTACACACATTCTAAGGCATAAGCCACTATAATCCTAAAAATTTACTTCTAGGGTTTTAGGATCTGCTTGTGTCTTCATTTTTTTTTTTAGTTCTTATCTGCTTGTTTGAGCTTGTGAGGACGTTCTTTCTTGCCTTGAATGGTTCTGACACATAGTCAAACCAAGGCTCTTCTTGACCACGCTAGCCATCAATCGCTTTCGCCTACCCCGTCTATAAACAATCATATAATGGAGTTCTACTCGAAGACCGAAAGAATTCCTACTAGACTATCTCCAACCCAGACACCTATCATCCCAGAAGGGGACCAAGATTTTGCAAGATTCTTGGACCTCAATACCGCAGCCCTCCAAAACTATCTCGCAAGAAACCCAATGCGGGACCTTTCGGGCGACGTGGCGACGACATCAACACCATTCGCCACCCAACCTTTTACGACTCAACCTTTCACCTCAACCATTAACCCAAACATGGCCAATACGCAAAGTTTAGCCTCCTCGTCTATTTTTAGACCAACCTCCACCAGGGTTTCGTTACCCCCTCAACCACCTGCAATTCAACCAAGTTCTACATCATACCAGAACTTGATTGTCTCGACCCCACACACTCTTGCGCCTATATATGCAGGAGTGCCTACCTCTCCCTTTGTCAATGCCATCACACAACCTCCTTTGGTGATATCTAGTCAGCCTATGCCTTCGACCTTCATAACGCAACCACCTTTAGCCTCTACTTCTGCCCCTGCGACTAGTCATCCGTACATTGTACAACCAGCTATGTCGCACACCTCCTCTAGCCTCTTCCAAGCACCTTACAACTTAGGGGGCGCTCAACCCACCAATCCGTCAGCAGATCTTATCAAGATGCTGATGGATAAAATGTCCAGTCTCAAAGCTTCTATCTCCGGTTCAAGTAATGTCTCTTTATATGACCAGATTTACAACGAGCCCATCCACCCTTCTGTCCCTACCCGACCATACCCCAACCATTGGGAGCTTCCTAAATTTACTCGCTTTCAGAGTAAGGAAGACCCACAACAACATCTACGGGCATTTAGACATGCCTGTTATCTTATTGCCCATGACGATGCATTGCTTTTATGCACATTCCCTATGTCACTTTCTGGCCCAGCCCTTGACTGGTATAGTTCTCTTGCCAGACATTCTATCTTTTCATTCATCCAACTCGCCCAACTATTCGTTGACCATTTCTCAATCAATATCACTAAACAAGTCTCAATCACAGACCTTTACTCCATCAGGCAATTTGACGATGAATCAATAACCGATTTTGTCGCCCGTTGGAGAGGCCTGATCAACCAGCTCTCCTTCTCCTTGCCTCAACCCAAGCTCATTGAGCTCTTTTCCCGAGCATGTGCCAGTCACATCTCGTCCACCTTGCGGGTTTAAACATTCCACACTTTCGACGAGGCCTTCACCATGGCTCGAAAGCTTGAACTCCATGCCATTGAAGAAGATAAGGTCAAATTGTGTAACACTAACACAAGAACCAATGACCATTCTTCTTCCAAACCTTCTTCTGCCTACTCTCAATCCAAGGAGTTGGCAAACACTGTCATCTTTAGACCATCATCTTCAACAATAACCAACCGATCATCATCTTCAACATTAGACTACATCAATAAACATTTTCAACGTCAATCCTTACAGTGTCAATTCACTCCAATTAGGGAGTCATATGCCTCTGTCTTGGATAAACTCATCAAGCAGGGGGTCCTCAATCTCCCTCCAATCCGACCACATCAATTCGACCCCTCAACACCTATCCCTGCATGGTACAGGGAAAACCACTTTTGCAACTATCACCGTGTCAAAGGCCATGACACGGATCACTGTCAAACTTTCAAAAACATCATCCAGGACATGCTAGACAAGGGGAATCTTATTTTAGATAACCCGAACGCACCGCCCAACCAAAACCTTGACATCTTCAAGCAACCCCTTTCTAATCACCCACCTACTCAAGACAACGTCCAAACCATAACCAATGACCCTCAAGACCATGATATACACACAGTCGACACTATCTTTTCTCTTATCCCTGACCAACCTTTTTCACAGGTGGAAGACCTTTCTTCCCCTATACCTCCTCCACATGGCGAAGAACTTTCTTCTCCCACTTGTCCTCCAGTGACTTCTCCCATATTGGAAGACGCTTTGACCACATCAACACCAGTTGCCTCGCCTTCATCCTTATTATTATCCATAGACGATCATACCTTTTTGACTCCCCAACCACACACAGAAGCCATGACTACTCCGGTGCTCTTTCCTCTTAAAGATCCCACACCTTCAATCCCTTCTCCATCGAGAGAAAAACCATCCACATCTAAGTCCAAACCTGTGCAGGCGTCCATCATGCCCAAAGAGAATAAACCTCTTGGTGTTCGCCCCACATCTAATCTCACCTCGCACAAAGGTGGCCCTCAACCCAAACCAAAGAAGGATACTAAACCACACCGGAGGCCTCCTCCCCTATCTTCGTCATTACCTTCAATCTTAGGCCCACATCCGTCTACTTTACTCAGAGTGCTTCTCACTCCCATACTTCACAGAGGTAAGTCACCTCCATTATTCTATCAACCCGTCAGACTTATACCTCCTTCAAACCATCGACCAACGCCTCCTTCACCTCCCAAACCAATGTCACCAACCCTCTCTGCAATAAAACATCCTGACCCGTTAGCAGGTTCATATGCCTTGCTCTTACGGCAATTGTTGCAGTCCTCTCGTCTCTATCTCCCGCCTCTTAGATCATATCACTCTCTTGGACCAAAACCACCATGGTTCGATGACACTTGCATTTGTGCGTATCATCACACGCCTGGGCACGACACGGAGCATTGTCATGCCCTCAAGGTCGTCGTTCGTCAATGTCTGGGGAATGACACCTCTCTTCTCGACCACGTTATCAACAAACTTTCAACACCACCCCACTCATCAACTCTCAGATCAAAACCATCTTGGTTCAATAACTCTAAATTCTGTCATTATCATCACACTCCGGGACATGACACCAAGCGTTGTTGCACTCTTAAAGCTGTCATTCGTCACCACCAGAAAAAGGATTCCCTTCTTATCAAGGATCCTCTTGACCACCCCTTTGACAAATTATCAACACCGACCCATACCTCTCCAACCTTGTCATCTAAATCGGGATCTCCACGACAGACTAGGGTCCCTTCGCTGCCTTTAACCCCTTTATTCGACATCAACACCATCCATCTGACCACTAAACCTCAATCGACCTTAACTAATCTATCAAACATTCTCCCTAGCCGCTAGGGGAATTCAACTTTTATCCAAACTTCGACCAATTTTTCAACACAGTCTCGACCACATATCAATCACTCTTTCAACTTAACCTCAACCAGACTAGCAACCAAACATTTAACCCGACCCCAACCAAACATTCGACCCAACCAAAGACCAAATACCAACCAATCAACCCTTGACCAACCATTGACCAATTATCAAATGACCAAATCTCAACCAAATATTGACCAATCTTTTTATCAAAATATTCAACCAGCCCCGATCAATCAACAACCATATCAACCAACTTCACATCAACACCTGACCAATCTGGAAAGAGGCAAATGGGGTAAGTTTGCTCCTAATTGGCTCGGACCTTTTATTATCACGCACAAGTATACACCAGGGACTTATCAGACCCTGAGCCTCTTAATGCGTTGCATCTGCGACCGTTCTACTGCTAGTCGAGTATTCGTCCACTTGACACTTAACTTGAGCTCGTCCCTTGAGCAATCCCCGTTCTCTTTAATCCTACTTCCTTTCAACCCTATTCCTCTTAACAATTCCTATAACCCTTTTATGATGTATGGATGCTTTGTCCTAATAAAAGGGAGCCATTGACCTTCTATAATCTTGTCCATGATTCACATTTCTATAAAAAAAAATCAAGATGTCAAAACATATCCATGGTCACTATATCAATATCAAAATCAAAAAAAATAGACTGCTCCCTCGAAGGACAGCTGTACTATCATTGCTGTAATAAATAGACTGCTCCCTCGAAGGACAGCTATTCAAAAGCCTTTATATTAAACAAAAATCTAGACCACTCCCTCGAAGGATGGCTATGACTAATCTGGCAATAAACAGCATTATTTTAGAAGCTTCCCACATTGATCAGCTTCACAACCTGACCACCAAGCAAATGACATCTCTATGCAGGCTTCCCACATTGATCAGTCTGCGCCCCAAAAAAAAAAAAAAAAAAAAAATTCATGGACTTGACTTATAGTTGTCTCAGGGTCTCCTATAAAAAGGGGCAAAGTTATCTCTACTCTTAAAATGGGTTACCCTCTTTCCTCCTCCTATTACCTGCTCAAGGGACTTCGAGCTCACTTTAATGTCTAAGTGATTCGATTACCGCTCTAACATAACTATGGTCAACAACGTCACGCATGAATGGGGCTCTTGGTTCTCATAACCCTTATCTATGCTCTCTTTTTGGTCCTTGTCAATGAAAGAGCGATTCGCCTTCCATCTTTTCTCTACACTTTGGTCACATTAACCTTCATCACTTGTCAATCGACTTAGCTCAACTCTCTTTTCAGACCATCAACATGACCTAGCCTATTCACCTTAGTTTCTATGGACACCAATACACATGGAAACTATCGACCCGCCACAATTTATGTTCAGCATAAACCAATACTTGCTGAAGCATAAATAGACCTCAATTCATTTTTAGCATACATCCATCACGAATATGGAATATTGCTAGGGATGAAAAACCCCTCAACCAATGTTGCAGAATACACCATTTGGAAAAGGCTGCAACATCTTTTTTTTCTCATCATTTCATCATAACCATGACCAATCTATCAACTATTTTAACCACCTGTCTACCACTCAGACCCTTTGTCTAAACTACATTGGTCTGAGGCCCTTCCACAGGGGCTATGTAGGCAGCACTCAGATGACACGACTGTCTTCTGGGGTTAGATCGACCATTCTCGTTTGTTCATCTCTCTCATGGACAAACCTTCTTGCCTTCTTTTAACCCTAACCTTGCCCTTCACCATGACCCATTTCCATCCCTTTGACCCTTCCTCCCTTCTAGGGAGAACTACATCGGCCTGAGGCCCTATCACCAGGGCTATGTAGGCAGCACTCAGTTGACATGGGGTCTTCTGGGGTTAGCTCGGCTGCATCCTTTCGTCCATTCATCCATCCATCGACCACCAACCATTGGAGATCATGCTTATCTCCTCCGACCTCGACCACTTCCAAGACATTGTTGCCTTGGTTGTTTTTGCATGTATGCTACCTCATGACTGGTTAGCAGACTTGTGTGCAGACCTTTTTTTTTTGGACCCTCACAAGTATAGGATTGTAAGCCAGTTGATCCACACTACTTGTGACTTTTTCATGTTTCTAGGAGTACTTCCTGAGCCCGGGATACCTGGAACACGATGACCCATTTGGAGCTTCAGCTTAGATTGAGTGACCCGATCAACAGACGACTAAATGCTAGGGCCTGGTTACTTCAATTTTGGCACTCCTCGACCCTTGACCTGTGACACTTTGGCCTGACCTTCTCGTGCAGTGGTATGCGTGCAATCACGACTTTTGCTGCGTTCACCCTCACCCCTTTTTCATCTGCTCTTTGTCAAATCAGCACCCGATTCCCGGTTCCCTTCCCTCGACTCCTGCTTTGAGGGGGAATACCTTATCCATACTCGGGGCATTCTGCTTCCTATTTTTGTCTTGCAGTTCATTCAAACAACCAACAAGACAAAATCAACCTCATCCCTCACCTGGGGCAATCACTCCTATTTTTGTCTTGCAGTTCGTCCAGAACAACCAACAAGACAAAAAGGGGCAAATGTAGACACCGAAATCGTGTCGACTCCCCTGGTCATTCCCCGTCTTATTCTTCTTTGCCTATTGAACCCTTTTCGATCACTTGTTCCACCAACCTTGACCCTGGCAGCATGTAAAAATGAGCACAGAGCTAAAGCTAGACTCTATCTCCATTGTGCATCTGCTGACGACGGTCTTTACCCGGCCGATGTCGTCGACGTCGGTCACCTATTGGCCGACATCGACAATCCTGCCGACGGTGGTCACCTTGCCCTTATCTGTTATCAGTTATCAGTCAGTTTCTTGAAACGGTTGACGAACTGTCTCTGGAACCGTCCCTCGCCTTCATCAGCCTCTGCCAACCATTCGAGACCCGATCCCGAACGCTATTCAACCATTTTTCGCTGATCAATCGAAACCTGAGCAATCATTCAACCAACCTGCGAACTCTGACATCAACACTCCGACATCAACACTCTCGGCATCAACCAATCTGCATTCAATCCGGCACTGCACAGACAACTCCAACTATGGCTTTCATCGCATCTTCTGGCAGGTAAGTATTTATTCTCTTTGTTTTATTTCTTCCTTGGTTATTCTTTATCAGTTCTGTCATCCTGATTCTTCAAACCACAGACCCAGCATCTCTCATTTATATCCCTACCTCTGTCCAGACTAAAACCCCCAGACCCTGTCCCGACTCTGTTCAGACCCAACATCCCTCGTTTACATCCCTGCCCCTATCCCGACTCTCTCAGACCTTGCCCAGACCCTGTCCCGACTCTCTCAGATCCTATCCCGAACCTGTTCAGACTTTTCCAGAACCTGCCCCTACCGACGCCGGTCACTACCCCGACCGACGACGGCACCTCAACCGACGTCGGCACCTTCCCTAATCGACGCCGGCACCACAGAGACCGATGCCGGTGACTGTGCAGAACAGTGCTACATATCAGGTACGCACTTTTATTTTTCTGTCATTTATTTCTTTCATTATTATTTACTTTCATCTAATATTCTGCTTTTTTATCAGTGGGTTGATATCCTTCTAGGAAGTCTTCATACTTCCGGGATCGGGCGTTCGCCTGACAGCCCACCATATCCTTTGACTAACGTTTTTCCGTGTTTTATCCTTTTCTTCGTAGGTGTCATTCCTCCACAGCCAAAGAGGAGAAGATGGGTACTTTGTTATAATGATGTATTATTGAATATTTGGTTTTGAACAAGTAACAACCTATGATGGCATAATGAGATAAATAAAAAATGGTTTGTCAAAGTGAGAATTCTTTAGGATGGGAAATAAATCAAGAGATAACTCCTCAGAGATCGGTTTATCAATAGGAGGCTCTTGAAAAATAGGCACATGGTTGAGGTAATGATTTACCCAAAATTGGTTATAATCATTAAGAAGTGACTCAGCAAAAACTAACTCATTAGAGTGAGACTCCTTGACAACTAGTATAGGATCAATAAGTGATTCATCATAGATTAAATTATCACAAATGGTTGGTTCAACAAAAACATCTTGGATTGGTTGGTTCTCTTGGCCTTGGTTTTGAATGAGTTAGAAAATACTAGTTTTGAACATAGCTTAGTCTTCAAATTATTGGATGGGTTGATGTTTGGATGGGATTGGTACTGGAAGAGGAATGACTTATGGTTGGATAATGGTAGGGTATTGGGGAACATTATTTATTGCATGAGTTAAAGTAAAAACTCTTAAGATGGAAATGATAGGGTGGTGTGGAGCATGATTTCTTGCTCAAGCCAAAGGACTAGGTCCTAGAAATTTGAAGGGGTGTTGTGGAGCTTGATCACTTGCATAAACCAAAGCATGAGGTCTTGGTATGGGAATGGTGTGAAATTTTGGTCCTAGAATAGAATTAGTATGATGTGTTGGATCCTGATACTCACATAAGCCAAAGCATCCAAGTCTTCCTCATAAACCATATCATCCTAGTTGTGAGTTGGCTCATAAGCTAGTTCTTAACTATGTTCCATGTATTATTTATTGAAAAGAGGGTATGAATTCATATCCCAAATAACATTATCTATAGTTAGGTCTTCAAAGTACTCCTCACAAGCCTCTTCATACCAATCAAGGTTTTGATTGGATTTTGTGGATTTTGACTATATTCCCCATATGGAGTATTGTAAGGAGAATAATAAAACTCCTTAGAAAATATTTCTCTATAGGGGTTCCTAGTGGGATTTTGTGTGGTCATTATATCAGAATTTGGATTGTACATGAGTCCATCTTAAGTGTAGTGAGACATATCTATGTAAATTATGAAATATTTGAAACAAAAAAGCTTAGAGTTCTACAAACTCTGAAAAATTGTCCAAAGGATAAATGATTAAAACTTAGTCTAACTTGGTTTAAGGGGTGGAGATGTATCTCCAATATGGTCTAAAAGTGGAGTTGTATCTCCAAAATTATTTATGATAACACTTGGCATAAAATAGTCTAACATCAAATGTCTAATGTTAATGTTAGACACATAAAAGGTCAAGTGTCTAAATAAAAACTAGCATGTCAAAGGTCTAGGTCAAAGTGTTCCAAACAAGGTCTAAAATAGGAAAGGGAAAAGTTGAGTTACTTGGTATTTTTTCCAAACATGGAGTCAAAATCTAGGATTAAACAAATAGGCATATGCTAGGACATTTGGCCAAACAACGTCAAAAGCTAGACTTCAAGTAAAGTTTGATATGATTTGATTTAATCTAACTAGTTTGGAAACAATTTTGACATAGACCCGACACACAAAATCAAAAATAAACATGATCAATTAGAATAATGCATAAGTAATAAGGATTTTGGAAAAAGGCTATGTTCTCCCAAATAAAGGTATGAACAATGATGATGATAGGCATTAAACAAACAAACCATCAATAATTTTCAAATTTGGGTAACTGATTCCCTAAAGTTATGTAACCTAAAAGAGAAAGATCTATGTCTTAGCCCCATTAAATTAAGGCCTAAATATAAATCAATCAATGTTTGAATCCAAACTTGACAAGGCTAATTGAAAACTCAATGATGAAAACTAGGTTTTTACTAAACAAGCTAGACAAGATTGGGCAATATGACAGCACAATACAAAGGTCTAAATAGTATACATGACATGGTTTGAAATAATGGTTTTTGGTGTAAGTTAAAAAATTATTGAAACAAATTGAGTATCTTAATGGTGCAAGCATGCTTGAATGATGTGGTCAATACTATGTTTCAAAGACTCAAAGGCAAAATGGTTTGACATGATTTGGGCAGCATAACGCTACCCTCTGCAACTCAAATGACACATACATAAAAAAGTTTAGCAAAAATTTCAAGGAATAAGTGTGGTGTAAAATGGATAGTATAACACCTCTTTATAAAAAAGAGTGACATATATACAAATTGGTTTTGACATGGATTTATGAACAAATAAACAAGTTTTAGTCTCAAAACATACCAAATGAGAAAATGATCCAAAAATACACTAAGTATAATCATCAAAATCATAGTAAGGGTATGGAAATGTGGGGTTGACTAAAATATAAAGATTTAAAATGTTTTTAGGTGAATAAATTGCATAATGAATTTCATGTCAAAGGATACAAAAAACAAGCACAAAAATTGGGTGACCATGACATTGGCTAGTTAAAAAAGGTCTAGTACTTTTTATAACCATTACATCATGTTGTTCACTCAATGTAATCCAATATCCAAATATAGATATGTCTCATGTGTAACTCTAATTAGAACCAAATAAAGTCAATACCAAGATATGAAACTTTGGGTCAAAGCTTCCCTTAAGAACTCACGGGAGGTGATGAATTCCCCCTCACAATCTAAGTTTGCATAAAAATAAAGAAAACATGAAATAGAAAGACTTTAGGGTCATTTTCAAGGTCACCAAACTTTGACAAGTTTTTGGGGAGTGTTTTAAATGACTTTTTTTTTCTAATCCTTGGAATATTCTACTTGCAATAGGAATGGCACTTTTTATTCCAAGGGTTCCATAAAGGGGACAAATGAAAGAGCATACACGCAACACCCCTCTTTTTTCCAAAAAAAAATTAGATCAATCAACTATTGAAGATAAAAATCTTGGAAAGGTGAGTTCATTTTAAAGCCCAAATAAAAATCAGGTGGTGTTCATTTGACCCCTTGGTCTTAGTTGTAACTTTGAAAACTAATGTTAAAAACTCACATAAGAACTTAAATGTTACTTCAGAAATAATGTTCCTAATTCATTTTAAGCATGCAAAAGTTGATCTAAACATGTTTTTAGCAAATGTCAAGCTTGGTCCTGCAACAAAAATGTTAGCATATCCTTTAGCCTTGAAGCTATTTTGGGTTTGAAATAATGAACTTCAAAAAAAGAGTTCTCAAGTTTGTTTTTAAGAAAAACATAGTGATTGACATCAGTTATATAACCAACAGTGGTTACATCGACTAACTAATGATAGTTATATAACTGACTTGATTATACCAATAGTGACCAATGAAAGCTATCCAACTGATGATGGTTCTACTAATTGAAGTCAGTTACTATGTAAACTTGTGGCAAACAAAAATGGCAAAACAAAGTTATAAAATCAAATTTACAAGATTTTTAATAATCTAAAAGAAGATTTTAAAGCTACATAATAATCATTTTCATGTGTGGGATGCATCTAGTCCCACTGGGAATGCCATTATGTGAAATAATAATTTGACTCAAGAGAGGATAGTTAGTATGGTGTTAGTTTCAAAATGAAAACAAAATGAAATAAACACACTAACTAGCATAACATCTCCAGGACTAAACACTAGGGAGAGCTTAGTTAACAAAAATGAATAAAACACACAACTAAAATGCAAAATAAAATTTCTTTGACCTCCCTTGGATGATCCAAAATGCTTGTTGTAGTGGCTTGTTTAGCTTGTGTTCATGAAGTCCTTGGCAATGGAAGCTTGGCTACCTCTATCTCTCCTTGGCACCTTTGGCTTGTGGCTTGGCTTGGCTTAGAATCAATTTGGCATAGTAACACTAGTTTCATGAAGATTTTAGAACCAATCCTACATTATAAATTTGCATAATCATGTCTTCTTTGAAGACATTTGAGCATAATAACTTTACACCAAAATAGCTTAGAAATGATGTTCATGGCCTCTCTATTTATAGATTTTTGGATTTGATCATAATCAACTTGAACCCTCCTTCTCAATATTGAGATGTATGGCTAAGGATTAATCCAATTTTGTAATTAGAATTGATAAATAGGCTCATCAATATTTGGGATAGAGGAACAATTAAGAGGCATGGAGGGCTTTGATGAGGCATGGGAGGCATGAATTCTGATATTTATGGCATTTATGGCCTAGGGATGTCTTACCAAAAATGAGGTCACCTAATGATGTAGATATTCAATATTAATTTCCACAATAAATTATTTAATAATTTTCCATGGAATTATTAATTAGGCCTTGATTTGGGTTAACTAGCTCTTAATCATGATTAAACACTTTATGAACAAATTAGTCAAATTGATCAGAATACCTTATTATTGGTCTAATATTTGATTGGATTAGATTTGGAAGGTAATGTCAAATTATTTAGATCTGTTATCCCATTTAGGAATTTAATTATAATAAATAACAAAGGCACATGTCTTGTGTAAGAGATTTGATAGGAAAGAGCAATCCAAAGCACCTAGGTGTAAAATTGGCATTTTGACTTGAAATGATTTGATCAAAGTTAGCTGGCCCATAATTTTTATTGCCCCATTTAATGATACTTTAGCCAAAATTGGCACTTGAGAATGTTAGTTTGACATCATTTAGCATGTTTTAGTGTTTCTAGGCCAAATTGTGCATTTTGGGTAGAAATTGGCCAAAAGCCTTATTGGAGGTCACTAGTGGAGAGATTTAGGTGTCTATAACCATAACATATATGGGTTACCCTTAAGTATCTACACCTTTTAATAAGGCCCTTGTAGCTTCTATAGGTCTCATGAAGACCTATTAACCCATCTAGCATTATATCAAACAAGACAAGAACATAAGACCACTTTAAATTATGTGGGTCCACTCCTTATGTACCTTTTGACATCCTCAAATGACCATAGTCAACTTGGATCACTAGTGCATATATTGAAATAACTCAAACATTGACCTGGTGCATAGGAACAACATGAAAAAACACAATCAACTTCTTAACCTTTGTTCATACTTCATATGATTGTTCGAACCTTTATAATTCACATAGATCATCCTTATGGTGTTTTAAAAACTCCCAAATAACTAAGTTATCATGAGACTGTTAGGATCTACACATAAGCTCTGATACCACTTGTTAGGATCCTACTCCTTAAGAGTACACTTGATTACCTTTGTATAAGCAACTAAACATGGAATTAAACCAGAAGTAATATGTAACTAGAATTCGAAAATAACATAGAACATTAGAGATAATACAATCTTGTATTAACACTCTTCCAAAAAGAAATACAATGAAGAAATCTCACTCCTCCCACACCTCTTTGGTGTACAATAATTCTCCCTCAAGAGTTCTCTCTCTCAATCAATTACAAACACAATCAACTCAAACACAGAGTTGTTATTTCTACCATTCAATGAAAATCAACCCAATGGTTATTGTTGCCTTCTGCCAGTCCACCAAATAATCCAAGTACTCCAAGTAAATCTCCTTTGATCTTGCACACCTGCAAATCAACTGATCTTACTTACCATGTAGATCTCCCCTGATCTTACTACCTGTAGATCAACTGATCTTACACACCTAGAAGAACCCTTGTTCTTGTCCTTGACAAGTCCTTTTGATCCTTCACCCTTTACAATACATCCCCATGGGTATCTTAAATAGATCCCATACAAACAATAATTAGACTTCCCAATTACAATAATTAGAAATGCAGACTCAAGACTAAAATTAATATTTTACATGCAAACTAACTGTCCATCTAAAATTAGACCAGTTCTAGAAGTGCATGCAAACGCACACACACACACAGGTTGCTGATGTTGGTTCCTATCTGATCGATGTCGACCGACCCCTAATCAATGTCAGTTACTGCGTATACTAAATATTTCAGACTTTAGTTGATTAGACTGACATTAGTTACTTTAAGACTCAACAACCTCCACCATTTACATCAGTGAAGCTTTTAGCTCCACAACCTAACAATCTCCCACTTAGAGATAAATAGTTGCACCTGTACCTGTACCTATACATCATCTAATTTTGTTTCCTGGCTTGTATCCCTTTTCAAGTTTAAACTTGAATACCAATAGAAGTTGAATGAAGATTCAACTTCTCCTTTGTTCCCAGCTTTGTTAACATTTTCATAGGGTTCTTATCCTTGCTAGCCACCATGACTGCAACAAGATTCTGCATCTCAAAAATCTAGCTAATCATCATACCACCAACAGTGAACACATATCTTATGGTGCTTCCCCTATCATCCAAGTAACTTGCCATATCTGAATCTACATACCCATGTAGAGAAGTGCTTGACCCTACATAGCATGTATACCTAATGTTGGTCCCTCTCAGATACCTGAGAATCCACTAAACTGCTTTCCAGTGCTCCTTTCCTGAATTGGCTATTAACTTGCTAACAACTCCCACTGCTTGGGTAATAGCAAGTCTAGTACTCATCTACTCAACCTCATCATGTGATTTAAGACACATTTTGTGAACTATCCAACCATATGTGTGTTAAACATTTTTACATCTTGCATATTGAACCTCTCCACTACATTATTCACATAATCCTCTGGAGACAAAATCAACCTGTGACTTTCCCTGTCTCTAGAAATACTCATGCCAAGTATTTTCTTTGCTCCTCCTAAATCCTTCTTGGCACAACTTTTGAGCTACTTTTACCTTTAGCTCAGCAAATCCATGCATGTGTGACCCTACAACAAGAATATACACTACATACAGTAACAGGATAATGTCGTGACCATTATCCAACCTAGTAAAATAAACACAATGGTCACATTGACATTGACTAAAGCCATGTTTTGTCATACAACTATCAAACCTTGAACACCATTATCCTAGAGCCTGCTCAAGACCATATACCCTGGCCTTCTATCTCACCTGTCCATTCTCTCCTTTCTTTAACTTGCGAATCCATTCATTTTACAGTGCTTTCATCCTAGCTGGAAACTTTACCAAATCTCCCATTTGGTTCTCTTCCAAGGAATCAATTTCCTCATTCATGCCATGCTCCCACTATTTCCTGGATTCTACCTGCATTGCCTCTTCAAAACTTCCTAGTTCTTGACCATCAGTGAGAAAAAAGTAGTGTAAAGAAGGGGAATAACGAATTTGGGGCTTACTTACCCTTTCAATCCTCCACATGGGCATTTTAGACTCCTTGACAGCTTATTTCCTACCCAAAATCCATTTTAATAGTGACCGATGTCGGTCACCTCTGGCCAACCTCAGTCTGCACTCGACTGATGTTGATTCCTCTTGATCACCGACATCATTTCCCTGACTGATGTCGGTGTCCACCTGCCTGACATCACTAACTTTGGTTTGCACATGATTGATGTCATTTCCTACCTGTTCGATGTCAGTTCTCACCTAACTGACGTCGATAACAATGTTTTTCTGTGAGTGATGATTTTTACCCGTGAGCTCATTTTAGATCATAACCTTGTCTAAATCAACACTGCCCTACTTAAAATTATTTAGCCTCTTGAGCTAATCTCTATCCATCATCTCTTCCTTGAAAACCAAGGCTTTCCTATTCTTATCATTGTCAAAAACATCAAATTTCCTCTTTATGCAATACTATGATCCTCCAATAGAAGCTCCCGTCTTTGTTGACCCAGTTTCAAGAAACCTCACTTTCTTCTATTTCTTCCATAAATCTTGATCTATTCTTTTCAAACCCAAAATCTTACCATTTGACTTAAGAACATCCATTTCCTTCTCACTCATGTGACCAAGCCTATAGAGCCACATCTTTGCAGCTACATCTGAAGTAAATAAAATAGAAGAAGAATTAGTAATACAAGTACATAGATAAAGCGTACCTACTTTCTTACCTCTTGCTAAAACAAGTGCACCCTTGGAAACTTTCCAATATTTCACTGTGAGAGTTACTATGCATCCCTCATCACCCAACTTTCCTATAGAAATCAAATTTGGCTTTAGGACTGGGACATGCATGACATCCTTCAACACCCATGTGTTGCCATTCTGCAATTTCAGCTGCACTTCCCCTTTGCCAACCATTTGACAAGGCTTACCATCCCCTAAATAAATTTTTCTAAAGTCTCCATGGACATAATCATGAAAAAATTCTCTATTTTGGGTTGCATGGAAAGAGGCACCAGAATCTAAAACCTAAAATTCCACTTTATCCAAGGAGCATACAAGAGCATCCTGTGCAACAATACCTACATATTTTGCTTCTTCATTTCCTTCATGATGATATTATTTCAACCAATAATATTTCTTTACATGCCCTTTCTTTCCACAATTACAGCAGATTATACTGCCATACCTGGATCTGGATCTCCTACCTATCTTTGACCTTGATTTCCCTTGCTTGCTCTTCTCTCTTTGCCTTCCCCTACTTTCAACACTTAAAACATTACCTAATATTTCCTTGTGCTTTTCTTGTGAATTTTTTCATTCAAGATTACACTAACAACATCATCAACTTTCAAGATATTTGAAGCAGACACAGTATTACTAATTGCCATTACCAAACTATCCCAACTTTTAGGTAAAGAGCATACGATTAAGAGAGCCTTATTTTCATCATCAAAATCTATATTGACTGAAACTAACTAATTTACTAATCCATGGAAATCACTAAGATGACTATGTACCGATCCACCTTCCTGCATTTGCAAATTAAATAATTGCTTCATAAGAAATACCTTATTCAAAGCTGAGGGTTTTTCATATAAATTTGCCAAAGATTCCATTAACTCTATCATTTTCTTTGCCTCTGACAAGGTGGAAATCACAGACAATACCAGGCTCAACCTTATAGATCCTAGAGCCTTCCAATCAAGAACATTCCATTCTTCATCTTTCATATCTGTGGGCTTGCATGAAACCCCACCCAATGGTAAGCATATATATTTTTGATACAAATAATCTTCTATCTGCATCCTCCATAATTGATAATTCTTGCCATTGAATTTCTCTATTCTTAGCTTACTTTCTGCTACCATTGTTTTATTTCCACTCAAACAAAAACCCCTGTGAGTGACCTATAATCAACAAACACTAACCTGCTCTAAACTAGGCTCTGATACCACTTGTTACGATCTACACACAAGCTCTGATACCACTATTTAGGATCCTACTCCTTAAGAGTACACTTGATTACCTTTGTATAAGCAACTAAACACGGAATTAAACTAGAAGTAATATGTAACTAGAATCTAGAAACATCAAAAAATATGAGAGATAATACAATCTTGTATTAACAGTCTTCCAAAAGGAAATACAATGAAGAAATCTCACTCTTCCCACACCTCTTGGGTATACATTAATTCTCCCTCAAGAGTTATCTCTCTCAATCAATTAAAAACACAATCAACTCAAACACAGAGTTGTTGTTTCCACTAGTCAGTGACAATCAACCCAATGGTTGTTGTTGCCTTCTACCAGTCCACCAAGTACTCCAAGTACTCCAAGTAGATCTCCTTTGATCTTACACACCTAAAAATCAACTAATCTTACTTATCATGTAGATCTCCCTTGATCTTGCTACCTACAGATCAACTGATCTTACACACCTGAAAGAACCCTTGTTCTTGTCCTTGACCTTTTGATCCTTCACCCTTTACAATATAGCCCCATGGGTCTCTTAAATAGATCCCATACAAACAATAATTAGACTTCCCAATTACAATAATTAGAAGCACAGACTCAAGACTAAAATTAGTCTTTTACATGCAAACTAATTGTCTGTCTAAAAGTTGACCAGTTCTAGAAATGCATGCAAACACACACACACACACACACACACACACACACACACACACACACACACACACACACACACACACACACACACACACACACACACACACACACAAGTTGCTGACATTGGTTCCTATCTAACTAATGCCAACTAACCCCTAACTGATGTCAGTTACTACGTACATTAAATATTGCTGATGTCAGTTGATCAAACTAATGTCGATTACTTTAACACTCAACAACCTCCACTATTTGCATTAGTGAAGCTTTTAGCTCCATAACCTAAAAGAGACATTGAAACAACATCAAAACAAGCTTGAACATCCTTCTCAGGTCACTTGCAAAACATACACAAACACACAATCAACTTTAAACCCTCATCACTATGTCTATTTATACATTCATGTCTTCATATTAGGTTTATTAGATGCACCATTGAGTTCTCTTCAATGTTTCTATTTATAACACCTTTGAATTCATCCTGAATCAAAAGTTATAGACAAAATATAGAGTACTAGTTTTTCCCTTTTCTAAATTCAAATATTTAAATGCAAAGAGTTAGATTTAAACCTCTATCATTCTTCTCATATCTCATATCCTTACTACTTAGATAAAACATGAACCATCAATATTCTCCAAACATTAACACATAAGTACCAATACTTAAACATGTTAACCTCATCTCATGTAATCTAAAAAATTTAACCTTATATTCTTTGTCAATATCTTTACGATTGTCCTCACTTTATAAATTCTAGAAAACTATCACTTTGACCTCTTGACTTTAAATCATGTCATTGATATCTATCAGTATGATCACCCACTCACTGTTGATCCTTAAAAGAAGTTTGATCTTTATCTTTACTTAGTGTTAAAATTTAAACACTTGGCACCATCTTGATACTTCCTAACTTCTTGGAGCAACATTCTCTATCGATGTTTCTCAAACTTTAAATTGTGCTAAAATGACTATGGGAGCCTTTTCTTATATGCTTGGAAGGCCAAATTTTCACCTCCATATCTTTTGCTTCACTTAAGCACATGTTCTAAAATTTGGACCATATGATCTTCTCACATAAGAGAATCCAACCATGTGAAAATATACTCCTAGAACCCTCACATGTGGGAGATATAATGACATTAAAATGCTCACTTATATTTTTTTCCATAGAACCAACTATATCAAAAACATGTTTGGGAGGCTAACTTTGAACATGCATATCTTTTATCATGTTTTGGCATTTGATCTGAAAGTTAGTATAAATCAATTAGGTACAAAATTGAACAAACTTATATGATCAATTTTTCCTAAAATTTCCACATGTGTTATATGTTCCACCATCAAAATACTTACTTGAATCTTCTTGCCTTATGAAAATTTGGCTTAGTATGGGAATGTATTGTCAAACTACTTGGGAGCCCAACTTTTCTCTTGCATATATTTTGGCAAGCATTAGTGCATGATATGTAATTTATCAAAAATAAATTATGGACTAATTTTATCTTAAAAATATGACCAACTCCCTTTAACGCATCCATATGTGGAAATTGTAATGTCATTAAACTACCTACTTAGATTTTTTGCTATTGGACCTAAAATATCTAGATGAAAACTATGGACAACGAGATGAATTCCATTTATGCACATAAGCATTAAAATATTATAAAAAATCTTAGGGACCTATTCCACATCCTAAAAGCAACATACTCATCCCTAAACATCTCTAACCATGCTAAAACTAAAGATCAACCAATCATAGTTCAAACATACTAGGACAAGTACATTGCACACTTTGTCATTATCACTTTAGCTATCAAATAACTTCATCCACTCATCAAGACACCTCCATGACATCATTTATAAATATCCAAACAAAAATCCATTACAATCCTTTTCATGTCCCTTAAATGGAAGACTCTTCACTGGTATAGGACTCTAGAAGGTGGATGCATCACGATGAGTTTGGAGTGTTGTTGACTTCTATATTTTGAAATGAAAGTTACCATTCCTCTCGCATACATCATCTCAACGTGATAAACATGGGATCCAAAGAAATAATGCATGACTTCAATAAAATGTTTCAAAATATTTGTCATAGGTTGCCTCCTCCTATGAGACCACCTGCTAGCTTTATGCTCCCTACATACTTGAAAGCCTTTGGGACTAAATTTTTTGGCATGATTCAATCTATGGGAGGTTCTAATCTTACCAAAGCATATGATCTTTTTATCAAAGATAATAATAGTATCATCTAAGCTAGAAGATTGCCTCTTAAAGTGTATATGCCTCATTTGTCTCATAATTCTACTATCACCCTATAAGT
Source organism: Torreya grandis (assembly GCA_037957365.1). Taxonomy (NCBI): domain Eukaryota; kingdom Viridiplantae; phylum Streptophyta; class Pinopsida; order Cupressales; family Taxaceae; genus Torreya; species Torreya grandis. Next base: position 828,749 of record JARHVA010002028.1, on the reverse strand, counting down.
ATCTCAAATTCCTAATGTTAATACCAAAACTAAGGTTTCTCTTAGGCAAGGAAAAAATAATATTGATTGGAAATCAAAGCTCCTAGCCTCAGAGGCTCAAAATAGGAAATTTAATATGAAACAAGGTGCTTATCATAATCCTTACCCTTATTAGTAATAGTTTGATCAACAATATGGAAGATAAAGAGGCCAATTTTAGCCTAATCAAAACAAGACTACCAATGTATACAATCCTAACTCTATCACCACTGTAAGGGAGATAATACTAGTTCATAACAATTTAGTCCAGTGAGAAGAATGGTAGTAAGACTAATTTATGGATGATAATTAGAATGAAGAGAAAGATCTGGTGGCTCAAGGATTAATTACTCCCCTCCTATTGAATGAGGATGAGGTGATGATTCAAGTTAATGAGGATTGACAACCTCAAGGGGATATCTTCACCAATTTTTTGGTTGAAGACACTTTTGTGCTAAATCAAGGAGCCTCTATTATAGACAATACAAGGGTCAAGAAGAAGTATCTATTAGGTGGTTGTATCATGCCCACAAGCTCACCTAATCCTCTTGAAAGGTAACAAGACATAGCTGTAAGTGTGATAGTTCTAAAAACTTCTACATCTCCATCATGTCAAAATATGGCAAGGTCTACTCTTATTCCTCAATTTATAAGTAATTATCTACCTACAAGAGCCCAAGAGAAAGTTCATGTAATCATAATTACATGATACACATTAATCAATCCTAGATTAGATAAGATAGATCACATATATACTTTTGATTGGGGCATACACTTGTTAAGCAAGAGCATGACCAATATGAGGATATGCTACACCTGATTAGGGGATCACCTATATCATCTATAACAACATATCATACTAGGCAGGGTTCTAAAGCCTACAGTCTAACACAATTAGACAACAACCCTAAAATATTCCTATGGTTTCTATATTCACTTATGATAATAAAAAAGAAAGAAAACTAATCTAATAACAAGAAAAGTAAACTAATATAGTGCTCACCAAAACTTGTGACACAAATTAGGGGTTAAAACAAAACAAGCAAATAACAACTAAAATAAATATGTATATGAGACATATACTCACATCAATGTATATTGAATCCTAATACATGGGAGAGAAGAATATGTACTACATTATCTTTCTACTCTTATAAAGGAGAAATAAAGTTAGGAATACTTACCTTTGAAGATGAACCTATAGAGTCTCAACCTCTCCCTTGGCCAAAGATGATTCATAAGAGATTATTTTGGATTTTAAGGACAACCAAGATAAACTAGCTTTAGGCCACATGACCTACCTAAGAATCCAAAATACTTCTCTACAAGACAAGATCGAAGATCCAAAAAAAGTATTGAACCCTAAAGCTTTACTCCTCAAGTATAATGGTCAATAATCAGATGTTCGTTTGTACTTCTTCACTTAATTAAAATCTCTTATGAACTGGTAAGGAATGACCTTGTTTATATAGTAGTATCTCACCGTAAAGACTTTTAGACATGTTAATTATGTTAGGTCAACTAGGTTGACCTAACACATTATCTAGTTAATGCTTAAAGTTTATGTTAGGTTAGTCAAGATGCAAAGCAACAAGGAAATGCAAAGTACCCCTAGAATAAGCTAGGTTGACCAAGTTGACCTAGCTTAATGAATAGGTCAAAAGAGAAATAAGGTAAGAAATGAGGGATAAAACATAAAAAATAGTGAATAGATATAAAATAGATAAATAAGCTTAGGGTTCAAGGTTTTAGGAGGCAAGAGTGTAGATATCAAGTGGCAAAAGAAACAATAATCTTATAAAGCACCAAAAGTCTACCCACCCCTTTCTCAATGCACCCCTTAAGGCATGCACTTAGAGAGATTACTACTTGGTAGCTTTATAGAAGATATGAAGTGTTAGTAATAAATAAAAGCATGAAAATATTATGTGTATACATATGCCCTAGCTAAATCTCATCACGTATCATATAAGTGCAACATAGGGTGGTACTTCAGGGTAGAACATGATGACACATAACATTGATGCTAAGTAAAAAGAAGTAAGAAGTAAATAAGATAAATTAAAAGACAAAATTTAAAAACACATACCTTTAACTTACCTTAGTGATAGAGAAGAAGACTGGAAGAAAGTGAAGGTGTCTAATGTAAAGCACACTAGGTGAACCTGTAGAAGTTAGTGTAAAATAAGCCAAAAATTGAAATTTTTGGACGATAGGAATATAATAGTGGAAAATAATCTTTATGTGATCATGAATATAACACATTTTATGGTTTGTAAAATGGATGAATAGAAACAAAGATATGAGAAAAAGAATGAATTTAAAGGAAAATAAAAGAAGAATTTGAATGGCTAAAAAGTAGTTTTAAATATAAAAAAGAGAAATCATTTTGTTATTTTGCATTGTAAGTGAAGACAAAAAGTGCTCTGGAGAGAAAACAAGCTAGAATGGCAAGGGAATGACATGCTAGATGAGAGGGTGATCCAAGAGTTAGAGTGGGTGTACTATAGGTATGCATCTAAGATTCTTGAACAATATTTTGAAATTTGAAATGAATTAAGTTAATTTTGATAAAATTTAATTTTAATCATTTCTATATGATAGAAATGAACAAAATTAGATTCAAAGGGATGGAAATGGTAAGATAGGAAATGGGTTAGAAGGAATTAGGGAAAAATCCAAAAAAAGGAAAGTTTTTAGCAAAATGTACTAGGTCAACACATTAAAACCTACTAGGTCGACCTAGTAGAGTAAATTAGGTTGAAATCCATGTGGTTAACCTAAAGGGTATAGGTCGACCTAACACATTTTAGAACCAAAAATCTAGAATGAGGTATCCAGCTACTTTGTAAGGGCCAAAATGGAAACTTAACACTAGAGAAAAGAGAATAAGAAGGAAACGAAGAAATGTGGAGAAAATAGGATTTTTTTGTCAAACTAGGCTGACCAAGGAACCAGAGAAAGCATGAAAAAGTGTGTAGAAAGTCAAAAGAGAGCTAGAATGGTCTAAAATGACCAAAGAAGGGCAAGGGGGACCTATTATCACTCTAGAGTGTACCCTATTTGAATATGTGAAAGCACACCCTCACTCTAGTTGATACAATGGGATATTCTCAGAGTGTGGATGACTCTACAATGAGAAGAACCTCCAAAGAGGGCTAGTTCCCTTAAGATTTATCAGTAAAATATAAACTACTATGATTTATTTTTACGATTTTAGGGTGAACATGGGAAGAGGATACTTAAATAAATTCTAATTAAAAGGGGGTGATACACCTGAATTATCCAAATCCCCTTAAGTTAATGAAACCAATGTACACATATAATCAATGAAATTTATATTTCAGCTGTTAAGAAAAAATGTTTTAGATGAAGGGTTGAAAACCTATTCAAATAACCTATAAAAGAGTGAGATAGAGAGAGATAGGTGAGGAATGGACCTGAAAAAATGAGATAAATATCACTTATACATTGATGCACAATTAAACACACATTAGTCTTCTATCAAAATTTAGATACAGAATAAAAAGTCCTTTATTGATAAATGGTCCAACTTACAATTTCTTTCTTAAAACTTTTAGGATCTCCAAATAATGGCTTGATTAAGCCAATATATAAGTTTTAAACCCTAAAACAACCCTAAGTAGAGTAAAAAATGGGGAGAGTTAGTCTTGGTTGACTCAACTCAAGACTCACACCTTTTACAATGTTTAAAATATTTAATAAAACCTTTTCCTTTCACAAAACTTGCATGATTTTTCCCAATCTTGGTGTAAGAATTTAGTGGTGGGGCCAAGTTTGAGTTAAAATTTTTAACATGAATGATGCTACACCAAACTCCAAACATAAAATCCACTTGAATCTAAGTTGTAAGTGTTTGAAAAGGATTTGATTAATAAGATAAATAAAAGTGCATGCATGACTTGTCAACCAGTCAACCAAAGTGCAAGACTAGCCAACTCCAACTCACTCTATCTTACATGAAAAAGGGCTTTGAAAATTGAAGCATACATGAAATTCCATGTTAAGATTATATATGCAATGTTGAAACACTATGTTATTCTCAAACTCTTTTGCATGAAAACCATGTAATTGATCATAAGATCTGATAGTTTAATGCAAATAATCAAAGATCACTACAAAACTCCTTGAGCCCCTCATGCATTCGAGTATCCCTTTTGGAACTGAGAGATCCATGTTTGAGGGTAGCTACATGTCTTTATTTTTTGCATGTTTTTACTCCACCTAGATGCATCCAATCGAGCTTGGTTCACTTTGTATGTTCTACATGTAGACTATACACTACGTCATCAAAGTTGAAAGTAAAATTCCTCGTCTTTGCTTATTGGCTATTGAAATCCACTAGGACATTTAGGACCCTTTAAAAACTTGGATTTATGAAAATAGCTACTTTTAAGGGCTCAAACTTGACATTTGCAGGCCCACCATTAGATATTTGAATCATAACAACTATTTTTTGAAGACAAATTTGATGTTCACACAACTATCATAAATTCCTTCAGGTCATTTCTTTCAAATTTTTTTCTTCGGCATTTTTCTTTGAGCTTTTTTCCCATAGAAAATTCATTTAGACTTTTTTCCTAAAAAAATTCATTCAGACTTTTTGGCCTTGAAGAATTTCAATGGACAAAATGTATGAAGGAAATCATGTCTTTAAGATCTCTATTTTGGGCCACTTTCCCAAAAATAATCCTTTTAATTTCTTGAAATGCCCTTTGGCCTTTTGAAAATGGACCATTTTACTAAGAATAATCATTTGTATTTTTTGAAATGGACCATTGGATTTTTTGAAAATGATCCTTTAGAAACATATAAATGTACAATTTATCTAAAAATAACCCTTCAACTATCTTGAAAATTACCTTCAAATTTTGGAAAATGAACCATTCAAATAATTTATTCAAACATTTTCCTGAAGACAATTTTTTCTAGACTTTTTCCAAGTGTCCTTTCTGAAGGGAAAGTACCCTTTGAATTATTTGAAATTAACCATTGGAACTTTGTTTGGATCACTTCATCTTTTTAAAATGCCTTTTTTGAAGGGAAGGAACCCTTTGGGTTCTTGAAACTGGCCTTTTTTGCTGAGAAAAGTGCCCTTCAGCCTTTTTGAAAAGGACCTTCTCAAAAGGAAAGTACCCTTTTGAATTTTTCAAAAGAACCTTCTAGCTTTGGAATGGTCTTTCAAAAAAATTTCTTGGATCCTTTAAGAAGGACACTTGGCATGAAAATTTCCCTTCGAAACCTTTGAATTGGGTCACTTTGCTTGCAATATATCCTTTGGGATTTTCGTCGAGAAAAGTACCTTTGGAGAAATTGACAATAACCTTTCAAAAATTTGTTTCAAACAAAATGTTTGAAACAATTCCTGACACTTTAAATATATACATATTTAAATGAAGTAACCTATCCTAAAAATCCTGGCCCAAAAATATCCTTGTCCATCAGGTTTTCTACTCCTTACTTACTTTAGGATCATTTGGTGAAGTAACTGATATGACAAAACTTGAAGTATATCTTTTGTGAAAGACTGAAGTCTTATGCTTGTGAAAACCTAGTCTTCTACTTGTCCCTTTTGAAATGCTTTGAGTAACATAAATACCTTCCTACAAAGAATAAGAAAAGTGAAAGAAAAAGACCCTAAATCACCTAAATAGAGGACCTATTAAACATGGGTTAGTTAAGGAATCTTTAGGGATAAATAACTAATTCATAAAGCAAATTGGCATAATTTAGTGACTTTTGAAAACACTTTTGAAAATTTTACCCCCATTTTTTACCTTTTTTGACCCAAATTTGCACTTTCAAACTATAATTGACTAGCTACAAGGGGAAATTGACCATTTTAGTTAAATTTTCAAATAATAGGGGTAGTAATTTAGCCTTGATAGGCCAAATTACTAAAAATTTTGGTGACTTTCAGGGGTTGACTAGCTTGCTAGTCAAAAGAACTCAGAAATATGGTAAGGATAGAATAAGATAAACACTAAAATTAGGAAAGATTGCAGACCAACACACAATAGGAAAAATTGGCACGACAACATGTGCATGTATGCACTTAGAGGAAAGGACACCAACAACTACTGAAATGGAAAACAACTACTACTGAAAGAATGTGATAAAAAGAACTTAGATAAATGAAATTATGACTATGTATAAAGGAGTGGCTCTCCTAATAATAGTAGTAAATAAATATCCCATTCAAAATAATGGGAAGTTATTCTCCACTAAATCTAGATAATTGAAAAGCATTGTTCTTCTAGCAATTAGTGATAATATAAGGTCCACTCTAAAGCTATCAAATTTGGAGTGCTTACCTAGATTTGTATATTCCTCATCCCATTTGAGCACTATGTTTCCTTATTAAAATGTTTTTGATGAATCTCTCTTATCAAATGTCTTCTTGAATTGCTACTGATTTGACCACATGGTATTCATAGCATCATCTATTATCTCCTCCAATTCTCTCAATTCATTCATTCTTACTTCCATTGCACCACTATTCAAAAGCTCTTGCTAGTGTGAAAGATCCAAAGTTGAAATCTCTAATAAGATAGGCAACCTTGTTTCTCCTCTATAAACTAGGAGATAAGGTAAATTACCAATATATTTCTTAGGGGTGATTCTATCATCCCATAAATTAGTCTTCAGCTTTGTAAGTTAAGTTCTCTAATTATCCTCCATTATTATTTTAATGATTCAAATCAAGTTCTTGTTAGTGGGCTCAGCTAATCCATTACCATGTGGATAGTAATTAGATGAATATGTAAAATAAATTCAATTTTCAAGATCCCATTCACATACATTTCTACTTCTGAATGCCAAAGCATTATCTAATATGATAGTAGAAGGTACTCCAAAATGAGTGACTAGGCTCTCATAGAACTCAAACACGGATTCTCATTTACCTCTTTCAAAGGCACTACTTCCACCCACCTAGTCAAATATTTTGTAGCTATCAAAAACCACTTATGACTAGTACTATATGGAGGATGAATCATTGCAATGAATTCTAAACCCCATTGCATGAAAGGTTGCTCAACCTGAATTAGATTTAGTGGTATAGTAGCTAGTCTCTATTTTCCTACAAACATTGGACACTTTTATTTCCTAAACCATGCATGTGTATCTATAAATAATTTAGTAAAAAAAAATCATCTCTAATTATTTTTTCAGTTGTGTTCTTGGCTAAAAAATGACCTCCAGAAGGACTATCATGAAATCACTCAAAAAGCTTGTCAAATTGACTAGTTTCAACACACCTTAAAATCATACTTCCAATATACTCTTTGAAAAGAAACCCATCAATTAAATTGTATGGTATTGATTAAATCCTAAATTTTCTTCTTTTTTATTCATTCAAACGCCTTGTAAATTCTCTAGTTTAAAGAAATCTAGCAATATTCTATGTCCAGCTTGTAAGAGGTGTATTTTCAGCTTCTTGTTGAGTGTCCTAAATTATCAAAATTGATTATTTTTATTTTTTTACATATTCTATAATATGTTTACATAATAATTTTCCTCAGACCATATTTATAACTTTTACTTCAATTCCATATTCCATGCATTTATTAACCCATCCAAATCTCTTTTCGCTCAAGTCTCTGCTTAGAATGAAGTCCTTCACACTTAGATGAGCAACCATTAGTATAATTTTTTAATTTTAAACCAAATTTATAAATTTTTTTAGACATATTATAATATAAATAACATTATTTTATAAAAAATAATATCTCTCCTCATAACCTTCTAAATATTGACTAAAGAAAGTAATGGGCTATTCCAAAACTTTATCATTCTGCTGCATAAGCATGGCTGAAATAGTACTAGAAGTAGAAAAAGCATACAAGAAGAAATCCTTACTAAAATATATATTGATAAAATTAGTATCTTGTATTATTTATCCCTTTATATATTCAAAAATTCTTTAACCTTCTTTACTCCAAGTGAAATCTTGATGTTTCTTAAGCATTTGAGTAAGTGGCTTTAGTATTTCTACAAAACTAGGAATAAATCTTCTGATAAAGTTAATCTTACCAAAGAAGCTCTACAATCCTTTATTTTTTTTAGGCAATTATATAGAAATGATTTCCTCTATTCTTTTTGGATCAATGGAAAGACTAGATTTTGACATCAAATGCCCAAGAAGTCTCCCCTCATGCACTTAAAAAATGTCTTTAGATTCAAATAAACTTTAAATTCTCTACATCTATCAAAAATAATATTCAAATGTGTTAGATGATCATTTTAATAATTTGAAAATATTGTAATGTCATCAAGATAGACTAAAACCATTTCACTTAAAAGACCATGAAAAGCAACATCCATTACCCTTTAAAAGGTAGCTCCAGCATTGGAGAGTCCAAAAGGCATTTTTTTGTAATAAAATGTACCCCATTTGGTGTAAAAATCTATTTTATACTAATCTTACTCTTTCACCAGTATCTAGTTGTATCTTGAGTACCCATCTAATAAATAAAATTTATGTGAACCTAAAACTCTCTGCAAGATTTGATCCATGGAAGGAAGTGGATAGTGATATTTCAATGACACTCTATTCAAATATATGAAATCAACACAAAGTCTTATCTCTCCATTATGTTTTATTATTTTAACAAGGTTTTAAACCCATGTTTAGTGCTTAATAGTAAAAATAATACCTAATTCAATCATCTTTTTATGCTATTTTTTCATGAGAATCTCAACCTTGGGGTTGATTAGCCTTTGCTTTTATTTTATCAGTTTTGAATCTTATTCCAATTCAATAGTATGTTATGCTAATCTAGGATCAAAACCTTTAAAATCATGATATTCCCAAGCAAAAACATCCATGAACTCTTGACATAAAAAAATTAAAAATACTCTCTCATAATCAATATTCACTTTACCCAATTTGAGTTTTTACCTTCAGTTATGTTAATTGGCTCATAATGTTCTTTCTTGGAAGAAATACTCACTTTATATTTACTTAGATAATCATATTTATTGAAAATTATCTCTAAAATCACCAAAACCTTAGGCATTTTTTTAATTTTAATTGCACAATCTAATTTCCATATTGATCCTGCAATTTATCATGATTTCTTCAGTAAAACTCTACCTCATTTTATATAAAATATGATATTTATTTGTTAGAGTCAAAACTTGAAAACTTAAATAATTATTTTTAATTGGATGATTGTATAACACCTTGATTTGGGTCTGATTTTTATTGTCCTTAATCTGATCCAGAATATCATATTGTGCTCCTATGGTAGCAAGTCTATTTGCATGTTGATTTGCTCCTCTAGGAGTAGAGTGCATGTCAAATGCAAGGAAATATTACATGATATACCAAACTCTATGTTTACAGGACTTAAAAATAGGATAATTTTTTTCACTTAAACCTCTAAGTTTGTTGAATAGTAATTCACTATTACCTTTCACCTACAAAAGCTTAATATCCCTCTTCCTAGCCCACTGAAGACCATATATAGGAGCTTCATATTCTATAGAATTAGAAGTAAAAATGAAATTAAATATAAAAAAATAATTATACATTTGATTTTGTGGTGAAACCAATATTACCATTCTTTGTTCTAGATCCATCAAAAAATAGATTCTAAACTCCTTGATCTTGAAATGAACTAGTGAGACTAGGCAATAAGTCACCTTCTTCGTGTATATAGTAAACTCCAAAACCAACATCTTCAATACTTTTTTAGAGGTCATGTCCATGATTATCAGTATCCCACTCATCTAATAGAATATCCATAATGCATTTAAGAGGCTTAGAAGGATCTTGATCAATGGTGTTATCATCTTCTTCTAAAATATTGTAATTCATATTTGACATATTTGGCATATATGGCTCAAGGTAAAATTTGGAAATAGTCTCTGATCTAATAGTTACTTTGGTTACATATCTAGTTCTAAAAATCATGTATGACAAATATAAATAAAGGTAACCTCCTATTTTCATAATAAAATCTCTAGATAAGCATAGTGCAAAATATGGAGGTAGATCAACAATAATAACATCTTGTAAAATGGTGAAATTTAGACAAACAAGTATAATTTTTAGATCTTTCAACACACTGATAGTATTGGTATGAGAACAATATAATTTTGACACATTTATCATAAGGTTCATATTACAGCCCTAACTTATCAGCTATTGATTTGGGTATGTTATAATTATTAGCTCTATTATCATATAGTTATGAACTAGACAATCTCCAATGATAACAAAAAGGTAAAATGGAGGAGGTTTAATCACCTTAAGAGGTTTAGAAACAATATATATATTATAATTATTTAGGATAGCAATTAATCTTTATTTTTTAGGTGACTTCTTAGAGATAGTTAACTTTAAAATATCCTCTTGAAAGTACTCCTTTTGTCCATAAATTAGTAGAGTATCCCACATTGAAATTGATACTATAGTCTCCTTCATATGATCCACAATAATAAGTGGAGTAGTGCCTTCATTTGAATATAATTTAAGAGAAAAAGGAGCTCCCAAATTTTGTTTAAATTTATGAATATAAGCCCCTTTCACATTATTTTCTTTTGGATCATAAACTTGTTGATTTTAACTTTTATGAGGTAGCTAATGTGTAGATGTCTTTTGTTATGGTTGAGAAGAAGAAGGGGCTACCTTTTCAGGACCTAAACCTTCTCCAATTTTTGTTTTATTGGATATATTATGGGATAAAACTAAATTATCAACATTAGGTAAATCTTAACTTTGATTTTCAGCCAAGTGCTCAAAATAATTATCACCTTCCTAGAAATTGATAAATGTAGTTTCAGTAGGTACCTTACCACTACCTTCTACTTTAGCGAAAGAAGGAATGTCTACATAGGGTAGAGAGTCTTCCTTATTCTAATAAGGTGACTATTTTTCAAATTAAGGAATAACTAAACTTTGTTGTATGAAAGATTGATGAGAACTCTCACTAGTTGGAGTTATTACCATGTTAGATTGATCCCATTTATTGTTTCATTATCTTTGTTGAGCACAATTTCTCTGAGTTGGCACAATATCTATTTAATTAATTGGATAATTTGTATTATATTTCCTTGATTTATAATTTTTCCCTTGACCTTGTTGATTGGATTAATAGGATGGCCTATTGGGTTGATAATTCTGATTAGTATTCTGATAAAGCCTATATAGTGGAGCTTGTTTCCTCTGTATGAAAACAAAATTATTAGTTTGAACCTTAAGAAGACTCTCTATCTTCCCCAAGATATCATTTTTTTGGAACTTTTATGACTCTATAATTGGATCAATAGTTGGATCATGAGGATGAATCTCTAGATAAAGAGGCATTAGAGGCCTTGGAGATAACTTGCCTACTTGTATAAGGAAATTTTAAAAATTTATTGATACTTCAAAATATTAAAGTAAGGTATTACCTCCCATGTATTGATCACTATAGACACATATAAATTAAGATCATTTAGATAATACAAAAATTCATAATTTGGTATAGGCTTGATCACTACTAGAATTCTATCCCAAGTCTTCTAGAATCTGTAATTAAAATCCACCATGAATTCATGGTTCAATCTCTTAATTGTTTTAAGTTACTCCATTATTTAAATATGATCAATTTTATCTTCAAATTTTTTATCCAAATTCATCCCAATTGTTGATTGATGTAGGAGTCAAACCTTTGTACCACTAAAACGCTTTTCCTGTGAAAGAAGTTGCTAACAACCTCATTGCTACATTTACCCTTGTCACATGATGCATTGAACAAAGATTATCAATATTTTAAATGTGTTCTAGAGGATTTTTTGGATTTTCTCTTGTAAAATAAAGAAGAGCCTTTAGAGATGAAACTAGAATATCATCCCATTAATTGAGATTTAGAGGACTTCCAACATTGAATGCAACAAAAGCCTATCTTTTAGGAATAACCATCGGAGTAATAGGATTTATAAAAATATTTTTTTGAACAATATTGGCTTAAATAGGAGGATTTTTTGTAATAATAGGGGAAATAAAAGGTGTAGGATTTGGATTTGGGTGAGAAGGTCTCCTTTTCTTTGGCTGGTAAGACAACTCAGAGAGATCTGTTTCTTTACCTTTTTTAGATGATCTTGTGAAAACTCTTGGTGGAATGAAAAAAATATATAGATCTAAAAAAATATTTGTAAATTAATATAACACTCAGATACATAGATAATAACTCAAAAATGTGAATCATTTATTCCACCGAGTGTGAAAAAAATTGTTATCACTCTTGAGTGCACCCTATTTGAAGATGTGCAAGCACACCTTCACTCCAATTGATAAAATGATAGCTTCTCAGAGTGTGGGTGACTCTATGGTGAGAATAAAATCTATAGAGGGCTGGTTCGCTTAATATTTATCAATAAAATCTAAACTACTATGATTTATTTTTGTGATTTTGGGGTGAAAAGGGGAAGAGGAAATGTAAAATAAATTATAATTAAAATTGGGTGATACACCTAAATTGTCCAAATCCTCTAAATTTACTAAAATCAATAAACATATATAATCAATGCAATTTGTATTTCTATCATTAAGCAAAAATATTTTAGATGAAGGATTGAAAACCTCTTCAAATGACCTACAAAAGGGTGAGATAGAGAGATAGGTGAAGAAGGGACCTAAAAAATGGAGATAAATCTCACTTATACACTGATACACAATCAAATACACACTATTATTCTATCAAAACTTAGAAACATAACAAAAACTCCTTTATTGATAAATGGTCCAGCTTATAATTTCTTTCTTAAAACTTCTAGGATCCCCAAATAATGGCTTGATTAAGCCAATATATAAGTTTTAAACCATAAAATAGCACTAAGTATAATTAAAAATGGTGAGGGTTAGTCTTGGTTGACTCAAATCAAGACTCATACCTTTTACAATGTTTAAAATATTTAATAAACCCTTTTCCTTTCATAAAAGTTACACGTTTTTCCTAATCTTGGCATAAGAATTTAGTGGTGGGGCCAAGTTTGAGTTAAAAATTTCATCATGCACAATGATACACCAATATCCAAACCTAAACTCTAATTAAAGTTAAGTTTGAAGTATTTGAAAAGGCTTTGATTAACAAGATAAACAAGAGTGCATGCATGACTTGTCAACTAGTCAACCAAAGTGCAAGACTAGCCAACTCCAACTCACTCTATCTTGCATGAAAAGGGGCTTTGAAAATTGAAGAATGCATGAAATTCCATGTTAATATTAGATATGTAGCATTTAAAATCCATGTCATTCTTGATCTCTTTTACATTAAAGGAATGCAATTAATCATGAGATCTGATATTTTAGTGTAAATCATCAAAGATCACTGTAAAAATCCTCAAGCTCTTCATGCATTCAAGTCTCCGTTTTGGAACTGAGAGAGCCATGATTGAGGGTAGTTGCATGTATTTATTTTTTACATGTTTGTGTTCCTCCTACATGAATCTAATCAATCTTGGTTCACTTTTCATGTTATGCATGTAGGTTATAGACCACATCATCAAAGTCAAAATTAGAAGTCCTCATTATCTTTTCTTATTGGCTACCAAAATCCCCTAGGACCCTTAGGACCCTTTGAAACCTTGGCCTTATGCAAAAAACTACTTTCAAGGGCTCAAATTGATGTTTGTGGGCCTATAATTGGATATTTAAATCCCAAAGGCTATTTGTTGAGGTTGAATTTGATGTCTGTACAACTGTCATCAATTCCTTTGGGTCATTTCCTTCAAAAAAAATTGGCATTTTTTTTCAAGATTTTTTCCCATGAACAATTCCTTTGGACTTTTTTCTCCAAAGAATTCATTCATACTTTTTGTCCTTGAAAAATTTACATAGAGAAAATGTATGAAGTAAATCATGTCTTTGGGAGCTCTATTTTGGGCCACTTTCCCAAAAATAATCCTTTAGCTTTCTTGAAATTCCCTTTAGCCTTTTGAAAATGGACCATTTTGTTGAGAATAACCCTTTAATTTTTCTAAAATAGACTGTCAATTTTTTTGAAAATGATCCTTCAAAAACTTGAAAATGTATCATTTCCCAAAAATAACCCTTTTCTTATCTTGAAAAGTACCTTCCAATTTTGGAAAATGAACCATTCAAAGAATTGCTTTGGACTTTTTTCTTGAAGACAATTTTTTCTAGACTTTTTCCAATTATCCTTTCTAAAGGGAAAGTAACCATTCAAATTTATTGAAATGAACCATCAAAACTTTGTTTGGTTCACTTCATCTTTTGAAAATGCCTTTTCTGAAGGGAAGGTACCCTTCATGTTCTTGAAAGTGGCCTTTTGTGCTGAGAAAAGTGCCTTTCAATCTTCTTGAAAAGGACCCTCCTAAAAGGAAAGTACCCTTCAAAGTTTTGAAAATAACCTTCCATCTTTGGAATAGTCTTTCAAAAAAATGCCTTGGATCCTTTGCGAAGGACACTTTGCATGAAAAGTATCCCTTAGAACCTTTGAGTCAGATCACTTTTCTTTCAAGATATCCTTTGATATTTTCATCAAGAAAAGTACCTTTGGGGAAATTTAAAAGTACCTTTTGGAAATTTGTTTTGAACAAAATGTCTAAAATAATTCTTGACACTTTGAACAAAAACTTAGTCAAATGAAGTAACTTTCCCCAAAAATCTTGGCCCAAAAATATCCTTGTCCATCAAGTTTTCTACTCCTTACTTACTGCAAGATTCTTTGGTGAAGTAATTGATATGACAAAACTTGAAGTATATCTTATGTAAAAGCTTGAAGTCTTCTACTTGTGAAAAATTGAAGCCTTTCTACTTGTCCCTTTTGAACTAATTTGATCAACATAAATACCTTCCTATAAATAAAAAGATAAGTGAAAGAAAAAGACCTTAAATCACCTAAATAGGGGACCTAATAAACATGGTTTCTTTAAGGAATCTTAATGAATAAATAATTGACTCATAAAGCAAATTGGCATGATTTAATGTCTTTTGAAAACATTTTTGACACTTTTACCCCCATTTTTGGTGATTTTTTACCCAAATTTGCACTTTTAGACTATAATTGACCAACTACAAGGGGAAATTGACCATTCTAGGGAAATTTTCAAATAATAGGGGTAGTAATTTGGCCTTGATAGGCCACATTACTAATAGAACCAAAATATGCTAAAATAGATAAAAATGAATAAATTATACTTGTTTATGATTAAAAATAGAATGTATAAAGAATATATTGTGATTATACATGACATTGAAGAACTAATACATCCTTTGATGTTTCTTTATTGTAGAGATGATGATGGTTTTAAATATTGTTAGATGTCTCTTGGCTATTAGACTTATTAGAGAGATTGACAAATGGAGATAGGGATAGATTTATATCCATAGGTCTAGGATGTATAGAATATATGTGTAAGATACCCCTAAATATAGACCTATTAGTCATGTTCCTTGGTGGTTTGGAATGACTGACTAACACCTTTAGATGAGAGGTAGATGGGGGCATGATATAGGTGACTATCACACTAGAGGATGTCCATGCCATCCTTAGGATACCTATGGTAGGAGCACTAGTGACCACAAGGATATCAAATAGTGGAGAGGAGAGGAGAGCCTTAGTCATGTGGGATACAAGATCAAAGATGATATTACTAAGTTGGAAAGTGAGCATGGATGATGTCTATATATCATAGATTTTAGATCTTTAGAAGGTGGTAATAGGCCCTATGACACAATAGGTGATCTATCACAAGTCAGATGGTAATGTACCATTATACAAGGTAGCCTTGATTAGGATGATCCTAGAATAATTAGTTTTATATGATCTAATCTCTACCATCTAGGTCCATCTTATGCATGATCTATATGAAATGTTGGTCAGAGGGAAGAAGACTATGGGATTGATCATACTATTAACAACATGGATATATAAAAGATTTCATATGTATTAATCAGATAAGTTTTTGCATGTAATTGATGATAGGTCACTTTAAGTGAGGAGATGGAGAGAGGACCAAGTAGTATAGGCCACACTCCATGTGCTAGCACTACAAATGATGAGATGCACTAACATAGTTTGGTAACCATATGAGTAACTAGTGACTACCTAAGAGAGCTAACATATAATTAGACTAGTTCTAGAGAGGAGAGAGGTGATAAGACACTATACATGGTATAACATGCCATATATAGTTGAACAGGTGTTAGGATAGATAAGTCTACCTCATTTAGTGATATCTATACTCATACTCAAATAACGGACTTGACATTTGAGGGAGCCATGAGGGAAGAGGATATTCAAACCATTGATAGTGAGTTTCACATTATGGCCATGTTGAGAGTGACCATGGACTAGTTAGGCATGATGAGGAGTAGAGTAAGAGGAGTCATAGGTAGTGATACTAGATGTACCACCAATAGCTCCATAGAGAGATAAGATATAGCCATCAAAGACACAACATTGATAGAGGTAGGAACAAAGAGTAGAGACCATCATCATCTTTGGTGAGTCAAGAGAGGAACCAGATGAGACATAGATGAGTGAGAGATTATTCAAGTGTAGTCTAAGATGAATATGAGCCCTGATTGTTGAATTTGATTTGAGGAGGTGACCTACAAAGGAGGTACTAAGAGGTTACATAGATAGGGAGACTGTGTTAGGTAGTCATGCAAATGGAGAGACCATAGTAGCTGAGATAATATAGGTAATAAAACTATGATTAATTTATTACTTAAGCTTTAAATTGATAGTTAAATAGATAGATAGATAGATAGATATATAGATAGATAGATAGATAGATAGGTAGGTAGGTAGGTAGATAGATAGATAGGTAGATAGGTAGGTAGATATATATATATATATATATATAGATAGATAGATAGATAGATGGATGGATGGATGGATATATATATATTCTGATATATCATAATGATCTAATATCCACATCATTTTATTTTTTAGGTGTACCTGAGGATGAGGAGGAGATATGGGGGTCCCTAGTTAGGGGAGCACTCCATGATGTCTTAGATGAGACTCTGTATCCATATGACCCCATGACACTAGAGGATCTGAGTGTACCATCTAACCCAACTCATTAGACTAGTGAGAGAGGTCACAAGGTAGATATAGATACAGAGAGAGAGGGAACAACCACCAATAGAGATGGGTGTAGGAGAGAGATAGGCCCTAGCTAATGAGAGAGTTATTCATCTAGACATAGTGACACAGATGATGAAATCATATCCAATGATGCAGACCTAACTGATATAGGTACATTTAATGACCCAAACTAAGTTGGTACATGCATAGATGAAAATAGCACATTTGTAAGGATAGGTAGAGGGATTGAGATCATATACTACATTTTTATAGTGTACCATTTAGAGGAGTTAGATTGAGGCCTCAGTAGGTAGCATGTCTAGGTCATGAGTTAGATAGGATGGAGCCCAGCCCTAGAACTAGACCATTACTTATGGTTATATATGTTTTATCAAACTATTGAGATGTGTGTGTGTGTGTGTGTGTGTGTGTGTGTGTGTGTGTGTGTGTGTGTGTGTGTGTGTGTGTGTGTGTGTGTGTGTGTGTGTGTGTGTGTGTGTGATGTATCATTTTGTCTTACTAATGTGATTGTGTATGTGGTTTCTATGGATATATTGTTATCATTTTGTTGGTTGTGTATATGGATTATATGGATATATTTATTTCTAATTCATGTATTTAAATTTGTTGTATATGCTATAGGAAATATATGTGATGTGGTTTCTTTTCTATCATTATGAGAAACACATGCATGTTTAAAAAGAAATAGGCAAAAAGACTTGGAAAAATATAATCTATCAAAAATACACTACACACTAATTTAAGCTAGAAAATACATAATAAAATGAAAAATGACTAAGTATAAAGAACCAACAAATGGCAAACAAGATGGTAAAAAGGGGATTTATTTTTAAACTAAAGATAAAAGATTTTTTCACCTAATTAAAATGAGTAAAATCATACTATATCATGTTGGGAAGTATGAAAAATAAAGTAATAAAATGGAAGGTATGTATAAGGTCACACAAGGTAAGAAAAATAAATAAAAAGTCAATGAAAATTTGGTCTTAAATTTATCACACTAATTCAAGATGGGAAGCATGAAAAAATTCAAGAAATGGTTGAAATTTTACATGCACTTAAAAAATAAGAAAATAAGAGGTGAAATAAAAATGAAGTAATCATAAAACATACTAGTTCAAGATGGTAAGCATGTCAAATGGCATGTAACTTCATAATCAATCTAATCTTATCTCAAACATGACACATGTAATTTGATGGTGACTTAATTATTCAAAAACTTTGTGAGGAGGGCTAGGTCCTGTCCATGGTATTACACTACAACTCAATAAAGAGAACACCACATGGGGTGGAATAAGCATGAATAACCAAGTACATGGGGAATAAGGGTAATAGGATAAAACACAAAATAAATTAAAAACCCAAAAGGATACCAAAACAAAATTAACAAGAAGAATAAAAATATTGGATTAAAATGCAAAAGGGATGGTAATTTTGTGAGGAATTATCAGGTCCAATCCATGGTCTTATAATACAACTCATAAAATAAAAACCTAAGGGATGTGATCAAAAAGCAAGAAAATATTTATCAAGAGGAAATATGAGGAAATGGAATGAAAAAGGGAGTGTAAAAATCAAATACTTAGGCATCTTAGTATAAAAAATAGGAGATAAGAGGCATACTAAGAACATGACAAGACATTAAGTGACTAGTGGTCATGTATGTACAAAGGAAACCTATTCCCTGTAGACACAAAGATTTATAGGTATATAAGTGTGATACTAAGATTAGCTCATCAAGGTAGATTGGTACAATGAAAAATTAAAATGGACCTACCTCCCCATGATGTGTTCCCTTCTCCTCAGGACCCCTTACAAAGTCATTGGTCTACCATGAAGATTAGGTACTTACATGAGAAATTAGGTAGTACTAGAATATTTTTTAACTTCCCTTATTCCAATCTAATAGCCTACCATACCCCAAAGGAATTTGGCTCTATACGAAGCTGACTATGGATTTGAGCTTTGATTAGAGATACGAGATGCGATTGAATCATGTCTTTTAGTGTTATTAGACCTTTAAGAATATTTCATATTTTTGCCTTTTGAAATCATTTCCTTTTGTTTAAATTATTTGGCTTTTAACTTTATTTTGAATGGTTTTTTTTAAAAATTCCTCCTCCATATGGATTTAGAATGACCAAGCATGAGAGAGATAGTGATACACAAGAATGAGTTGTAGGCTAAGGCTAAAGGAATCAAAGTAACCAAAGAAAAAAGATGGACTAGGACACTTAGTCTTGAAAATGAAAAATATGTGATCTAAAATCTCAACAATGCATATGCTTAGTTTATAGAAAAAGGAAGAAAGGAAAAGGGAGATCTAGAGGTGGACATATAAAGGAAATAGTAATGAGAAATACTATTTGCTAATTGATCACATGGTAAAAGGAGACAATAACCAAAGGGAATAGGGTAAATACACCCAAGTCACCATGACAATTATCTATGAAAATAAAGGATAAGAAAACAAATAATCATGAAGATACAAGGCAACAACAAGCTAAATATGGTGATTTTGTGAAGATCTACCAGGTCCTATCCATAGTTTTACAAAGAAACTCACAAAAGAAATATCCAAATAATGTAACAAGAATAAAAGAGGAATATAAATCAATGATAAGGGAGAAAAAATATATGCAAACAAGATATAATATAAAATTAACAAGAAATATAGTATAATAAATAAGATAATGATATAAGATAAACAAGAATTTGACACAGTGTCAAATGATATAATTAGATATAGAAAAAGAAATAAAAATGGAGTACACATCTAATCCAAATATAAATTTAAAATAACCATGCATGTGATCATAATTGCTAGTAATTTTTTTCACACATATTATCCAAGGCATTAGATAAATCTCTATGAATTTAGAAATGAACTATTCCTAATGTGTCATCAATCTTTGTGAAATACTAGGCAAATATTTATTTTCTAATCTCCTCAATTGAAAAAGTAGGAATACTCATTATATCATGATGAGGAGGTAAATAGGGAAAAGTATGATCAAAATAATGTGTGGAAATGGGATCTATGGGAGAAGGAAGAATCATCAATAGAGAAGGATCCATAGGTGAAAGATGGTCCATGGGTGGAGAAAGAACCACAAGTGGAGGAACAAAAGGAACCATAGGAGGTGTAACTATAGGAGAATAAGGGGGAACCTTATTGTGAGAATGACCTATGGGAGGAATAGTAGTTGGTATAGGGATATCTATGAGATGATCCTTAAGATGCTACTAAAGGATATGAAAATAATTAATATGATGTGTGTTGTATTGGTTCCATATACAATACATGTCACCATACTTAGGTATATAGTCAATAATAATCTTGGGAGGAGGTATGGTAGTGTCTATGGATGGGGAATAATGATGCAAGGTATTAATATATTATTTCAACTTACGAAAATGGGTAGAAGAATGAGTATCTATCCCATAAAATCAATAAATATGCTTGTGAGTGTGTTTCAGAGGAACATTCACAGGAGAAGGTGTAAGAAGAGGGAGATGAATCATCACCCCATTTTGTGGGAAAAGGATCGATATTAGGCAAAGAAATCAAACCATCATTGAAAGGAGGTGATGATAGAGAAGGAATAGAACTAGTCTTAACAAGAATATAATTAGTAAAATAAGTAAAGTAGGCTCACCAACAATGGAAGAAGTAATAATAATTGGTTCTGACATATGTTCCACTATGGGAGGAGTATGATCAATTAAATATATAAGAAGTGTAGCATTAACCTTAGGATTAAACTAATGATGATAATAAGGGAACATAAAAAAATAGTAAGGGTCAGTCATAACATGATCCATGAGCATAGTCCTATGGGGCTACTCAAAAAATAGAGGTGTCAGTGCCATCTCAACTCTATGACAAGGAGGAAAAATATAAAAATAAATAACTATAAAATTTTAAACACATGAAGAGACTCAATTAAATAAGAATGATAATGCACAATCTCAACATCATGGGCTTGGACAAGACCACCTAATAAAGCATCATCTAAGGAATAGCCATCATCATAATCAGGTGAATGAAGATTGATGACACAAGTCAGAATAACTTTGTCATCAAAATAAGCATGGTGAATAAAATGATGACTCTTATGTAAGACTATAATAATGTCATCATAAAGAGGTTTACGAGAACAAGGTTATAAAGAAGCAAGAAGTTGTGAGATGAGATTAGGCATGATATCAAAAGTTCTAATCTAGAGATTAATCTCATCATGTTCATCATCATTATATTCCAAAAGGTTTGGAGGAATATTAACAATAAGCATGGGATACCTATTATATCCTCTAGTTGAGTTGATAGGACATTGTGACTCATGAAAAAGAACACTAGGTAAAGGATAAATAGTAAGAATATTAAATACACCACTATCTTGGAATTGTTTAAAACTATAAGGGTTAGTATCTCCTTGAATCCTATAAATGGATCCATTATGACAAAATTTAACACATTGATAGGTGGAAGAAGTGATAGCTCACATACGATGAGTTCATGACCTACCAAGAAAGATGTTATAAGAAAGAGGAAAGTTAAATATCATCACCTTCAAATAAAATATGATAGGTGGGATAGTAATTGGAAGCCACACATACCCAAGAGGAGGCATTTGCCTTCTATCATATCCTTGGTAGGTGCTACATGTGGACTTAATATTGTATTGAAAATATCCAAGGGTTTTAATGAAATCAAGATAAGAAACACAAATTCTAGAACCCTCATCAATCAAAGCATGCTTAAATTGGATATCATCAATTTGGATGTTAATAAAGAGGGGAGGATCATCTTCATGAAGCATAATCTCATTAAAAATCATAGATGCAATGGGAAATTTTAATGAAAGAGAAGTGTTGATATTTTCGTCAACATTGATGGACATATCTTCACATTATTACAAGATACTATCCTCAAAACCAGATAAGGCCACCTCCCATCCCACTAAAGGAGGATGAGGGACATTCATCTCAAATAATAGTTACATAAGATAGTTATAATTATGGGGAGATGTCATCATGATTTAAATAAATGGAATTTGAGAATGGATATTAGTGAGTTCTACAATGGGGTCCCACTCATCATAACCCATTAGAATATTGTTAGATATAGGTGCATAATGGTTAAGGAGGTCTTCGAAGGGAAGAGCCAAAGAGCATTGAAATTTGTATTGATAGTAATGAGAAATTTTAGAATCAAGTTCTAAATAATGTTGAGATGATGAAATAATAGGTTAAACATAATTTTGATAAGTATAAGAGGTTTTAAAATAAGGTTGATTAACATTAGAAGGAGAAGATGATGGAAGAGTGGTAGAAATAACATGGGATGTGTTATCCAAAGGACAATCATAAGATGTATCTTCATCAAAGGTTATAAGATATTCTTTCTCAAACTGATTTAAATGAGTTGGGGAGTCTTGGATAACATGGTATGCTTGAGAAGGAGGTGGGGTGTAGATAGGTTACGAATCAATGCAATCCACTACTCTTCACATATTAGTTATGCTAACAACATTTTATTTAGAAATTGGTTCCACAAGACTTTCTACATTATTGGTGGAAGATATAGGCTTGCCTTATTTTTATGGAATTGGTTGATGATTAGGTAAAGGATATTTATAAATAGGTAAATGAGCATTTTCTTGATTCAAGGCTTCAGATTTATCATGATTTTTATATTCTTTAAATACATGCTCATAAGCTTGTTGGCATTGGCATGTGATAGAATCATATTCAAAATTAGGTCCAAGAATAAATTTCATAACTAAATTAAGAAGTTGTCTATAGGTCTCATGATAATGACCCCAACTAGCATGAAACCAAAAAAACTTGTTAGGATCATACCAAGTTTTCATAGGATAAGTAGGGTCAATTTCATGAGGAAGAGGCCTAGGTAGACATTTAATAAATTTAACTAAGGAAAGAGTTTTATGAACATTAATGTTATTTGTTGAGAAATGAGGATTATTAAATTATTGAGAAGAGGAAGTTGGATCTAAATAAGGAGTAGGAAAAATAGTTTGAACATGGTGAATGGTATCATATGAATCAGAAACACCATCATTGATAACATTATGGTTTTCATTTTCAAGTAATATATGAGAACCTATGGAAGGTTAGGGTGAATCAAATTGATGCATAAATAAATATTGTCATTTATCTTGATCAATAGATTCTTAAAAAGTGCATGGAAAAAGGGTATGGACTTGATATTTTAATGTGGGTAAAGAGAATTTGTAAAGAGATGAAAAAGATTATCATTGCCCATGTTGTGTTCACATTTCTTTGATAAAGTCTTTCGTCATTTAAAAAATTCTTAGGTGGTTTCATTTTTTCTTCAATTGTAATTGATTAAATGGGCCAAAGTGTTTTTAGGAAGATCACTAGTTTGGAATTCTTGAACTAAAGCATTCACTAAATCCTCCAAACTAGTAATGGAAATATGTCTAAGTTTATTGTACCAATCTAAGGCATCACTTGTGAGGGTCTTACAAAGGAGCTTGATAGTGACAAAGGTGTTTAATTTAACCCAATATTTATTAATATTCTCAAATGTTTTAAGATGAAGAGAAGGATCAGTTGATCCATTATAAGAGATTGTAGGTGTTATAACTCTTATATCAATGTTAACAATTTGAGTAATGAGAGGTTCATTCTTTAGATGCTTGATAGTTTTATTAATTAAAGGAGGTTGAGGAATAAGATTAACTTAATAATATCAAAGAGGAGGGAGAGGAACACTTTTGTTATGTGTTCCCCAAGCCATTAGTTATGATTGTATTTGAAGATGAAGAAGTTGATTTTACATTCTCATCATTTGATTTGTGTTATGAGCTTGGAAAGAATTCATTTGATTAAGATTTTTCAATAGAAGTTTTTGAGTTTGAATAACATTTTTAGAAGTTTTAGTGTTATTATTAGTGGTTTGGGTACCGTTATTGGTGTTTTTGAGATCTTGATATCAATGATGAGAATCAAAGGCACTAGTGGCAAAGCTTGCTTATGTAGAAAAGGATGGACTAGTGAATGGAAAAGAAGAAGAAGCACTAGAAGAAAGAGTACCTTGGGTAGAAAACAATGAAATGGTGGAAGGATTAAGGATAGTGGATCTTAAGAGAGGCTCACTAGATGTATAACCAACCATGGTAGTTGAGATACTAGGCTTGGAGGTGGAAGAAAGAAAAGAAGAAGATGAAGCATGAGAAGAGGTCATGATTGAAGGGAGAGGTTATGAATCAAATAAATTAATACTACAAAATCTATATGAGAATGTATAATGTGGTGAATGAGGTTCATTTTATTGACCACTAATCATGATATTGTAAATGGTAGATGGATCTTTCCCCTTATGTTGGGGAAATTGGTTAATAATGAAAAGAATTTCAAGAGTATACTCTAATTCAAGTTGGTTTTCTAGGAGAAAATAAGGATTATGTTGTAAAGAGGTATCATGAGGGAATCCATAGTCCATTATGTGAGTTGAAATATGGACATTACTAGCATTTATATAAGGAACTCTACTTTTTCTATGGGAAACTCTATGACGATTGGTGAATTCCATCATGCCTACTATTTGAGATTCAGTGTTGTCACCCAATAAGAAATCCATGATGAAAGAGGAAGGAAATCAAAATGAGAAAAAAAAGGATTTATAAAGTGATAGAAACAAAGATAGGTCAACCTCATCCACCTAGTGCAAAAGAAGGACAATAAAGTTGAACAAGGTCCATAGAACTGACCTAGTATAGAGAGCAAAAGTTAACAAAAAAGGGAAGAAGGATTGAAAACTATGCTAAGTCAACCTGATTAACCTAGTGTAGTAAAAAAGAGCTAAAAAAATACTAAGTTTATTAGGTCAACCTATTATATCTGATAGAGGTATAAAGTAGGGCATAGGATGGTGTCGAATTAAGCTAGTTGACATAGCATAGTAGACAGGAAAAGAGAATAGATTGTTAAAAAAGATGAAAATGAAATGAGATATGCCTATAAGAAGTATAGAAAAGTAGATACTAACATAAAATACACAACCAATTTAATTTATGATATCCAATACAATTGGTACACATACATAAAGTGTAAGTTTGAAATAAAAATACAAAGCATAGTATAAACAAAGAAATAGAAAATAACCTTGGTGTTTTGGAGATGAACATAGAATAGGTAATTGGCATGTAACCTTGGAGAGAATTGGAAAATATATAGAAATATGTTAAGTTGGTCGACCAAGTGAGATAGAAACCTACTGCAAAAGTTTAAAAAGTGTGATAAGTTGACCTGGTCAACCTAGTAGACTAAACTAAATGTCTAGAAATGTGTTAAGTTGAGTTGGTCAAACTACTTAACTAGACTACATATTTAAAAGTCTATAATGTGGAACCTAAAATATGAATCCTAAATAGGAACTTGATATAAAGTGGCTCTAAATATGTTAGGTTAACTTGGTCGACCTAATAGGCTAAACAAAAATTCTACAAAGTGTGGGAAACCTA
This sequence comes from Torreya grandis, assembly GCA_037957365.1. Classification (NCBI taxonomy): domain Eukaryota; kingdom Viridiplantae; phylum Streptophyta; class Pinopsida; order Cupressales; family Taxaceae; genus Torreya; species Torreya grandis. The sequence continues at coordinate 803,122 of JARHVA010002028.1, read as the reverse complement.
TGCTAGATTGAGCTAGTCAATCTAGTTTCCTATTCTTACGCATAAATAAAAATAGTTGGGTCAATAAAATAGATCCAAAAATTCAAAATATATGATTAAAAATATGATAAAAATAATAAAATAACTAAAATAAACCCTATAAGGGTTTGTTCATGTTAGGTTCACTAGAATGTATATAATTAAAATTGCATGATTCACATAAATCAATCCTAGATCAGATAAGATAGATCGCACCTACTTTTTTGATTGGAGTATACACTTGTTAAGCGGGAGCATGACCAATATGATGATATGCTAGACTTGATTAAGGGATCACTTGTATCATTTGTCACAACATATTATGCTAGGTAGGGTTCTAAATCCTACAGTCTAACATAATTTCATGACCACCCTAAAAGAGTCCTATGGTTTCTATATTCACTTATGATAATAAAAAATAAAGTAAACTATTCTAATAAAAAGAAAAGTAAACTAATCTAGTGCTCACCAAACTTTGTGGCACAAAGTAGGGGTTAGAACAAAATAAGTAAATAAAAACTAAACTAAACATGTATAGGAGACATATACTCATGTCAATAGATAATAAATACTAATACATGAGCGACAAGAATATATACTGCATTATCTATCTACTCTTTTAAAGGAGAAATAAATTTAGGAATAATTACCTTTGAAGATGAACCTACCAAATCTCAACCTCTCCCTTAGCCAATGGTGCTTTGCAAGAGAATGTTATGGATTGTAAAGACAACCAAGATAAATCAGCTCTAGGATACATGACCCACCTAAGCATCCAAAAGACTTATTCATAAGATAAGATCAAAGCTAAAATATAAAGTATTGAACCCTAAATATTTATTCCTTAAGTAGAATGGTCAATAAGTAGATGCTCATTTACACTTCTTCACTTAATTCAACTCTCTTATGAAATGGTAAGGAATTACCTTGCATATATAGTAGTATCTCACCCTAAAGGATTTCAAACATGTTAGTTGTGCTAGGTCAATTAGGTTTACCTAGCACATTATCAAGCTAATACTTGAAGTTTATGATAGGTCAGCTAGGATGCAAAGCAATAAAGAAAGGTAAAGTATCCCTAGAATAATCTAGGTTGACCAAGTTGACCTAGCTTACTGAATAGGTCAAAAGGGAAATAAGGTAAGAAATGAGGGATAAAACATGAAAAATGGTGGAAATAAATAGGAAAGAGAGAAATAAGCTTAGATTTCAAGGTTTTTATAGGGAAGAGTGTAGATATAAACTGGAAAAAGGAATAAAAATCTTACGAAGCACCAAAGGTCTTCCCATCCCTTTCTTGGTACACCCCTTAAGGCATGCACTCAGATAAATTAAGACTCAGTAGGTTTCTATAAGATATGAAGTGTCAATAATCAATAAAAGTGTGAGAATATTATGTGTATACATAAAGTAGGTATGGATTCTTTAAATATTATAGAATCTTTGAAGAACATTAAAACATCCATTTCTTTTTGGGATGTTCTTCATATACTTAGTCAAAAATAACTCCTACCAACATAGTTATCTGCTATCCTTGCTAGTTTCACACCCTCAAATCAATGTTATGTCCATTTTCCCTTGAACATTATCATAATAAAATTATTGAACCATCTAATAGGGCTGATAAACCTCCACCATTCTACCTCACCCTCATTATAGGTGACAAGTTGGTATACAATTGCATAGTCAATAGTGGAACTTCTACTTCTATCATGCCCAAAGCTGTAGCTAACAAGTTGATCCTAAAATATGAGCCACATGGAAAATGGGTCCTTTAATTATATGGTACACCTAAAAATATATTAGGAATAATAAAAGGATTTACTATTTTCTTTCATGATTATCCAATTTTTCCTATCTTGAAAGACATAAATATGGTTGATCTCCAATCCCACTTTTCAATATTCCTATCAAGGGACTTCACATCCAAGATAGGTGGTTATCTATTAGATGATTTGTATTTATTGGAATTTGTAACAAGGTATGGGTCCAAGGTGACAATTAGGATGCAACCCCTTAAAAATTTTCATATTAAGCCTTACATTGAGACAAGTTCCAATCTGAATTATGTGGCCCATGAAGAAAATGACTCTAATGTAGATGATGGCATTTCATCAAAGCTTGAGGGTATTTCAAATTTTTTTATTCATGAATATGAAACTAATACTTATGAGCATGATGCCCATAATTTTTTGGAGTAAAATAATTTAGGAGTGTATTTTATACATGAATAAGGAGTACCAACACTTCTACTTGCCAAGGAAGAGAGTGAAGATGATGATTTGTGGAAAATATTTTTTTATGGTTTAAGAAGTAAAGTTAGTGAAAAATATGGTGTTATGTTGGTCTCCCCATATAAACAATATTATTATTCTTCATAAAGACTAAATTTTATTTATACTTTTAATGTGGCTCAATATGAAAGTTTAATTCATGGCCTTCAATGGGCAAGGAGAAAAAGAATCAAGAAATTGTAAGTATATGGATATAGTGAATTGGTTGTGCATCAGGTGAGAAATTTTTTTGCTACCAAGAACCCTTTTATTAAGTCATACAATCATATGGTATAGGATTTTCCTTAGGAACTCAATGCATTTAATATTCAACTAATCCCAAGGGAGTAGAATAGTCATGCTGATATACTAGTTGTGATAAAAGCTCAATTTGATACTCCAATTGCCATAAAAGAGGAGGGAAAATAGTCTCATATTAATATCATTATCAAACCTTTTTTACCTGATAATGAAGTGTCTTGGCAAGTTTTTGATAGTGACAGACACATTGCATGATTCTTAAAAAATGAGGCTTAATTTTCTTCAAGGAATCAAAAGAGGCTCTAAGAACAATTGAGTGATCATATTGTGCAACTAAGGACCAATAAAATACCTAAGGGTTTGGTGACCTTAGAAATCATATTCAATGATAATGATCAAAAGAAGGAGAAAGTGAGTATGTCTACAAAGAGGAGAATTATGAAAGAGTTTGATCTTCAAGGAGAAAATCTTCAAACTAGGCAAGGTGTGTTATAAATTAGAGAAGAAAGCATTTATTGAGTTGTGTAGATAGTTTCATGATATCTTTTCTTGGAAATATAAGGACCTTAAAGGATTTTATCCTATCCTAGCACACCATACCATTGAGTTGGAATCTTGAGTTAAACTAGTTAGACAGAATCAAAGACCCATCAACCCCAAGGTTGAGTAACTCATGAGGTTAGAGCCTACCAAAATCCTTAAATTTGAGATAATATTTCCCATCAAGATTTAAAAATGGATAGCTAACCGTGTACCTATTATAATGTAAAATGGGGAGATAAGACTTTGTGTAGACTTTAGAGATCTTAATAAAGTGTCACTCAAAGATCACTATCTTCTACCCTTAATGGAGCATATTTTGAAAGTGGTTTGAAGCTCTCAAATTTTTTTCTTGTAGATGGATATTTAGGATATAATAAAATTCTAGTCATTGAGGATGATTATTTTAATACAACCTTCACTACTAAATTGGGAACTTTTGCTTATAGGAAGATGCCCTTTGGTCTATCCAATGCTTGTGTGACATTTCAAAGAGCCATGGATATGGCATTCAAATGTTTGATCAATGAGATTCTATTGTCTTATCTATATGATATAAAAGTGTTTTCTAAATATGATAATGAACACATGAAACATTTGAGATAAGTGTTTTAAATATGTAGGTAATATGGAATATCTCTTAATCCTAAAAGGTGCATCTTTCCTGTTCATGAAGGTAAGCTCTTAGGAAATATTATTTCCAATGATGGTTTGAATATTGATACTAAATAATAGAGGATATGTTAGGCTTATCACTTACCTTGTATAATAAAGGTCTTCAAAGTTTCTTAGGCAAGATAATTTTTTTAAGGAGGTTCATACCTAGTATTGCATCTTTGGTGAAACCTATCATAGTTATGCTTAGGAAGAACCAAGTCTTTTCCTAGACCAAAGAGGGTAAAAGTAGATTTGAAGCCATAAATAAAGGAATTGTATAAAATCCTACTCTTGTGAATCTAGAGACTTCATATTATATTCATTTGATAACCTTGATACTATCTCAGCCATGCTAATGGAAAATAATGATGAGGGTGTGGGGTAGCCAATCACATTCTCTAGTCAAGGTTTAGAAGATTATGAATTCAAGTATACCTTTATGGAGAAATATGTCCTTGTTATTTTAAAGGGATTAAATAAGTTCAAACATATGGTTTAAAATAATAAGATTCAGGTTATGGTCTCTCATCTTAGTACCAAAGAGTTTCTTTTGAGGAAAGATCTAAGTGGAAAGAGAGCAGGGTGGACCACTAAAGTAATGGAATATGATGTCGATATCAAGGTGTTAAAATTAATAAGGGGTAAAGGAATTTGTGAATATATAAATTCAGATCTTCATGAGTCAAATGAAGAGGCTCTAATAAACCATGGTTATTCCCAATTAATTGGTTCATTGCCTCCACAAAGTTAGACACAGGATGTGATCAAATTTCTTTAAAATGATAAGTATCCAATAATATGAGTAAATAAAAAAGGAGATATTTTATATTGAAATATATTCCCTTTTGTCTTATTAATTATGTGCTATTTAGAAGATACATTAATGGTGTGCTACTGATATGCATTGATAATGATCAATTTGGAGTTTTGCTTGATAATTTATATGATGGGACAATAGGATATCATTTCTCTCTAAGAACTATAGCTACCAAGATCATGAGGGTAGGTTATTATTGGCCTATAGCCTCTTCAAAAATTTAAATGCTTGGGTGATAAGGTGTGGACAATGTGATTTATTTGTATGAAAATAGAAGCTTGTAGCTCTTCCTTTGAAGCCTATCCAAGTAGACCAACTTTTCATGCAATGGGGTCTTGATTTCATTGGCATGATAAATACCCCATCAAGTGTTGGTCATAAATGGATATTCATAGTAACTCACTATTTTTAAATATGAATTTAGGTAGTAGCATTGAAAGAAGATAATTATAATGTTATCTTGGAGTTCCATAAGATCATCATAACAAGGTTTGGCACTCCTATTATTTTAGACAATTCCCTTACTTTTATGGGTGCTAAGATAGCTGATTGGGAAAATAGTAATGGCATATTATTGAGCACATCATCTAACTATTACCCTTAAGGTAATGGTTTGGTTGAATTTACTAACAATAATTTTATCATAATCATCAAGAGAAAGTTGGAGTATAACCAAAGAGCTTGGCACACCAAATTAAAGATAGCCTTATGGGCTAAAAGGATAACTCCTAAGAGGTCAATAGGGAATTATCCTTTTGTGCTTGTATATGGGAGGGAAGATAGGTTTTCTATCTTTCAAGAGTTATTTGCCTTAGATTTATCACATCAACTAGAATTCCTTGAGAATACCCCAATAAAGGTGAGATTGATAGATATAATGGAGTTGCAAGAGACTAGAGATAAATCTCATTAAGATATGGAGCATCACTAAGTAATAATGAAGAGGTCTTATGATAAGAAGGAAAATCCAAGATAATTTCAAAAAGGTGACATAGTATTGAAATAGGATAAAGATAGATCAAAACTATGAAGACATACCAAATTTGATACCCTATAGAGTGGACCATATGTCATCATCAAGTGTAAGAAAAGTAATTTTTTTTTAGTTATCAAGGTTTAAAAAAGAAGATATTCTTATCCATATGAATGGGGTACATTTGAAACCCTAAAATTGAGAATTAAAGGTTAGTTTTGTAAATATTAGATTAGGTGTGTGTTTGCTTTCTTGTTTTATTGTGTTCAAATAAGTTCACTTGAAGCACATGTGTGTTTTGTTGTTTTTTGTCTTTATCTATTTGTTTTCTATTGTTTGGTGTGTTTTCAAGGAATTTTTTGTGTCAAAACCATATAATTATGACTATGTAACCCAATGGACATGATTAGGAAACTAGTCATGACATAGTAAGCATACCACCCTTGGGAAATCACCAAAAATGTTGACCATTTTTACCTCAGGCCAAAATGGGTCAACCCCCTATAATAAAAATCTTATATAGGGGATTTTTATAATTTCATAGGGTATTTTTTAGTTCATTTTATGTCATTTCATATGCCATTCCATCTTTATCCATAGTTTATCTTATTCCTTATGTCATTCAGTGTCTTAGGGATCATTTTAGGGTCATATATGCAAGTTGCAGGTTTTTAAGGATCCAAACTTGTCTTCATGGTGATAAATGAAATTAAATATCATGGAAAAGTCCAAATAGGCCTCAAAAAATCATTCAAATATATAAACATTTAGGATTGATATTTGTGAAACCGAACCATCATTAGGACATCATGAAGAACTAAACTAGATAGCTTGCTTATGCAATTTATAAATATGATAAAAAATCCTCATGAGACAATAAAACCATGCATGATAAATATACTTACCTCCAAGACCATTCTATAAAAGTTTATTATCTTTATGAGTCATCTATCTTGATATCTAAGCCTTCACAATTCAACTTGTCAAGTCTAAGGGGTAGGCTATCCTACACGTCACATAGAACCAGACTGAACAAATTGCTTGTGCAATTTATAAGTATGATCAAAAAGCCTTACACAACTAAAAAATCATGAATAATCAAATTTATTCATTCCAATAACATTCTCTATAATTTATATATCCATGCAAACTTTCTAACCTAAGTTATGGAGATTCAAAGTGGAACTTGTAAAGCAAGATATCTACATGAGTGTCAAGTTTGAGATCCATAAAGTAACCATTTGGTTTCTAAAACCCTTAATTAGTTTAAATTTGATCAAGATATAATGGTATGCATGATATTTCATACTAACACATAAGATCTAATAGTTCATGCTTGAGTCAAACTAATCAAAAATTCCTTGGGTTAAAATCCCTTAAAGAGATACAAGTTAGATAAGATCTGACAGTGCAGATCAATTGAATAGAGATCTGATAATGTGCATTCACTAACAAGAAGGTGTGTCTAATCTATATAAATTATCAACATTGCTTCATATGTTGTGATCTAATGGTGTGAGATGAGTTAAAATGTCAAGGAGCTCGAGAGGCCACCATGTGGCATAAGTGCATAAAGAAGAAGTCTGACAACAATATCATGAGATCAATGCATGATTAATAAGTTGTATAAACACATTAAAGCTATAAGAAGATAAATGGAGTGAATTTAATCATACAAATCAATATCAATATAGCAATCAGGGTCAAAGATTCAAGATCTAATATCAAGGATCTATGCATCTAATGGGAATAAAGATAGCTAGGAGCATTTTGATTGGTTCAACTCAATTTTTAATGGACAAGGTCAAACTAAAGGAGCATTTTTCAACTAAGGCAAACAAGGTCTTATAGGGGTCACCTCATCACCATTGGATCTTGAATTAATGTTATTATAGGGACATATTGATGTAGTCAGGTTAAAGGACATAAAGCGGCCACCATTAAAGCTTAAAATGGACATTTCATTCATGGATTTAAGTCATATAGGGTATATTTTTTTATTATGTTTTCCATTATTATAAGGACCTATGATTTCTCAATTTCTATGAATGCTCGAAGGCAAAATGGGTCTATTTAGACCTAATAGGATCAAAAGGGAGATTGGTTTTATCGTCTATGGTGGACCTATGAACATGGGGACAAGTTTGAGAATGATCTAGTTTGAACAAGAGCTAACATTTCAAAGGATTTCATGAAGGCATCCACATAGACCCCAATGATTCCATCTCCAAGACCAACTACATGAAAATAACCTTTCTTTCCACTTTTTCATGCCATGAAAAACTAGTGAAGAGCAGTTAGCATGAGTACAAAGATCTAATAGATTGGTCCAATGGTTATAACTACATTGATTTTAGGACCCATCTTGGAACAATTTTATCCCACCATTTCAACCATAAGGGATCATTAATTAGGGAATAATGTAACTGTGCAACCACTTGAAGTGACCTGGATCAATTAAAAGGTTGAAATGAGCATAATTTGTAGAATTAGTTGTAACTGTGGTTCAAATGTTTGAACTAATTGATTCCCATTTTTAGTGTCAAATATCCCTTTCTCTTACTTCCTTTTTTCTATAAATATAACTTTTGATCTATTGTTAAGGATCCCTCGAGATGGTATGATGAGACTCTACCAAAAATTGTATTTTGAACCTACTAGAGTAACAAATAAAGCATTTTATAGTTGTTTACTAATTTGTGCTTAGTGTTTTGTATTTGTTCGATATGCAAAAGTGGTTGTCATTTTTCATTTACAGGTCCAAGTTCAACCTAAGTGCTAATAAACTTTATTTCAGATCATCTAGTGTGTCTAAAGGTTGATGTCTCTAGTAGAGAGGGGATAGTTGACTGTAAGTGCTTCTAATCAAGCCTTAATCTCATTTCCCTCCAATATAAGTCCATCAAATTGAAATCTAGGTGAAAGATTATTTCTTGGAAACCATTATAGGCACTTCATTGGTTCTATTCATAATCTATTAGTGTGCTAGTGAGTTCAATCTTGAGAGTGGATTTTTTGACCATTTAGTGTATCACCTCCTTTAGAGTAGGTTTGGTTCATGCATTCTCTATCTCTTTTCCACACAAGTAATAAATTGGCATAGATAAGAGCATTTAAAGATACATTCAAGGAGTTAACCCTTTAATCTAGGGGCTCATTTCCAATATAGGTATACCCACATACCTATAAATGTTCCCATGTTTCCCAAATTTAGAAGAAGTTTAAACAACTCCTTCTAGGGTGCAATATTTGGTGACAATAGTCAAATGGATTCCTTATCACATCAAGCACATAAGCTCATACCTCAAATACCACTCACCATGCATCTTCACTAGATACATCTTGACATAAATGACATAAACCTTTACATTAATGACATCAAACATGACATTAATGATAGCACTTATCAAAAAACTCCCCCTTTGTCATTGATTGTAAACCATTCTTCAATTTGATCAATCTTATCTCCCCCAATTTGGTCAATCTTCCTTCTTGAACTTTCTCCACCTTTGACATTAATGACAAAGTGTCATATATATTGTAACTTTTGGAACCACCCATTCTCCTTCTTTGGAAACAACACTCAAAAAGTCCTATATGTTTTTCATCAACTACACTTGAAGATTATGAACAATCTGAATAAATCCCTCTCAAACCAAACACCCAACATGATTTTGATAACAAAATAGTGTCTCCATGAAGCCTAATGGAGTCACTCCTTTAATAGGTATCTAAAATAACAAAAACTTACGATATTGTTAGATCTCCATTCTCTCATAAGACTAAATATATTTCATGATCTTATTAGTCTTGATTGGAATCTTATGCTTGAATTTTTTAATATCCATTTGATCAACAATATGAGATGATATCCAATATTCTTGAATTTATTTCACATTTGAAGTGTCTTATATCATAACAAATAGTCCACTTGGACTTGTAGATTGATCATGATTTACCTGTACTATCTTTCATTTCCACACATTCATTTGCCTTCTCTTTTTCACTCTAGGGGCTTCAAACCTCTTATTTTGACTTAATTGCCTTATCACTCTACTAGGGAAGAATCTTGAAATATATCCCACATTATGAAAATTTTAGTAAAGAACCTCATTCATACCTCTTGACTAGTGATTCCTTTCATAATCTCATGCATATTCATTTTTAGATGGTCTTCTACATTCTCTTGCTCTATGACCAAACTAATTTCATACAAAATAATAATCATTAAATGAATTAACATACATCATAGCATTAGGCTACCTAATTGGTCTTTTCATGTTGACCTTATTATCTTCATTAGAATTCTCCTTGATTTAAAATACCTTCTTTTGGTCTTCTTCCAAACCAAGACCTGTCTTATCACTTGTATACTTTTGACTACTCAAGATGTCATTTAGAGCATCAATACTCTTTTAAAATTATCAAAAATGTCTTCAACTCACTAGATTATTGATCCAACTCATCTTTCAAGGTTTCCATGTCAATTCCATACCTAGTTCAATCTTCCTCTTTAGATTTTAAGCTAGTAGTGACTATCTCCATTTTTACTTCAATCTAATTGATGATCTCATCATACTCCTTGGATGTGTTAGTATCTCCTGAAGAAAACCAATTTTCTCTTCATATTCCTTAACTAATTATCTTAGTTTGTGATTCTTCCTTCTTTGAAACTTTAACTTCTCTATAACACTTGCTAATTCTAACTCAAGTTTAACTTCAACCTCTTCTTCATCTAATTCTTCATCATCCATAAAGCCTTTCCCTTTTGAGCAACCCTTGTACTTACTAGATCCAAACCTCAACTTCCTACTAAACATGGATATTATTTCATCATCATCAACATCTAAACATACCTCATCCTTGACCTTATTGTCTTTTGACTTATTATTAGATTTGAATGTTTCTTACTTCTTGGGAGGTTTTCCTTCATTTGTTCTCATCTCATAGGTAGTTAATATACCATGAATTCCATCCATTTCTATCCTATCCAAATCTTTCATCTCTTCTACTATAGACACCTTATAATCAAACTTAGGAGTTAGTGATCTCAATACCTTTTGAAAAACTATATACTCTTTCACTTCTTTTCCTAATCCTATAATTAAAATGACAAACTCATCAGCCTTCAACAATTAAGATTAAATGGTTTCATCTTCATTCATCTTTAAACTTTCAAACTATCTCTAGTTCATCTATAAATTAGCCATCTTCACCTTGGTGTCTCCTTCATAGATACTATTTAATTTGTCCCATACAACTTTGGTTGACTCATATTAAATCACCTTCATAAACTCTACCTCTGATAAGCCACATAGAGTGGCATCATTACCTTGGAATTTCTCTCACTTTACTCTTAACTATTTCATCAGTTGGTGGTGTAGGAGGTGGAGTGTATCCATCCACAACTAACTTCCATATGTCATGTTATATTGAAATTATATATGTCCTCATTTTTATGACCCAAAAGGAATAATTATTTTTATTTAATAATGGAGTCTTAGTAGTAGAGAAACCACCATGAGCTTGCTGACTAGGCATCCTTGATTCTTAGATCTCATTTACGATATTAGGCCTAATTAAAAGGACCTACTCTAATACCAAATATTGGAAGAAAATTTATTGAGAGGAGGGATTGAATTATTATTAAAACCTTTATTATCAATTTCACTTAAAAAATCATGAACCATTTAAACAAGCACATAGATCTAGAAAGCATAAGTAGCTATCCACATAAGCATGAAATTCAAGAACACATCACATATGTGAGAAATCCTAAAGGGTAATAAAACCCATATATATATATATATATATATATATATATATATTCTTATAAGACAATTACCAAATTTAGTGAAGCACCAACTTCACATGGAGCACGAACCCCGACTAGTTAAGCACCAACTCAGCTAGGAGGCACCAACTCGTTAGATGAATCAACACCAAATTACCCTCTTGATTGATTTTATCACATTTATAACACCTTAATTCTCAACCAATTGATTATTACCACCTTTTTACCTCTTCACATTCTTATCCCTCTCAAACTGCTTTCTAGGCTTCTTTGCTCAATTAGGTCTCTTTATAACTGATTAGGTCATATGAACTTGATCCTCATATGCATAACCTATGTTAAATATTCATATAATTTTTTATACACTCTTTAAATTTCTTTAAATACCTTATTCTTCTTACCAATTTACTATCTCATTCACATCTTCTCATACCTGCTCAAATAGGTCTAAAACTACTTTATATTTATACATGATTTTTTCTCATATCCTTCTTTGTCAACCATACATAATTACACAATTGTATTAAATTTTAAATTGGTCATATAAAATTTTTAATACATTAATCAATCATTATAATAGTTCATCCACAAATTGAAAGACCAAAACCTCTTTTAGGCCTTAAGGATACCTAATTCAATTAGGCCTTCATTAACACAAGTTACCATTTGATCTCCTTAGAAAACTTTAAAACACCACACACATCAGGAATAATTTCATATTATATTAAAATATACCCATAATAATATCATATTATGTCGATGACATATTTTATCTTTAACCACAACTTGAAGCACACCATTAGTATTGTTCACAATTAGGCCTATGAACCTATAAAAAGTCTACCACACAAAACTAAAGCATGTACATAATTTAGTCACATAAAAATTATAATAAATCACATGAGCATAAAATAAATTAACTTAGGTTCATAACCATATGATTTATACTTTAGAACTCAGGGCAAAAGGACTCAAAGACTTCTTTGAAAATAGTCCACTCAGAACTGCTAAAAGACTCCAAAACCTAGTCATGAACAACTTTATCTTAAACACTTGAAAGAATAATTTACATGATAAATTATAATTTTAAAATATCCTTTTAAATATATATACCATTAAAAAAAACAAAATTCGCAAGGTATAATGTGAAATATTGGTTTTATAGACCAATCTTTTGTCCTCACTACACAATGTCAACCCAGAACCAGACAAACCATTTTGGATTCAACATTTCAACCACTTTTAATGAATATGAAGCATTAAAAAATAATGTATAGGATATAAAAGTACAAAAAAATAAATCCACATTAAATATATACTTAAACTCAAATCATAGATCCTCAAAATTATTATTGTAACTTGTTTACCCAGAATTATCAGTTTACCTTAAAGACCAATCATGGTGACTCAAACCTCCAACACCTGTATAGACATATTAAATGACTTACGATGAATTTATATTATAATATGACATAATAATACCATTAAAAAATTTAAATTTAATATTTTAAAATTTAAATATTTTTATTTTAGACCAATCTCATAACCTCACTATACACAGACCTAACTGAGCTAGACAAGTCAACTTATGAGAAACTCTTTCACTATAACCACAAACCTCCAAAAATTATACAAAGAATTAAAATGTATTAAAATTCCTAAAAAACATTAAAATTCACTTTTTTCATCACTATTTCATGATAAAAAATTCTTAATCAACTTCTCACTTATGCCTGGGTTTCTCACTATTTCCACCATTAAGCCTTTTAACAACTAGATAACTTGGATGACTAGTTTAGCATAATTTAGGTATTTAAATTTTCCTAATAAATTAATGGAAATGAAACATTAGTAATAATATTCATCCTCCATCCATTTTATTACTTTGACTTTATCAACTTTGAATTCTAAAATAAATCTTCAAGAAATGTGCACTTTCCTATAGGATCTACTCACACACCTGACAAATCAATCACACCTAGAGGTGCATGGGAGATTTTAATACAGCCTAAAATATTTTTTATACTCATTTTATACCATTATAGGCTATTTAAAACAATATATTTCACATTGGGCCCCTTTTAGGGTTTTAGAGAGGTTTAATATAGGTTTTTATGCTAACGATTATTCATAAAGGATTACCCCTTAAATCTAAAATAAATTATTTTAGTTATTATATAGGACACTTCCCCATATCTCCTTAATATCTCAGGTTCCTATGTATATGTTACACATTCCAATGAACACTTAAAAATCCTTTTCAGGTTTGCATGCTTTTATTTTATGTAGTCGAAATATCTTAAAACCACTTATCATGTATTATATTGCAAACCATTAATAAAAATTTATCAACATTATTAAAAAAAAATGTCATACCTATTTCCATTATCACATATTCAAACTTTTCTTAAAAATGATCATGACCCCTTATTAGGACACACACTCTATCTTTACTCTATAGACCTTGACCTTCAAATCACATTAGGTCTTGAAAATAACCTTCATGCCTATTTACATGTCATATAAACCTCACTAAAATAATATATCAACCTCTCTCATGCTTAAAAATATCCATACATCCTTTATATGTCTTGATAATAGATCATGATGCCTTATTAGGCCAAGGAGGGTCTAAAAATGGTATAGTTATAGATTTGGTCTATAGGTCCTACCCCTGTAAACTCACCTTAAGACTCTCATGAATGATACAATACCTCACATTTATTCTCAAGAAACCCTATACATTCATTCATTCATTTGTTCAGTCATCTCACCAATCCATCATACTTATACCTTCTCATAAGGTCTCTTCATGCTATGACTAATGCGATGACTAGGATTTTTAAGCACTTGAAACTTGATAACTAACCTTGAAACACTTATGAAAGTATATTTAGTGATAATACAATTCCAAACAACCTCTCACAACCTTGTGCTTACTTACATCACCAAAATTCACTGTTCACACCTTACAGGGTCTAAACTAGGCTTCTCAAGACACCTTGTACTCAAGAATTAGTACTCAAACATTTTTTAATGTTCACTTAACCTGAACCTTGACATCAACCAATAGAAGAGTCATTATTTTGTCTTAAAATTTTATTTCAATATAAGAGACATTAGATTTCCTTCAAATTCTTTCTTGTCACATGGCTTCCTTGTCACATCAAGCACACAAGCTCATATCTCAAAGACCACTCACCATGTATCTTCACCAAATGTACCTTGACATCAATGACAACACTTATCAACAACAACACCAATATAAATTCTTCACCAATAAACTCAAACTTTAACACCAATCCAAGTCAACCAAATCCAAATATCCACTTTACAAATAATCCAATCCTTGGTTTCAAACCTAATCTAAATCAAATAGACTTTGGTTCTAATACTAATCCTAATCCAACCAAACTTGGTTTCAATTATAATACAAACCCAACAAACCTTGGTTATAGCACTGATCCCAACACTTTTTAAATCCATAAAATGTTAACTTTAACAACCAGCCTCCAAATAATTTTAACCAACCTAACCAATTTCAAAAAAATCAAACCAATTCATTGGTCATCCCTCCAACTTCTATAATCCAATAATTCAAATCAACCAATTATGTACATATATTATACAAGAGTTTCAAAACATAAAATATAGTGTTCAAAACTTACAAGATAGTTCTTATTCTAAGAAAAAATAATTCAAATTCGAGAAAATTTATTCATATCCTTACAATTTAAGAACAATGACCACACATTTTCAAAAATACTTCTCACTCCCAAAATTTTATAAATACAATGGTAAAGTATATCTTAAAGAACACTTAGCCAAATTCTATCATGCATTTGTAGATGTTGCTTATAGTAATGAATACATGTTGTGATTATTCCCACTAAGTTTTAGAGGTCAATCCCTTGAATGGTTTTCACACCTTTCAAAAGGATCTATCTTTACTTTTTAGGACTTATCTAAGAAATTTGTTTTCCTATTTTCCTATAACATCAAAAAATATTTGACCACTATGGATTAAAATATCAAAAAACACAATTGAGAAACCTTTTCTTCCTTCTTACAAATATGTTGAGCAATGGTAAACCATTTCACATGGTGATTCCTTGGAACTAAACTTGTGGACATATTCATGAACAATTTAAAATCAGATGTGGGGAATCATTCATTGCTCCTTTTCCCAAGACTCTTTGATGAAATCAATGAAAATGGAGTTCAATTTAAGAGAATGTTAATTAATAAAGGTACAATCAAAATATTTAAACCTAATAATAATTCATCAAAACCAATAGAAAAACCAAAATTGTTTGTAAAGAATAAGAACCTTATTGGAGATGGTGTGACTGATGTAAAAAAAAACTCAAACCCATACAAATTAAACACAAACCTACACTCAACCTATCAATAACATAACTATTCACAGTGGACAATCTAGAAAAACAAGACCTAAGCGTAAATTCACTCAATTGGGTGACACTTATGAATTTTTTTTCTAAAATTTGGTTCATGTAAACATGATCATTTAACCTAACACCAAATCCTTCTATGATAATATTCCTAAAATTGAATGATATAAAAAATAATAGTAGTATTATTACCATAGGATCAAAGGACACTATACTAATCGGTGTATGCACATCAAACACTATGTTTACGACCTAATTAATAAAGGAGACATAACGATTGAAAATAAAATATCCAAAACATCTAATAACCAAAAGTTAGGGATTTTTCAAGATCCATTCCCCAATCATGAGCAAGGAAAAGGAAATAAAAAATAAGTATAGTCAATCAAGCAAGTCATCCTTTCATTTCTATAGTCAATAGCGTCAATTTTATGAACAATCATGTTAATGTCATTACTTTCCCATCCAAATATTACAATTTTGCTATAAGGCATGAAGAGATTACTATTCTAAGTTCATCATCCTATAATTTTGAGTGAAAGTCCAACATTATCAACCAACTTGAGAAGACACTAGTAAATATTTCTATATTATAACTTCTCAAGATGCCTCCTTATATAAAAATATCTTGTACAAAGTCCTTCAAGAGTCTATCATCCCTCAAGGCATCAATCCTTAAAACTTACAAGCTTTAATAGGCACTTTTTAAACTAAAAATCAAGTAACATTTGATCATTATGATGTCTCTCTTTTAAGGTCAGATCATAATCTTCCATTATACATGGAGGTTATCATCTCTAAGCACAAGGTGAAAAGGGTGTTTATAGATAATGGTTCAACACTAAATCTATGTACATTAAAATTTATAAAATACTTAGGATATACAATAACATTATTGTAAATAAATATTATTATTATAAAGTCATATGATAACAATGAGTGACAAACCATGGGCACAATCTATCTTCTTTTGATGATGGGGTCCATTATTAAAGAAACTCTCGTTCATGTATTTGATCTTAATATACCATATAACATAATTCTTAGACATCCATGGATACATTTCATTAATTCCATCCCATCCTTCCTAAACTAATGTTTGAAATTTTCTAATGAAGATATGACAGTTAGTACAAGGAAAATACCAAAAATCCAATTGTTTAATAGCTACCAATGAAAAATTTACTCCCATTGAGGATTATATTGTGATTTAAAACTATGTCCATGCAAAAAAATTATTTCAAATACCTCTCTTGGTAGTAGTATTAACACACCAACCAATTCTATGTCCATTTAAAAGTATTCCACCAAATAAGCATCTAACCAACCATCTGAATAAGCTTCTAATCAACTATCTATAGAGAAATCTTTCAATCATCCATATGTTGAGTAAAATTCAAACCAACCACCCAATTTTGGATAATCTTCATCTATATCATCCCATTTTATGATCATTAGTAAAGGAATGAATGAGTACATCATACAATATTTCAAATATATAAGTACAATCCATATAAAGAGACATGATTATGGTGGGCCCTACCATCAAAAGGATAATAGAGTGGTTAATAAATTCATCAAGACAATATTTATATAAGGTGGTTTCATTTTAGATGAAAATATCAAATATTCCAATCCTTATTAGCTTTACTCTGATGAACTAGCTACTTAATTTACCAATAACAAATATCTCCTTACTAATTCCATCATGTGTAACATAATGAATTATAAGGGTAAAGGCCTCAACCTCTATAAACAAGGATAAATTGAACCTATAAAAATAAAATCAAGTAAAGCTAAACATTGCATAGGATTTAATCCAATCATCATTCATCTCAAACTTTTCCAAAGTGACACTTCTAGTGAGTTAGAGGACAATTCTTCAGACATTAAAATAGGTTCCATACTTAGTTTCTTTGAAGACCTTAACCTCACTAACCTTTTTTTAGGATAATTTCATTCTTAAACTAGTTCCCATATATCCATCCACCATAAAGTGGGACCAACATGTAAAAAATATGCTTGATCATTTTCAAAATGATGAGGCTATTTATAAATTATTAAGAACAAGGGGCCATATTCTAGCAGGTGATCACAAGAAAGGGTTTTCAATATAGTTAGACGATTTAGCATACTTTGGGGAACAATAACTACATCAAAATATCAATTTAGAATCTACATCAAATCAAGAAAACATAGATGAGAATTTCAATCTTCCTTCACCATCCCTAAATTCTAAATATGAATCAACTCTCCTAGTTGAAGAAACTATTCTTGTGAATATTGACACATAAGAGGATTTAAAAATTGTCAAATATGCAATGTCTCTTACTCAAGATGAAAGGGAAATACTTTTAATTTTACTTCATGAATTCTTTGATGTATTTTTATGGTCTTATGTAGATATTCCAAGGCTTAATCCAAAACTAGTAGTACATCACCTTATCGTATATGTAGATTCCAAACCAATCAAACAAAAACTTCGTAAGGTGCATTGTAATATTGTGTTACTAGTAAAAGTGGAACTAAAGAAGCAATTATAAGTTTGTTTCATATACCCTATTGACTTTCATATTTCTTATCTAACATAGTACTAGTATTAGATAAGCTAGAAGGGATCAGAGTTTTTAAAAAAATCATGACATCAACAAAGCTTGTTCAAAAGCTGATTTTTCATTGCCCAATATAGACATGATCGTAGATTCAACCGTAGGTCATGAAAAGTAGTCTTTGATGGATGGTTTTTTACATTATAATAAAATAAAAATATCTACTGAAGACCAAAAAAATATCATTTACAACACCATGGAGAACATTTTTATACCAAGTAATGCCTTTTTGTTTGAAAATTATCAGAGCTACTTATCAATAGGTAATGACTATCATATTCTATTATATGCTTCATGATATTATGGAATATGATGTTTATGATATTAATACAAAGTCCAAATATAGATAAGAACACCCTCAAGTTCTTTATTATACATTTGAATGCATGAGAGAGTATAAAATGATATTGAATCCTAAAAAGTGTGTGTTTGGCATGACATTGAGAATTTTTTTAGGTTTCATTGTTTCACAACATGGGATATAATTTAATAGTTATAAATTTTAATCTATCATGGATATGACCCAACCAAATAATCTTAAACAACTTAGAATTTTACAAGGAAAAATTCAAGAAATCAAGTGTTTCATCTCACAACTTGCATACATTTGTCACCCATTCACATTTTTGATAAAGAAGGAAACTCTTTTCACTTGGAATGAGAATTTTGAAAAAGAATTTGATAATATTAAATAATATTTTTCTAATCCATAAATATTAGTGCCACTTGTTATTGGTAAACCTTTTCTATTAAATATATCATCTAATCAGTTTGCATTAGGGGTATTGTTAGTGTTACATGATGACATTGGGAAGAAAGAGTAGTATATTAATTAAGCAAGACTTTGATATCTTATGAACTCGGTTACTCTCAAATAAAAAGGGCATGTCTAGTAGTTTTTAACCTCTAAAAAATTATGACATTACATGCTCAATAATCAAACTAAGACCATCACCAAAATAGACCCTCTTAAATATCTTCTATCCAAACTAAATCTAATAAGAAGGATGGATAAGTGGGTTATGCTTGTCAGTGAGTCTGATCTAGAGTATGCCAATAAAAAATAAATTAAAGGCTAGGTCTTAGAAAATGTAGTAGTGGAATCACCTCTCAATGACAAAACACCTCTTATTGTAAAATTTATGGATGAAGCAATAATGTCCATAGGTGATCTCTATTTTAGCAACTATTCTTTGATGGCTCCTTTACCAATCACATATTAGGGGCATGTATATTTTTAGTCACACCATATTTGGATTATATTCCTAAGGATTTAAAAATTGATTTCCCTTACATAAATAACATAGCAAAATATGAAGGTCTTATAGGAGGTCTCAAAATGGCTATCTAATGGGGAATACATCTTATTTTTTATGATTATAAGATTATCATTAATCAATTGACCAATGAATTAAAATCCCTTGATGATAAGTTGATCCCTTATAAGAGGATGGTGGATAGTTTAAATTTATCTTTTGAGTTCATTCAATTTGAACAAGTACCAAGAATCAACAATAAGGTAGTAGATACCATGGCTAACATTGCTTCACTATTTGATTTTAAAAAATAAAATAAGTTCTTGGTTGAATATTTGATGATACCAGATTATAATACACCTAATTCATATATGGTTTGTGAGGTGGTTGGTCCTACTCCCTAGTACTTTAACATATATACCAATCTTCAGAATAACACCATACCATCTAACCTTTCCCATAATTATCATAATTCCTTTATCTAATGTACCTCTCTCTACACCATCCTTGTCAACACCTTATACCATAGAGGCTATGATGAAACTCTTTTACATAGTTTTAATTTTGAGGAATATAATTTGGTAATTAGGGAAGTCCACAAAGGAATATGTAGGACACATTCAAGTGGTATGGTCCTAACAAAGAAGATTTTGTGCATAGGTTATTATTGTCCTACCATAGAATCTGATTCATGTGCCTATGTTGAGAAATGCGTACTTTTTCAAAAACATGGGGACCTTATACATATTCCATTATAAGTTCTACAACCTAAAACCACACCTTGGCCATTATACACATGGGCATTAGACCTAATTGAAAAATTAAATTTATTTTAATGGTTATAAGCATATTATTATAGAAAAAGAGTACCTTACTAAGTGGGTTGAGGTAATGCCCCTTACTTATGTAACTAAAAATCAAATTTCTAAATTCATCTTAAAACACATTTTTTTCTACTTTGGTATCCCTTCCACTATTGTTTATGATAATTGAAAATCATTCAAGAATAAGGATGTTAAATCTCTATGTCAAACTTACCACATCAATCATAATAGGTCCACTCCATACTACCCACAAGGCAATGGCCAAGCTAAGGAAAATAATAAAAACATTATTCACATCCTTAAATGAGTTGTCAATGAAGCTGGTTGTGACTAGCATACACAGTTATATCCTACCCTCTAAGTATATTGCAAAAGCATCTGTACACCCATGGGGGAAACCCTTATTCCCTTATATATGGAAATGAGTTTATTATAACAATAGAAGTTGAGGTTACATCTTTTCATATATCTTTACAAAAAAAAAATTAATGAATAATCTTATCATACTTCACACCTCAGTGAACTGGACTTTCTAGATGAGAAAAGACTTAATGCTTTAAACCATTTTCAAGTATACCATAATTTCCTTCATTGTGGGTATAATAAGTAGATAAAATATAGGTAATTTTAAATCATATATCTTGTTCTTAAACCAATGCAATACCAATGTTTAAAGTTAAAATAAAGGAAATTTTGAGTCTAATTGGTTGAGCCCATATGTTGTCATTGATAAGTATATATCAGAAGCTTATGGATTTGCTACAGAAGATGGAGAGGAGATTGATGTACCTATAAACATCATTCACATTAATATATTATATGCCTAAAATTTTTTTTGATATTGTAGGTGTAAAAATAAATAAAAATCCATAAAAAAAAAATCTACAAAAAAGCAAAAAGAAATAAAACAGCAAAAAAAATTATAGATTATCCAAAAGTGAAAACTAGTTTACTAGTGTTTAGGGAAAGTAACATGGTAAAAACTAGATTTTTAGTGCAATGTGCAATACATTGTCTATATTCAATTGAGTTACTTGGGGGATCATGTTTCAGTAGTCCATTGCATATTTATGCATTGTCCTTTTCATTTGTTTGTCACTTGTCTTATAGCATGTCAGCTTAAGGTTGATACTTATACTTGTGAAACTACATTATTGCTTATGATAGAGGAACACCATTTATATTACCATGTTTTTCAAAATCATTTATCACCTATCTTAAGACAAAAAATAAAAATAAATAAAAAATAACAAACATACAAAACTACATGTAAACATTTACTACAAAGATATACCATCTTAATTAAACCTCCAAATCTCATTCACTCAGATTTATTGGTTGGTTCAATCATGAATATTTTCATCAAACACTCAAAACTTCATCAACATCCCATTTTCCCATCACTTCTCATATTGGGAGAACTACATCTAGCTTGATATCCCCACATAGACTTTGTCTAGGGTGGATTATATAGGTAGCACTTAGATACATGGGGTCTCTATGGTCATCTTGGCCACCACCTTCCCCCTTATCCATTTCCTTGAGAGTGGACATTTTCTTTCATGCATTCGCTCTTATACTTCCTCATTAGTTTTTTAGTTATTATCCTAGCTCTTAGTTACCAATTATCTCGAACCCTTGCTTAGGATGTTAAGTCTTATGTTTTATATTTTTAGGTATTTATTACTTGCTTATGGTATTAATTACTTGATTTCTTGTCTATTTCATTATATTTTTTTTCCTTTCTTACTCCATAAACATTACTTTGGTTATTTATCTTTCTTTATCCCTAAAAATTAATTTGGTTATTTCTACTTTTTCAAAATTTACCATTCAGTTGGCTATTTATCACTTTCTATCCTCAACCATTAACTTGGTTATTTTTCATTTCTTACTTTACCCATCATTGGTTATTACACTTTATTCATATTATTTATAACTTATTATTTTAGACATTTTTATTGTCTTACATTAATGTGTACTTTGTGTATCTTTAGAACATTTTATATTTGTTTGTTTGTTTGTGTATATATCATTTGTATTTATTTTACCAATGTTGCTTTCATATTAATTTTATGTGTTAAAATAATCTATAATAATTATATTTTTTATGTCTTACTTTACATGTTTTATATTTTATTTCATGTGCATGTCAAGGTTATTTTGTGCATTACATTATAGTATGGTTGTGATTTTTCTATATAATGACATACTTTACACAATTTATTATTGTTTAAGTCCATATGCCTAAAAAATCAATATTCATCATGATTATTTAATATAATTTGTGGTTATATTAAACATCAGGTTGATCAATACTCATTATTATTGGAAATCCAATGCAAGGAACAATTAAAAAATAAGGCAACTATCTAAAACCTATGAACTAGGAATTTGACTAAGAAGAGGAGATTAGTATCGTGTTAGTGAATGAAACCAAATAAAAAACACACTAAAATAACATATTCATGCCTAGTTACTAAGGTGAGATTAGTAAAAAAAAAAATGAAAAACACAACTAAAATGTAAGGAAAAAAAAGAATTCCTTCACCTTCCTTGGATGCTCCAAATGCCTTTGTAGTAGTGGCTTGCTCGGCTTTATGCTCATGCAGTCCTTGGTAATGGGAGCTTGGCTACATCCATCTCTCCTTGGAACCTTTGGCTTGTGGCTTGGCTTGGCTTGGAATCAATTTAGCATGGTAACACTAGTTTTCATGAATCTTTTAGAGCCAATCCTGCATTATAACTTTGCACAAATTAAGCTTAAAAATGATGTTCATGGCTTCTCTATTTATAGATTTTTGAGATTGATCAGAATCAACTTGAACCATCAATATCAAGATTGGCATGTGTGGCTAAGGATTAATCTAATTTTGTAATTAAATTTGATAAATAGGCTCACCAATATTTGGGATAAAGGATAAATTAAGAGGCATGGAGGGCTTTGATGAGGAATGGGAGACATGAATCTTGATATTTGTGGTATTTATGGCCTAGGGTTGTCTTTCCAACAAATGAGGTCACCTAATAATGCAGATATTTAATATTAATTTTCAAAACAAATTATTCAACAAGTTTCCATGGAATTATTAATTAGGCCTTGATTTGGATTGATTATCTCTTATGCATGTTTAATCACTTTGTGCATAAATTACTCAAATTGATCAGAATGCTTTGTTATTGGTCCAAAATTCAACTGGATTAAAATTGGAAGTCAATGTCAAATGTGTTGGAACCATTATCCCATTTAGGATGTTACCCACACCAAATAACAAAGGCATGTGTCTCATGAAAGAGATTTTATAGGAAAGAGAAATCTAGAGCATTTAGGTGCAAAATTGGTATTTTGAATTGAAATGAACTGATCAAAGTTAGATGGCCCATAAAATTGCACTACCCCATTTAATGATACTCTAGCCAAAATTGGCACTTGAATATGTAAGTTTCACATATTTTAACATGTTTTAGTGTTTTTAGGTCAAATTGTGCATTTTAAGTGAAAATTGGTCAAAATCTTAATTGGAGGTTATTGATGGTTAGATTTAGGTGTCTACAACTTGCCCCTATTTGGGAAGATATTACAAACTGTAGGCAAAACAATGTCTTTCCAAATAATGAGAGATGGCCTGCATTCTAAAAAAAAAGATGATGGTTGATGAACAAAGCTCCAAATGGTTTTGGGAAGCCTATGATGATTCCCCTTCGAGGGAGTGGCCATCATATTTGTTGATAGATAGTCCCTTGAAAATAAACAAGAAGAAAGGTAGAATTAATTTGTGGTTGAGATTAATCTAAATAATAAAATGATTGCATGCATTAATGAAAAAAGGATACATATTTACCCAAAGGTGGTTATAACAAGAAATAAATTTAAAATAATTATTTTCCCATAGGTAGTTATAATCATTAAGGAAACCTAGATTTGCTAAAGATGATTATGCCTCAGTTAGGGCTGATTAGCAAGCATAACTCAAGGATATAACTTGAAATATAGATTAAAGATGAGTGGATGAAAATTGATGAAAGAGATGGATAGAGGAATAAGATTGATCATTAGAAATGATTTAGTTGTACTTGTTAATGAGGAGATGCTCATCCTAATTAGCAATGATACAACTAGAATGGCTAATAGGTTAATTTGATCAAGGGTGGGATGGAAGGATTTTCCATGGTGCGAAGGAGAAAATTATTTGGCTCCATTGATTATAAACCTTATTGAAGCTGATTTTTGTTGTAGCATGTGATGGTAGGCTTCATGATAGAACACCATGAAGGCTATCCCAAAATATGCATAAGGATTGACTCTTGATATAATAAACACTTAAAAATAATATAGCAATGATAAAAACCATGATGATAACATTGATGTATGAATATGGATAGACTCAAGAATAATGTTCTCAAGTATTCACCCAATGAGAAAATATAGACTGAGTGGAGGCAACAGTGCTGAAAGCAAACAAACATGCAAGTGAATAAATAAACAAACAAGTAAAAAAACAAACAAGCAAACAAACAACTTGAAATAAATAAACAAACTAAAAATCTTGAAAACAAAAGCAACATAAAGAATCCTAATAATGACCATGTCCCAATAAGGTGGATCAAGGATAACTAACTAAGCTTAGACAAGATAAATATTTTTGGATTTTATAAAATGTTATGAATGTTTTTAGCATTTTGAGGTATCTTAACTCATTAGATAATGACAAGATAACTACACATAAAATGATGAGATCATTTGGCTTAGGGTGTGCACAAAATAGTGAGAGCGTATGTAAAGGGGGACTGAGGTGACCTCAACATGAATTGGGCATTACCCACATAGTCCTAAAATGACCTCAAGTCACAAAAATTCCACCCACATAAAAGGTGAGGAAAAACCAACTAAGTTCCAATAAGTTCTCAAAACCAGCAAATGGCCAATCAAATGAAAATAGTAATGGCAAGGTGATATGACAATGCATGATAAACAAGTGTTACCCCTAGTTTTCTCATAAGTAGTTATAACCAGGATATAACAACATAAGTCAATGATACTAATTTTCCCATAAGTAGTTATAATTAGTAGCAAGACTGGTGAAACTTTAATTTTCCCATAGGTGGTTATAATTAGGCTCGCATAAACAAACTTGATAGGATGAAAGATATCTTTCTAAATAAACTATCACACTACTTTCATATACTATCATTGAAACACAAATTGGATTTATTGTTAAAACAAGATTAGAATCCTCTCAAAGAAGGTGTGGGAAAACCAAAGTAACCAAGATCAAAACAAGATTGGGTAGGATGAGTAAAAAAATAGGTTTTGATATAGATAGGAATAGAATTATAAGATGGATAAAATTTTAAGAGGGTTTGCCCACAAGTGATAGGGTGAATAGTAAAAATATTTGACAATGGAAAATGGATATGTAATAATAGTAATGGAATGACAATGTGAAATAGTATGGTACATGCTTTTGACATGAGTATGGTAAATGGCATATGATTTTATTTTTCCTATTGAGATGGAGATGCACATCCTAATCAATAAATGATACAAACAAAATACTTGATTATGTTAATTATTATCCCAAACCTCATCTAAATAACTGCTCTATCAAAAACTTGATACATATTTGGTTGGTGAGAATGCTTTTGTGATCTTCATTAGTCACTGATTCTGATTCTTTCAAGTGTTGAGACAAGGTATCTTTGTAGCCTTTTCAAAGGAGAGTGTGGGCATGGATGGTAAACAAGGACAAATAATGGATGGTAGGATTGATCGTGAAATGGAATGGTAGATGATAATGGAATGTATAATAGCATGGAAATAAATGATGATTAGGACTTTCAGTCACATGTAATATTGTTGATGTTGGATTCAACATAACTTTGGTTATGGTGGGGTTGAAGACTTGTTCTCTCAATAGGACCATCATATTTTTCTATTGTTTGGTCTTGGGAGTAGCTACTATCTGATTAGATAGTAGATTGGAAGATATTTTGATTTTATCTTTGATTTTGTCTTCATCAAGTAGTGAAGAAATTTTGTGCTTAGTTATTGGTGCCTGAATGAGGTTTTCACTAATGAAGTTATCTTGATTGTCCCGCAATGCCTCCGAGAAATTTTCACTAAGGAATGTTGAATTTTGACTTTGATTTTCTTCTAGCACCTCTAAAAAGGTTTCACTAGGAGACTGTTCTTCTGCTACATGAATGTGGTCTTGGCCTCCTTGCTCTTCAACTACTATGTCACCATGTATACAATTTAATAAATTATGATTTTGTTGATCCCAATTGACACTTATGGGATATGGAATGTCAATGATATGGTTATTTTGGTTGATAGTAATGACTTGTGGAATGGTAATGGAATGGGTGTTGGCATCATAATTCTTGTAGAAGATACTAGGAGAACTTGTGTCAAAACTAAATTATTCATCCTTAAAAACTATAGAAGGATCACAAATGTATTCAAGTTAATTTTTAAGGCATGTGTAACCAATGTTGTAACAATCATGAACATATTCTTATTTTGAATCTAATTCTAACTCAAGGGACTCTAAATCTAATGTTAAGATTAATGTTGATTCATATTTTGATGGTAAATATGATATCAATTCAAGAATAGAACCAGACTCTAACTCTGATTCGTCATCTAATGGGTACTCTATCACAATGATGTCTTGTTGAATATTTTGTATTGGATAAGTAATAGCTTTTGATGACACAATGGCATCCATAAAAACTAGTTTATCAAAGAGGGACTCCTCTATGATGGGAAAAAGGTCAAGAGAGAATTCCTCAAAGACTAGCTTATTAATAGGAGAC
The DNA here is from genome assembly GCA_037957365.1 of Torreya grandis. NCBI lineage: Eukaryota > Viridiplantae > Streptophyta > Pinopsida > Cupressales > Taxaceae > Torreya > Torreya grandis. The sequence goes on along the minus strand of JARHVA010002028.1, from coordinate 775,869 downwards.
TCTTGAAAAATAGGTATGTGTTCAAGGTAATGATTTTCCCAAAGGTATTTATAATCATTAAGAAATGACTCAATAAATACTAGCTCGTCAGTGTGAGACTCCTCAAAAATTGGTATAGGATCAATAGGAAATTCATCACAAGATGACTTATCAAAAATGGCTGAGTCAATAGCCATATTTTGGATTGGTTGGTTTTTTTATCCTTGGTTTTTAATGATTTGTAAAATACTAGTTCTGAACATAGTTTGGTTTTTGAAGGATTAGATTGGTTGAGGTTTGGATGGGATTAGTTCTGGATGAGGAATGGTCTATGATTAGATAATGGTAGGACCTTGGGGAGCATGATTGATTTGATGAGCCAAAGGATGAAGTATTGAGATGGTAATGATAGGGCATTGTGGCAATTGATTTCTCACACAAGCCAAAAGACTAGGTCTTATAATGATGAAGGGGTGTTTTGGAGCTTAATTGCTTACACAAGCCAAAGGATGAGGTCTTGGTATTGGAATGGTATGACATTGTGGTCTTAGAATAGAAATGGTATGATGTGGTGGAGATTGATTACTTACATAAGGTAAACCATCAAATTCTTCCTCATAAACCATATCATCCCAGTCATGAGTTGGCTCATAAGTTGGTTCTCGACTATGTTCCATGTAGTGATTATTTTAAAGAGGGTATGGATCAATATTCTAAACAAAACTATCTATAGTTAGGTCTTCAAATTCCTCCTCACAAGCCTCGTCATGCCAATCAAGGTCTCAATTTGTATTTTTTGGATTTTGACTATGTTCCCCATATGGAGTATTATAGGGAGAATAATAAAAATCCTTAGAAAATCTTTCTCTATAGGGGTTCATAGTGGGATTTTATGCAGCCATTCTATTATAATTTGGATTGTACGTGAATCCATAATAAGTGTGGAGATACATATCAATGTAAATGATTAAAGCTCAGAAACAAAAAGGCTTAGAATTCTACAAAATTTAAAAAAATTGTCCAAAGGATAAATGGTTCAAACTTGGTCTAACTTGGTCGAAGGTGGAGTTGTATCTCTAATATGATCTGAAAGTGGACATGTATCTCCAAAATTATTTATGCTATACTTGGCATAAAATAACCTAACATCAAATGTCAAATGTCAAATTTTATACGCACAAAAGGTCAAGTGTCTGAATAAAAATTGACATGTCAAAGGTCTAGGTCAAAGTGTTCCAAACAAGTTCTAAACTAGGAAAGGGAAAAGTTGAGTTTCTAGGTATTTTTTCAAAACATGAAGTCAAAATCTAGGCTCAAAAAAATAGGTATACACTAAGAATTTTGGCTACATGGTGTCAAAATTTAGACTTGAAATAAAGGCTGATTGATTTGATTTAATCCAACAAGTTTGGAAACAACTTTGACATAAACCCAACACATGGAATCAAACATAAACATGATCAGTTGGCATAAGGCATAAGACAAAAAGGTCTTTTAAGAAAGACTTTGTTCTCCCAAATAAAGCAATAAACAATTATCAGTATAGGCATTTAAACAAACCATCAATAGTTTTCAAATTTTGGTAATCAATTAACTAAAGTTATGCAACCCAAAAGAGAAAGATCAGTGTATCAGCCCCATGAATTGAGGCCTAAATATAAATCAATCAATGTTTAAATCCAAACTTGACAAGGCTAATTGAAAAATCAATGGTGAAAACTAGGATTTGATCAAAAAAGCTAGACAATAGTGGACAACATGACAACACAAGACAAATATCCAAATGGTATACATGACATGGTTTGAAACAAATAATTTTTAATACAAGGTAAACTAGTCTTGAAACAAATTAAGCAACCTAAGAGTGTAAGCATGCTCAAATGATGTGGTCAATGCTATGTTTCAAAGAATCAAAGTCAAAATGGTTTGACATGATTTGGGTTGTATAACACTACCCTCCACAACTCAAATGACACACACAAACAAGTTTAGCAAAAAAAAATTCAAGGCACAAGTGTGGTGTAAAATAGCCAGCATAATACCTCTTTAGACAAAAGAGTGACATATAGACAAATTGATTTTAACATGGATTATTAACAAATAAACAAGTTTTTGTCTCAAAATATAACAAGCAAAAATGACCAAAATACACTAAGTATAATCATCGAAATCCTAGTAAGGGTATGACAATGTGGGGTTGACTAAACTATCAAGTTTCAAACATTTCTAGGGGAATCAATTACACAATGAATTTAGTATCAAATAATGCAGAAGACAAGCATAAAAATTATGTGACCATATCATTGGCTAGTTGTAAAAAGGTCTAGTCCTTTTTACAACCACTACATTCTATTTTTCACTCAGTGTAGTGTGATGTCCAAATGTAGATACATCCCATGTACAACTCAGGAATAAGTGAAGTTATTGTTAGGAGATGAAACCCCAAGTCAAATCTTCCCTAAAGAATTCATAGGAGGTAATGATGTCCCCCTCACAAGCCAAGACACAATGAAATGAAAGACATAAATAGAAAGACTTTACGGTCATTTTGAAGGTCACCCAAACTTTGATGAGTTTTTGGGGAGTGCTTTAGATGACATTCTTTCTATGCCTTGGACTAGACAATTTGCAATAGGAATGGCACTTTTGATTCCAAGGATTCCCTAAAGGGGACAAATGGAAGAGCATACATGTGACATCCCTTTTTTTTCCAAACAAAAATCTAACTTAAACAACTAAATACATACAAAAAACTTTGAAAAGTGAGTTCATTTTTAAGCCCAAATGGAAAATGAGGTGGTGTTCATTTGACCCCTTAGTCTTATTTGTAAATTTAAAAACTAATGCTAAAAATACTTACTTAAGAACCTTAAATGTTATATTCAAGCACCAAAATAATGTTCCTAATTCATTTTTAAGTATGCAAAAGGTGATCTAAACACATTTTTAGTAAATGTAAAGCTTGGTCCTACAAAAAAAATGTTAACATATCCTTCAGCCTTGAATCTATTTCGGATTTGAAACAATGAACTTCAAAAAAAGAGATCTCAAGTTTGTGTTTTTAATAAAAACATAGTGATCAACATTGGTTCTATAATCGATGATGGTAAATCTAACCAACAACAGTTATACCAATAGTGACCGATGATGGCTATGCCAACTGATGATGGTTTTACTAACTAATGATGATTACTGTGTAAACCTGTGATAAATAAAAATGGTAAAACAAAGTTATAAAATCAAATTTCAAGATTTTTAATGATCCAAATGAATATTTTAAGGTTGCATAATGATATTCTTCATGTGTGGGATGCATCTGGTCCCATCGAGCATGCCATTATGTGAACTAGGAATTTGACTAAGAAGATGAGATTAGTATGGTTTTAGTGAATGAACCCAAATTAAAAACAAACTAAGATAACATCTTCATGCCTAGTTAATAAGGTGAGTTTAATAACAAAAACAAATGATAAACACAACTAAAATGTAAGGAAAAATAACAAGAATTCCTTCGCCTTCCTTGGATGCTCCAAATACCTTTGTAGTAGTGACTTGTTTGACTTTGTGCTCATGAAATCCTTGGTAATAGGAGCTTGGTTACCTCCATATCTCCTTGGTACCTTTGTATTTGGCTTGGCTTGGCTTGGAATTAATTTGGCATGGTAACACTAGTTTTCATGAATCTGTTAGAACCAATCTTGCATTATAAATTTTTAAAAACTAAGATTAAAAATGATGTTCATGGCCTCTTTCTTGATAGATTTTTGAGATTGATCAAATTCAACCTGAACCTTCCATCTCAAGATTAAGATGTGTGGCTAAGGTTTAATCCAATTTCATAATTAAAATTGATAAATAGGGTCATCAATATTTGGGATAGAGGAGCAATTAAGAGGCATGGAGGGCTTTGATGAGGCATGGGAAGCATTAATCCTGGTATTTATGGCATTTATGGCCTAAGGATGTCTTTTCAATAAATGAGGCCACATGATGATGCAAATATTCAATATTTATTTCTAGAAAAAATTATTCAACAAATTTTTATGGAATCATTAATTAAGCCTTGATTTGAATTAATTAGCTCTTATGCATGTTTAAGTAATTTGTGCAAAATTACTTAAATTAATCAGAATGCCTTGTTAATGGTCCAAAATTTTACTAGATTGGAATTGGAAGTCAATGTTAGATGCATGGAACCATTAACCTATTTAGGATGTTACCAACACCAAATAATAAAGGCATGTGTCTTGTAGAATATATTTGATAGGATGGACACTCACATGAGCTTGAACCCACACTAGATCAATATCTGACAACTCTAGCTCACATAACCTCACAATCTTGCTAATTACATAATTATTTCATATAAGAGGTTCAGACAGAACACTAATCAAAACCTACAATAGCTTGAAAAAACCTTAAAAGAGGAAAGAATAAGGACAATGAACTAGGAATATTCTCCTTCACAAATTCATCATGCACAAGCATACTAAGCACTAATCAAAGGCAAGAGATAGGTAAAGAGTTAATCTTATTGATTCAAAACGTAATTCTTATAATATTTTGATAGGGTTTAGACTTATCAAATGATCACCCTTTTTAAAGAGTTTCAATGAGTATCCTTATCTCTTAGAAAGATGAAAATTCTAAAATCTAAGAACCTCTACAATGGAGAAGAGAATGGGATAATATACAAAAAGGGATAGAGAAGAGGGATTACACATTAGTTAATGAGTTGTCACCTTTCAATGCATGCTCCACCATATGTTGGTCCAATCAAGACTAGTCCATCATCATAATTTAACTTACCTTAACTCTAGTAGTCTTCAATTTATTCTCATTGGTTGAGAGATCCACTAAAAGACAAGAATCAATTTTGTATGATGAGTCATGATTCTTTCAAGGAGAAAATATCTCTAAAATCTCTAATCAACATTAAATTCTCCAAATGCTTCTCCAATCTCTGAATCTACTCTGTGAACTTTTCCACACCTTTCACTTGGTTTCATTATGAAGATAAGGTCCTCATACCTATGGACCTAACATAACCATTTAATGTTTACTTTTAGTGGCTATTTTTCCCTACCTATCAAGGCTATGACTATATTGGAATATGAGACACTCCTTTATAATCACCTATCTACCCCATTTCAATATCTAAACATAGATATTTTTCTATAGTTTAAAATCCAATCTCCTTTATTAGTTTTCCTATGGCTATTAATATAAAAAAATGAAGCTCACAATGTGGTCTGGTCTCATTTCGATAATAAGTTGTTGACCCTTTATCTATATTAGGTATAAAGACCTTTTCATATCCATAGACCTATAATGTAGATGTTTGATTTAGGTGTACCCATTATGGTTCAACCTGGATCCTATTCAAGCTTTATTCCTTTGTATTTTCTTTACCCAAGTCAAAAAATGCCTCCCTGACCTTCCTCAAAAATATCCTAGGCTCTCCTTTGTTCATTAGATATTGAATATTCACTTAGAATATTAACCCTTTAACCCATCACATACCATTGATCCCTTTTGGTATGATCAAACACATGCCTTTGGATCTAATTTAGGGACCCTTTTGACACATTGACATATTTTTGTACCATAGATCTTCGATGCATGATTAAATATGAACCCTTGATCTTACTAAAACCCACCATTTGAACACAAATGGCTAATTTGTGAGGGAAAATTTTGACATTTGTGTGACTGTATTTGACATTTGTATGAATTTATTTGACATTTATTTAAGTGTCTTAGGATTTTTGAACCCTAATGGTTATTTGTTGTGGCTTAAATTTGACATCTGCATGCTTGTCAATTGACATCCATACAACCATTATGGATGTCCATGTGCCCATCAATATTCGAAACCCAATAGATAATTGTTGAGATTTATTTTGACGTCCATGTGATTGTCAATGATATCTACATGACCATCAATGACATATGTGAGACCATCACACTTTGAACACCAAACAGTTAATTATTGAGCTTAATTTTAATGTTCACATATACATCCTATTATGCAAGTTAATCTTTAAAGGCTTAGATCTTGAGATAGAAATATCATCAAGACATGAATTTTTTAGAGTAATATATTGGCGCCAATAACATTTATTTCATCTTATATTTTAAATCCATGAGGCTTCTAAGCATACTTATAAAATACACAAGTAAGCTGACCCATCCATTTTTGCATGACATCCCAATGACTATCTGGTTCTTCATAGCTTGTGTAGGTCATTTTTTTATCCTTCAAAGATTTATAACTCTAATATATTTAATCCAATCAAATTCTTGGTATGTGGGCCAAAATTTTCTAATAATTTCATGAATTTACATTTCTTCTTCAGAATATGGGCCATAGTAGAAGATACAAACACTTAGATGTGATTCATTATGGGTTTGTGACCACTCCAATCTTCAATAGGAGTGACTCCCTTGAATACTTTATGAGGAACTCAATTCTAGATACAACATACATAATTAATGGCCTTAGACCAATAATGAGGTACAAATGACTTGGAGTATAGCATTCAATTAACTATTTCTTTCAAGGACCTATTCTAGAGATCTAAAACACCACTCCATTGAGGACTATATGGAAGTATATGTTGTATTTAAATCCCTTGTGATGTTTAAATTTCTCAAAATGGATATTAACATACTCACCATCATTATTGGTACATAAAATGTTGATGGATTCACCAAAATATTTCTATACAAGTGCATGGAAGTCCTTAAAAAGATCAAAGACCTCATATTTATACTTTAAAAATTACACCTAAATATTTCTTGAATAGTCATCAATAAAAGTAAGCATGTATTTTGTCCTATTGAATAAAGGTTTTGTAAATGGGCCAACAATGTCACTATGGAAAATCTATAATATCTATTCATCTCTTCATGATTTTCCCTTGTTATACTTCTCCTCAAGATGCTTACCAAGTATTTAACCTTGAGAAACTCTATTATAAAACTTGACTTGTGGTAACCCTAAAACCCTGTAATGGTGACTGAGTTACTCCAAGTAGTGATAGTTGAGATTGCCAAATTTTTCATGCCATAATTTACTTTCCCCATTTTAATGAGTGAGTAGTGTAGTAGAGGGTTGATCAGGTGTAAAATGTGAGAAAGTATACAAACATGATTGGTGATCTATTTTCCCAAGTGCAATAATGGAGTCACTATTTTCTTCCCCAATAACCATAGAATTGGGTGTGAACTCAACTATTTTTCCTAAACCAATGTGAGTGATTTGATAAATACATAATATATTGGTGAATAATAAGGGATCACATAGAAAAACATGAAATTTCCCATCATTCCCTTCAACTAATACAATCACATTAAATTCTATGGAAGTATCATCACCTAATAAAATAGAAGGCATAGAATAAGGCTCAAAATATGAGAACATGTCCTATGATTAAGCCATGCAGTGTAATACACTAGAATTAATAACCCATGTGGAAGGTTGGGATGCAATTACAATAATTGATTTACCCTAAAATTTTCCATTATTATAGTCTTTGGCCTTAAAATACTCCCATGTAGATGAAATTTGATTGGGAGAATCAAGGACACTGATATTGTGCTTCTCAATCATTTGTGTCAGTTCATCAATCTACTTCTTCATGAATTTGGATTCATCGTGTTAACATTTAATACAATATACATATGTGATTTTTTATTTCTTGGATTTCTCATCTAAAGAGGATTCTTTTGATGTTTTCACTTAGCATCAAATTTTTTACCCTTTATTTTCTTTGGGTCTTTGTTTTATTTCTTCTCCTTACTACGAGAATCCTTATATTTGTCATGACTCACAATTAATGAATGATATTTAGATTAATTTAATGTATCTATTTGAATAAGTTTTTCTTGATCTTTAATCAATTCAATAGAAAAGTCATCCAAGGATAACATGGTCCATGTAGCTCTAATGACATGCTTGGTTATGTGGAAGGTAGAAATGAAGATAGAATAGTTAGAACCTAATTAGTCAAGGATTAAAAGAATAAATTGATAATACTTTTATCAATTACATATACTTTGAACTTGGTAAAGTCTTAAATTGTATCAAAGTCACCTACTCTCAAATGGATGAGCTCATCCTCCAACTCATGACCCCTCATGACATTTGTATTTCCAAATATTTTTAACAGTAATTTCACACTTGATTTATATTTGTAGGCTTCATTACTTTTATTGTACCACTTCACCTTATCTATTTTGGGTGTCATTTTTTTCTTTACCCATCGTGATTTGATGTAAGAATTTTATCCTCAAGAGAATTTACACTTTGACTTTCCATTCATGATAGTTGAATGGTGTAATAATTAAAAAGGAACTTAGATTCATGGTGCATAAAGGAATTATGTGTTTAGTTACATGTGTTGTAGACTATAAATATGATACCCCGCTAGATATATAAAGGTATAAATTTGCAATAAATGAGAATATCACCAATGCATAGAGCTAAAAAAATCATTTTAAAACAAAATGGCACCTCAAAAATACTAGTACGCTAAAAGGTATGCCTAGTTGAATATTTCTTGATAGAAAAAAATAATACTCTCCACTTTGCATAACAAATTTTGGTATGAAAATTATTGAAAATTTTTTCATGGAAACTTCCCCACAAAAACATTATACCCCCTTATAGTAAAAGTTAAGTAATTTTGGGTTGGATGTGACCAAGGGCTTATCTCCCATATGACTAGGGGATAAGACCAAATTTGGGTGCTCTCCCCCCCTCACTTTGATTGATGCGATTGATGGGGAGTAGAATCATCCTAAGAATGACCACTTTTTGAAAACGAATAGTGTCACAACTTATGAGCTTAAATTTGATGTTATATTTTCTATTAGCATTTTAAACTTATCTCATAGTTGAAATATCCTATGTCAATATTTGACATTAGGGTTGCATGTCCTTGTTTCACCAAGGTTGAAAAATACATGTCCACCCCAAAGTCTCAATGTCGGGATGTTTAGTGATTCCCATAATGGGGGAAAATGTTGGGGTTGCATCCCCTTCATGTAAATGTTAGGGTTTATGAATACTCTATTTGCTTATAATCTTGATAGGTGATTATGGACTACTCTCAAAGTTTATACTCTTGATACTAGAGTTAATGACTAATCCCATAGTCTAACCTCCTAATGTTGGGGAAGTTGAGTGCACCCACTATCAAAAGTCATGATGCTAAGGATATTGATTACTCCTATAATCAAAAGTCCCAATGTCAATATTTTCCATTAAGGATGTATCCTCTATTGTTAAATATTGGGGTTTATCACCTTAGAGGTATTAGGCATCCTTACAGGTTCTATTTATTTCAATTTTTCCCATAATGTCTAGAATTTTGGAGTTTTTTATAGTGCACATATGTATGAAAACCTTGATTTTCTTGAAAAACATTATATCTAGTACACCTATTGAAAATTGATCAAAGATCCACTATATATATCCAAAAACCAAGAAATAATTAGAAAGGATTTTTCCTTAAATACTACAGTCTGTACATATTTGTGTGAAACTACCAAAAAGGCCTAAAACACTCCAAAAATGGCAAAAATGGATTGTCATAAAACTAGCTCATGTTTATAGTTGATCATAGGGTTTTGACAACTTATGAATTTAATGACACAATTTATTTTACATGAAAACTCACCAAATGATATGTGATCAACAAAATTCACCTTTTCCTTTATTATTTTTCTAAGTTTGAATTTGTTGAGGATCCCAAAATAAGAGAAAAAACTCATAGATGGTGAATATATAATATATTAGGTCAATGAATGGCATATATATAACATGTAAACTAAAACTCAAGATTTCACAATAGGAATAATCACATTCATCTAATAGAAAAAATATGATACCATGTTAGAGTGGGCCACAATTGAGGATTCACTAGATAAATTTGAATGCACAAAGAAATTGCATGTGTTTAGTAGAGAAATCAAACATGGGCCAAGAAGAAGTAATTTATCAACAATAGAAAGAATGAAATATTAGCATTAACATCATTAGCCAAAAAAATATTTATGCAAGTACATTATATAAGTGAAAGATAAACATGTCCTCACTCATCATGAATGTGATATTATCTTTCATAGTTACCTAAAAGACACCTAAGCAAGCTAAACAAACATGTGTAGGTAAAAACCATTAAATGTAATAAAAACATTCACTAACAGTACCTATAATTTAAATAGAAGAAATTAAAGAAGAAACCACCTCACTAATATTTTAAGTTTTCTCCATTATGAGGATTTATCAGTTTAAGGCACTAGATATTATTTCTTATTCATGCATCCCTCCTAATCTCAAATATTTGTCCTTCTCTAACTCATCCCCATCATATTCCTTAACTAGATCCTCTTCCTCATTCACCCATTATTCTATTTATGTCATCACTTATACATTATTTTACTCATTTGTAGCATATTCTACCAAGGACATTACCTAATATTCTTCTTATTCCTTTGGTTCCTCCTTAACAAGGGATTATTCTATGTTAATAATACTAGAATATGGTCTCTCCTTTACTCACTAAATTATGGCGGCAGTTCAAATAAATTTTGATCTATTTTGATATGTGGCTATGGGAGGGGTAAGAAGTCATATGGATGATGAAATGTTTAAGGGAACTATAGTAGTACTAACTACTACTATACGTGGTGGTGGTGAAATGGAAGGTGTAACAACAATAGTGGAAGGGAGAGTATAAGGACTTGGAACTAGTTGAGGAGATGGAGGGGGGGATGGAATAGATGAGAAATAAAATTGTAAAAAATCAATAATACTAACCTATGTAAAAATTGTAAGAGGTGGTAGAGGTATCACAACAAACCTGCTCCTCTACCTATCCCATGTGGGTAAATTTATCTCCATTATAGTGGTTGTGTCCATATATGCAATTTTGAATCTGAAAGAGTAGGAGTTAGCCTAAGACCAAGGAGATTATTGAGAATTTATCTTCTTATTTGGTAGTTTTCCTCCTTCCAGATACTTGACCCCTCCTCTTATGGATTTGGTTCTTATAGTATAGGAAAGGGGGTTGGATAGGTCCTAATGAATCCTATGGTTTGGTTGGGGGCCACTAATGGCTCCATGCCTTTTGTGTTTGTGCTACCATTTCAGCTACCTATTCTTTAGTAATTTTTGGATTGTATTGAATACCCTGAGATACCATCATAGACTTCTATCAATCTTTCATTCTTATCCATACTTCTAATTCATATGAATAATTTAGTAAAATTATATCATGCTCATATTCCTAATAACCATGGATGGCATTCAACGTCTTATTTTATTTTAGGAGTTGAAGATAATTAATGACTTTCTTCTTTGGGTCTCATTATCTAAACTAGGCCTTATCAAGATTGTAGTGGGTCATGATATTCCCCACTTAATTAAAGAGGGATATCACTAGATACTAGAGTTACCCAATACTTAGAGGATTTTTAAAGTAATGTAATAAATGATTTTGTCACAACTCCTTGTCAATGTTATATATTTATTAAGTAATTTCATGTTCTATAATTTTATCAAGAACTTGGTATATTTAGTAACAAAAGAGGTGCCTTTGTTCCTATAACTTTGATGATTGTAAGATTAGGGTGATACCACTAATCTCCTTTTTTACCAATGATTTTCCTTGAATTTTTAGATAGCCTATGCATCTAGGTGCCATGAATTGGTTGGTACACTTAAGGGTAAACTTTTGCACAAATATTCTTAATTTCAACTCTGAACCTATAAATAAACATGAATGAATAGTCTTCACAAACTCTATTCTCAATGTATTTAGTTGATGGTTTCCACATCTCTCTATTTACATTATAGACCATACCAAATATGAAATCTATTAAATAATACATCATAGAAAAAAAATCATCCATAGATCTCTGATCAGGTTGATACATCTAGGTCTTTAACATGGCACATATAACTTCCCCTAAGGCAACAATAATATTTGACGCTAATTGTTAACTAATTTGACCACAAGTCAAATTAGGTCAACCCCTTACATATTAAAACTTGGCATAAGGGTCTTAGAGGGTGTAAAATGCATCCCATGGTCTTTAATAAGGTTAAACATATGCTTATCTTTGTCAATATTTGTCTATAGTTTGTCTTAAGTCATTTTAAGGTCACAGTTGGGTCATTTAGTGAACTTGTATGGGTTTCACATAGATTAAAAGTGTTAAAAATGAAAATTAAACATCCCATATGTCATAATATATTAGAAGAAGCATTTTAAGACTGGCAAACTATAGGTGTAATGTTGAAAAGAAGATCATGCAATTTCATATGGTTTTAGGTATTTATACAGTCTATGTAGTATTTTTGGCACATGTGGAAAATATAAAAGTGTATTTTAAAGTCCCCTTATTTCAATTCCATGATTGGTTGGATTTTAAAAGTTTGAAAAATGATCAAAACCATTATATATTTCCCATTTCTCTCCTAGACAAGCCAAAAAGGGTTAACTAATTTCCACAGGCTATGGATAGGGAGAGGTGAGTTGGAGAAAATTATTTTTATGGATGACATTACTCTCTATGTAAATAAAATTCAAGGTAATATTTTTAGGTTTAGTATACCATGATCTATGAACCATTGCTAAGAAGGTCAACTCTTCAAACTTCCTTGCACATCCCCAACACCTCAATTCCTTTTCTCTATTTAGATTTTTCTTTGCAATTCAAGTGTTGCATGTGATATTAAATGGTATGAACATATATTTCATATAATTTTCATCTTTTTTTTCACATGTGAAGGTACAAAATCTAGAAAAAATACCTCATCTTGCTAATGGAAGGCTCTACTTAAGACTATAAATAGTGTTTCACCTATTGTAAAGCTTGTTTTCATGTTGGTCTTAAAAAAAAATTTAATGCATTGGTGTTTATAACCTCTAACATCATTTTGATCATTTATCCTTCTGAAGGAGTGGTATAAAGAGTGTTCTATATGGAGTGCAAGTATCAAGACACAAGCACAATCAGAAAGCCCTATGACTATCACCCATAGTCAAGTGAAGATAAGCCTAGATCAGTCATGGTGATGAAACAATGAGGTTTCAACATGGTGAGAAGACTCCCAAGGTGGAAACAATTAGATTGAGATATTTAAAATATTTAGTGATTAGTTTTTAGAACCAATTTCTAGCACAATTATATATCTGGTCATTACCGATAGGTAGTCTACAATGGCTTGAGTTTAATGCATATGAGATAAAGGACTAAGAGTGTTAAGATGATAGTTTTAGAGTAAAATGGAGACCTTCAATCAGGTATAATAATGTAGAAAAAATAATTGTGATAGTGGTAAAGCCATCATATGGTAGTCAAACCTAGAAACATGCTCACAAGTCAAGAAAGTTATAATTGAGATAACTTACCTTAATTTCTCTAAATCAAGGTTTTATCTATATGCAATGCCATATTATGATAAGAAATTAGATGTGTGTGCTAGTCTAACATATTATATAATGTAACCCAAGTATAAGGTCAATATCTTGACATAGAAAATTAGTTCTTCAGTCAAGAGAAGATGATGTAGGTAGGTTTCCAATTCAAGAAAATTCCTACTATATACTTTCAATGGATATTAAAACACAGTAATGGCAAAATGGAAGCATGGCCTCAATACAAGGTGACTCCATTTGAGTGAAATATGACACTATAACCTTAGTAATAGTCAAATGATTTGATATACAATTTTTTTACATAGCTCATCAAATATAGGGGCCATTGTTTCTCCTAATTTGTCACCTATAGTTTGACTGTAGACACACAAAGTATTAATGGTTAGAGATAAGAGGTTGAGAGATTTGTAAACATATATGTTCATTCAAGTTGAAAATAATCTAATTATATAAAAAGGATCAAGAGGATATAATGTAATAACTTCACACTAATGATCACCTACATGGGCTTCATGATTTCCACCTAATGTACATCTATAGGTGACACAATCCGACTGTAGACTAGTTCTAGCAAATGGGAGATGTGAGCTTAGAGAGTTGATAGCTATGTATAGTGGATGAATATGAGTGAGACCACTCCCAAAGTGATGATTTAAAATTTTCATGATGATCATAGTAAATAAATGTAGATATTAAAGTAAAACTTGAACCTATAGTCAAGCCCAACTCTGCATTCTTGCATATATTCATCAACATTATAACTTAGTCTTAGGTTTTGGAGTTTTAAGAGATTTATAAATTTGATATATATTTTAAACTTTGTATAGAAATTCATCAAGACCTAATTAATATATCTATAATCTCATATTGACCAATAAAATATGGGATATGCCTTCTATTTTATCTCAAATAGAGGGCACTCTAGGAGTGAGATGACTGCATGTTTGGCATGTAGATGGTAAGAGAGTGTGATGGGAAGTCTTAGAAAATTTTATAAACATGTGAAGAGTTATAATGAGGGTAAAAAATGTGCATAATCATTCACAGTCACTAAAAACCACTTAGAGATGGTATTTGTTAATTAGACATAGTTAGGCCTATTAGGCCTAAAACTATGTCTAAGCCCTAATGAGGGTCAACCTCATATATAAGACTAAATTAACCCTATAATATAATTAAGAGACTTAAATTGGAGGTATAAGGTTGATCAAGACCATAATTTTTTAGTAGACTACATAAAGGGGTCACTTTTGGCATAAAACCATGACAAGGGTACCTAGAATGTAGGAAAAAGCTCAATAGGCCATTTTCAAACATGCATATCTATACAGACACCAATAATTAGAACTAAAAGTATATATGGGTAGTTATATAAGATCATATACTCAATATTTATGGAATTGGTTTAGGGTTTGGATGTCAATATTTTATGAACTATTGCTAAGAACCAAAACCTTCTAAAACCCTCCTAAAATCCTAGTTTTGACCCAATTGAGAAAGTATGCGAGAAGATTCACGCATAGGAGGTAATTTAGATAATAATTTTTTTAAACTTATATAATACTCTCTCAAACTTTTGGACATCCATTTGGTCCATGTTGTTATTTATATAGGCAAACCTAATAAAGGGCTTTTTCAAGTGTTTAATTATTTTATAGGTACAAGATAATTTAAATAGATGAGAGTCAATGTATGAGGTATATGGGGACTTATTGTAACTCCATAAATCCAATCACCTTAGATAAGTATATAAAAAGTTATTCATCATAGGTAGCCTTCGATATATAATGAAAATTCAAAGTGACTACCAAGTGAGAAGATGAGAAGTCTAATTATGGATATTTTTAAGGTATACCTTATGGATTAGAAGGAAAAGATACTTTTAATAGGTGTCCTAACTCATCTTTCATTGATTTAGTTGAGAAATTGAAGGTCACCTTGATGACAAATGTGAAGAATGAGGCCTAGAAGACCAATGAATGACTATAGATAGTGAGTACAAGTTCCATGAAAAAGGATATTAGTTAGGGAGGCATCTGATGACCATCACACCTTGTTTTAAACCCCCATAATATATTTCATATGTTTCAATCATTATTCGTTCAGTTTTGAGAAGTTAAGAGATGCTTCATCATGAAGGCAGTTTCAAGAAGGCAATTGAGGAGTCTCTACGCCAATTTAAGGAGTTTTTCATGCTTAATATGGAAACTTATCCAAGAAGACCTTCATGGTATGTTATCCACTCTTTTATTCTATAATATAACTCATCATAATCACGTGACACTTGTTATTATGTCCCTTGAGCTCTACTTCTTCTCTCCTTTCACATGTTCTATAAATGCAAGCCATTTTAGATTTTGTAATGGAATACACACCTGGTATGGTGAATCCCTAATAGTTTGATACTATTTATTACCATTGAAATAAATATTTTCAATATGTTTTTCAGTTCACAAACTATCTTTTCTAGGTGTGTGAAGTGGTGTGTAGTGAAATGTCAAGTGATTAGTATTTATCCTTGATTTCTCTTTGTTCTTCCATGTTTGATGTAAGTAATTCCCCCTCTAATAGGTCACATGAAGTGTATCTAGTGCATTTTTATCTCTTTAAGTGAAAGAGTAGCCTTAGTGTCTATTATTTTTCCTATGGATTACTCACCTTGAGTAGTAAAATGCATATCACCTCCATGTTTGAAATATTTACGTTGGAGCAATGTAGGATGTCGAGATTAGTATTATGAGTCATGTTTCTTAGTAAAATTATATGGTAGTATAGTGTATATCATTTCAATGTATCACCTAATTAGATTATTTGAGTATCATGTTTACTTATACCCCTTTTCATCCAAGCAAGTAAGTAGTGTAGGTGGTAAGAAAGCAAAGAGAAATCTAGGGAGCTAACCCTTAAACCTAGAGGTTTACATATGTTATAGGCAACCCATAGGCCTAGAGGTAATCCATTGTTGCCCAAATATTATATTAGGATTGAAAAACCATCTCTAAGGTATAAGATTTGGTGGAAATAGTTATATCATGTTCAATGGAATCATTGTCTCAAAGACATCTTGTCAAGGTGAATGTTGGTCTTGACAACATCACAACTACATATAATGTTCTACTCAACATTTGGTGACTCCATTAAAGGTAATTTAAGGTTAAAGACCAGTTTTTATTAGTTATTTATTCATACTTCATGGTCCTTACTAGGTTAACATCTAGTATAGGTATCAACCCCATAAACCCACTCTTTCAACCTGAACTTCCTCTTGAATTTCAACATCCTTAGCCTATTTTAACCTTTAAATAACAAGAAGACTTTTCAATCCAATAATATTAAGATATTAAAGAGGAATTTAAGGACAATATGGCTAGGCAACATACCTTTCTAGCATTTAACACTAAAAACCCCATACACCTCAATGCATATGATGATATACCCCCTAATACTACTAAACGTGTTACCACTTTTAATGGTGAAGCTCATGTCACCCTTAGTGAGAATATTAAGAACATCTCAAACTTTTGTAGCTTTCATAATGTTACTAAGGTCAACATTACCATTAGGTTACTTGCCATGTCTCTTAGAGGGAAGGACTTTCACTGGTATAGAACATTGCCTAGAGATTATATCACTACTTGGGATGATTTTGGAGAATTCCTAACCTCAAGGTTTGAAGACAAAAGTGATCACAAGTCATGCATCCATCAACTCAATGTAATTCAAAGGGGTCATAAGGATACTATGCATGAATTTAATGAGAAATTCTAAAGAACTTGTCATAGGCTACATCTTCCCATGATACCACATAAAATATTTGTGTTCCATACATAAATAAGGGATATTAGAATTGACATAGGCATCATGTTGTATTCCATAGGTGGTTACACCTTACCTGAAGCTTATGACCTAGACATTAGAGGTAAGAATGACCTAATACAAGAAGGAAATATACCTCAAAAAGTCTTCATGCCTATTATACCAAATTTTTGTGATGCTATTGTTGACCAATTTGGCCCACAAGAAAAAAATTTGGTCCCCTTTTTCCCTTGCTATTCAATGGCAGTCATTTTTAGGTTGTACAAGTTCAATGAAAAGTTCATGGCCTAGTTCAAGTGGTTCTGAGACCTTTGGTTCAAAAGTCTATCTTCAAGTTCAACATCTCAATTCATCAATGGTTGAACCATTTTTGGTTCAATGGATTGGTTCAACATATTGGTTCAACAGATTATTTCAACAGATAAGTTCAATGGGCTTGGTTCAAAGGGAGAATTTCATCCGTTTGGTTCAACACTTGGTTCATCAGCCCAGTTCAATCAGTTGACTTTGTTCAATAGTTCATTGGCACGCAATGGTTGAACCATTGACCCATTAAACCATTCTTGGTTCAACAGGCTTGGTTTAATAGGCTTGGTTCAAAGGGATGGTTCGATGTTTGGTTCAATTAGGTGGTTCAATCAGCACAAGTTTATTGGATTTTATCTCTTTTGGCATCGATGCGCAATGGTTGAACCAAACCATTGAACCATTTTTGGTTCGACGGGCTTGGTTCAAGGGTATGCCCTTAGCCAAAGGGGAGTCTTCAAGTTTAAATGCGCTTCAAAGGAAAAGGATTAGGTAGGCCCCAATTTGTATAAGTTCAAATTTATTTCAACTTATAAATTTGTTCAAACTTATAAAGCCCCAAATTCCTTTGGACTTTTTTGCCCAAAGGAATTCCTTCAGACAAAAATTCTGAAGGAATTCGGGTGTCATCCAATACAAAGCAAAGCCCAGGTAGACAAAATTTCCACAAAATTTTTGTCTGTGGGAAATTATCTACAGACAAAAGTCCATGGAAAATACACAAAGCAATGGAAAGACCCAAGGAAAAGTCTGGGGATGCAAAGGGACTCGCTGAAGGACCCCGAAGGGTAGGTGCCCTTATGGGGGACTTTTGGCCAAGTGCAAAGGGACTGTTCCAAAGGCTGGAGGGTCACCTTGCCTTTGGGAAGGTGCCAAGGAAAATGCAAAGGTAGAGAAGTGCCTAAAGAGAAGCCACATGGACCCACTAACATTTTGATGGCGACAGTGATGTCCTAGAGGACATCAAAATTAATAGAACTGTTTAGGCATTGGTTTTTAAAACATGACAGTCATATGAACATCAACTTTCATAAAGTGAAATGGCCATTTGTTTTCAACTGAGAGAGCTAACCAAGCGGCTATAATGCAACGACCTACCAAAATGTTCACCCTAAGGGCTGAAGGAGCTAGATAGAGACAAAATTGAGAAAAGATAAGGAGACAAGCATGGAATGAGCAAGCAATTAGTACAAGTGGCACCAATTTGAGAAGTGACTCCAACAAGTGAAACAGTTCCTGTGAATTGATCATGAGAGGATACAAATAGCTAGTAAAGCAACTGGTTTCTCCATATTACATTTAATGGGTGGACAAATCATGTATTGACCTTGAAAAGGTAGGCTTCAAATATACAAAGTGCATGGATCATTAATGTTTTGAGCCACTTGTTCTTCCCAATGAAGGGACACGATGGCCACTTGTAAAGAGGGAGTACTAAATGGGCTTCCCAGTTTCTCATATATATTACAAACTTGTCATTTTGTAATCATCTTCCACATTTTACAAGGCGTAGCCCTGCTAAAATTTCCATTTGAATCAATAAACATAGTTTTTTACCTCTTCTTGGATGGATATTCTGTGTATGTCCTGAGTGTTAATTTGTGTTTAGTCATTGTCTTTTGATGCTCTCATAGGTTCAACACCACCACACTAGTTATCTAAAAGGTGCCATTTTCTTTAGCTAACAGGAGAAGAGCTCTATTTGGAAGTGTAGAACAGAGGAAGTCACTTGCAGTGTGCATCTCACAACCCCTTTGGTGAACCTCTTTTCTCTGTATTTTCATTCAAGCCTCCCGACTAGTTTCTTGTAGCCTGGTCCTTCTACCAAGTGAGAAGTGTATGTTTGCATTTGTTTGAATTTTAAGTGTGGATGTGTGAAGGTCAACTTATTTTGGTGCATCACCTCTTTAGAGTAGTTTTTTTGCTTGTATCTTCCTTCCTTTTCACCTCCCCCCATTATATCTATCTATATATATGTGTGTTTTACACTTGCTGGAACAAACATGATGCATCAAAGGGAGCTAGCCCTTATCTAGAGACTCTTCCCTCCAGCTTCGCCAGTCCCATAGGTGAGAGGGGAGTTTCCATGTTGCAAGAAGGCAGGAGCTTGACTCCCTGCCACTGGGTGCATTTTCCTACATCAATAGTTTTAGCATGTCTGGTGTGACACAATTTGACAACTCAATAAGGTTTCAAGATTAATGCTGGTCATATCATAGCAATTTTAAGTTCTCCAACATCTGGCGACTCCACTGGTAAGAGGTTCAATTTTCAAATTAAGACCAGTTTCTTAAATTTCTATGCCTAAAGTCACCATAAGGTCTACTTCAAAAGGGGTTCCTTTTGGTTTCATTGAGTTGCCTTTGAACTCTGCTAAAAGACTGTGATTTGAGAGAACCCATCCTTATCCAGCAAACAATCCTCCTAGACCTATTGTAAGGGATGCATATGTAGTAGAACCCCAGTTACAGCCCATCCCAGCCATGGCACTACCTTTTGTGGCTTTTTATGGTTAGAGCCCCCTGAATCTCCCACATTATGATCCAATTCCAAGAAAAACCCTAAAAAATGTGCCTTCTTTCGATGGAGAGGGATCCATCATAGTCATTGAGCATATTAGGAATATTGCTAATCTCTGCAATATTCACAACATCATGGATGAGAATATTGCCATCAAGTTGCTAGCATTGTCTCTCAAAGGCAAGGCTCTTGATTGGTACGAGACCTTGCCTATAAATTCAATACATTCTTGGAATGAATTGGGCACTAAGTTGACAGACCATTTTGGGGAAAATAGTGATGGCCTCTCACTTACTGAGCAGCTGACGACCATAAAGAGAGCTTTGCATGAGTATATGGAGGATTTCAACATGTGGTTTCAAAAGACTTGGGATACAATTCCCATCCTTGTAAGGTTGACTCTTAGCTATGCTCTCTTTTACTATTTAAGAGCATTAAACAGTGATATTGTTGTGATGATATAATCCATGGGAGGGCATATACTGCTTGTTACTTATGACATAGCCATAGTAGCTAAAAATTGCTTAGTACAGGCTGGGAAAATAGCCCGTAGGCCTCACATGCCACTTTTCCCAAAATTCCTACCTCTAATTCAAGCTATCACTCCCACAATTGCTCCCATGTCTGCCATTGAGAATCCAGTTGTTGTTTCGACCAATGAGCTTAATGAGGTTAAAAGTCTATTGTAGAGCATGTCAAATGAACTTGTAGCTCTCAAAAGGTAGCAAGCTCAAAGTAGCAGGCTGAACCAAGGATATCAGCATTATGGTCAAGCTCCTAGACCCCCTTTTCAAGGCTATAATCAAGGATAGGGTCAGCTCACTCAAACCAAGCCATTTCAAAACTACAACATAGGCTCCCCTTCATCATCTAAAGTCATGATGCCTATTCAGAACAATCTAGTACAGGAGCAACCAAGTTGTTTGACCATGGGATATGGTCAAGAACAAGCTGTTTACACAAATGAGATGATGAATTATTTCCAAAATTTAGACAATCAACTAGCTACTCATTCCTAGATTTTTGAGGCTCAAACTCAGCCCAACATGAATAGTAATCAGGCCTAGCTTGATTCTACCCTCATGAATCATCTAGAAGGGGAATTTTGTATAATCAATTATGTAGGAAATATAGATAATCAGGATAACTATGTTGTAGCCAATATGATATTTTAGAGAAGAGTAGTGGGAGAAGCCCAAGCTACCACCCAAGTGGTAGCAACACGTTCTCCATCACACTCAAATCAAAAGGCCCCAAATTTCAAATAGCTATTTACACCTTCAGCCCCTCAGCCTGTAGCTTAGGTTGGAATCAGCCCCAAAGAAAGCTTGAAGGGAGGCAATCCCCAGATCAATATAGTGGACCAGATGAAGAAGATGCATATGAACATCTCTCTATGGGATTCTTTCTCTCTTCTAGGATAGAAGGATGTATTGAAGAAGGAATTGCATGAGCTGGATCGACAAGCTATCCTAATGAGCACTGATAATGTCTTGATGACAAATGGATAGCCCTCCACTTCAGGTCAAGTAAAGAAAGAAGAAAAAACTCCCCCTTTCTATGTATCCTTGGTCATTAGGGATTTCCTGGTACACAACTACATAATTAATAGTGGGGCTAGTACCTCAGTGATGCCCAAGTGCATTGCTGACAAGATGGGACTGAAGTATGAAGAGATGAACAAAGGAATCCTACAGCTAGATGGGATGCCTACAAAAATAGTTGGAATTTTGAAGGGTTTAAGCTTGACATTGCATGCTTGTCCAACCTTCTCAATTCCCCATGATATAGTGGTAGCAGATGTTCCTTCTTATTTCACAATTTTCTTGTCCAAGGACTTCAAATAAAAGATATGTGGCTATCTTGCATCGAATTGGTGATATCTGGTTTTTAGAACCAATGAATATTTAATATTTGCATCATCAAGTGACCTCATTTATTGGGAAGACATCCCTAGGCCATAAATGCCACAAATATTAGGATTCATACCCTCTATGCCTCATCAATGCCTTCCATGATGCCCTACATGCCTCTTAATTTCTACTTCCAATTTCATGATGAGGATAATTACAAACTTAATTCAAAAAATTGAATTAATCCTCAACCACACATCTCAATCTCATGATGGATGGTTTAGGTTGATTCTAGACATTTGCAAAAATATATAAATAGGAGGCCTTACCACATCATTTCTAAGCTATTTTGGTGCAAATTTATTATGCTCAAATATCTTTAAATACATGATTATGCAAAGTTATAATGCAGAATTGGTTACAAAGCTTCATGTAACTAGTGTTACCATGCCAAATTGATTCCAAGCCAAGCCACAAGCCAAAGGTGCCAAGGAGATATGAAGGTAGCCAAACTTCCATTATCAAGAACTTCATGAGCACAAATCCAAGCAAGCCACCAAAAATATTACTTTGGAGCATCCAAGGAAGGTAAAAGAGGGTTTCTTTTGTATTTTAGTTGTATTTTTTATTCATGTTTGTTAATTAAGCTCTCCTTAGTGTCTAGGCCTAGAGATGGTATGCTAGTTAGTGTGTTTCTTTCATTTTGTTTTTATTTTGAAACTAACACTATACTAACCATCATCTCTTAAGTCAAATTCCTAGATCACAATGATCAACCCCTCCTAATTAGTAATGAAGGGAAGATAGTGCTAAAGTGTAGGATAAGACCTTCTAGAAGCAGTGTGGGAGAAACTTGAAGAGATTATAGAGTGCATCAAGTCAAATATTTCCTCTAGATAACAAACTACACCTCTAGCTCCTAAGAATCATATAACCTTCATGTTAGAGACTGCTTCCTCTAGAAAAAATCATAAAAAAAAAAAGTCTAAGGGACCCATTTCATTCTTGACTAAAAGTCTATAATAAATGAATAAATAAGTAACCCTTACACTTAGAATAGAGGAGGAGATAGAAGAAGAAAGCATAGGGACATATATACTACAAGAATAATAAGAAGAAGAGGATCTCAATGCCAAGGATGTGCAGGAGGCCCTCTAAAGTGTCACAACTATTGTATCTGAAGAATAAAAGGAGCTAATGAGCTCTTCATCTAGTGAAGAACCCTCCACACTACCTTTATAAATAGAAGAGGAGAAGATAAGGGTGTGGAAGAAAATGGGCCTAAGCAAAGAAGAAATAGAGATAGTAGTGGTGCTTGAAAATAAGCCCAAAATGGCCAAGGAAAAAGAAGTGGCCAAGGTAGAAAAGGAAAATAATGTTCTTAAAAGTGTAGGACCAACTATTGAAGCAGCCAAGAAAGTGCCCATTGCTCCCATAATAAAGGTAGAAGAAGTTTCCTAAGAGGCATGGCCAAGTAGTGAAGGGATTCCTGAAGGAAAAGAAGGTGATATTGGTGCCTTAAAATAGAAAATAGAGAAAACCAAATAACCCCAATAATAACAAGCCAATGTTGGTGATGAAGGTATTTCCTTGGAGGTAAATATTGATAAATCCTAAGAATAAGAAGAAAAAAAAGGGATAATTCCAAGGAATAAACCCCTAAAGAAAAAATAGATGAGTAATTTTAAAAAAGTGCCAAAGAGAGTGGTGGCACCAGTGAAGAAAAGGAAGAATAAATAGAAATAGATGTCATTGAGAATGATGAATAAGAACTAAGCATAAGAGATAAGGCAAATAAAGGATGTGAGGATGAGGACCTTTACATAGTTTTTGTTATTCCCCCCAAGCTACCACAACTAAGATGTGTAAACAACTTACATTTGTATTTTATCATTACATGGATGAGACTCACTTTGAGGCACCTATAATGGCTATTTTAGGCCCAAAATAACTTAAATAAGGCCATACTCCCTCCTAATAAACCCTTATTCCATGAACCCTGTCTAGTTTTGGAATGCACTTATTAGAACCACCATTGAATTTACATGTATAATTATCATCAATGATGGTAGGGTGAGAAAATGGAAAAAACTCTATAAATAAGCTAAAGATGAAGCACAAACCATCAAATTCAAGTTTAAATACCATCCCTTCTAGTTGGCTTTGATACTTCAAACCTCTTTGAGGTTGATAAAATATGAGTGCTACTAAAGTAAATGCTCCCAAGGTTAAAACCAGAGCAAGTATAATAATAAGAAGAATATCCCTACATCATGATACAAAATGAACTTGATTCTAAGGTCTAATAGGTATAAAACCTCTTTGAGAAACTATATGAGGGTGTAGATGTAGCTGATGCCATCTTCTTGATCTTTTCAAACCAAGCATCAGTCATAAACATGAAGGAAGAGAAGGAGAAGTTGATGGTCAATGTGAACTAAATGAGTAGGTCAGAGTAGGGAAAGATCATGGGAAATGTCAATGAACTAATCACCCAAATAAAAGACCAAGAGTATAACCTAGAATCACTCTTCCATTCTCTATATACTAAGGCCTATGAACAAGGAGTAATCCTAGATGGGAATGTGAATAAGGCTAAGGCAAATGCATAGGACTTTAAAAAGGAGCTGGAAAAGACCAACATGCTTACACTTAGTATTACCTCCACTAAAATAGATAGCACCATTGAATAAATCAATCTTTCCATAAAGGTATTTTAATACTTCAACACTAAGCTTAAAGAGAGCATGCCCAAGTTCTGCACCACCAAGACCTTGATAGCCTAGTCCAAGGATGGACTAGAGGTTTTGTATGGGGTAATGTTGAGAACCTTATTTTGGTAAGTATAGGATTTTAACTATAAGACATCCACTTTGGCATGAGTTATAATTTTGGATAATGATGACATTTTAGCATCTTAGTGCTAGCTAGAGGCATCAATGTATACCTTGTGCCATCTAGTAGGTGGTTAACTAATTCTAGTATTTTTGGGGCATATTAAATGATTAATAAATACATGGTAACTAAAACATGAATTTTTCAAGGTCATGGAGAAAGAGAGAATGACCATAAATGCTCTAACTTTTCACTCAACATGCACATTTCACCTTAGTGGAGTCCTTGAATAGCTATAAAAGGAGTTCAAACTAGTTGATCTATAGATGCAAAAATGATGTAGAAAAGCTCTGATAGATTGAATTTTCTCTACATGAATTCCATAAATAATCATTAGCCTTAGGCTTATCGTGGATTCCATGAAGTCTCCTTTTGTATATGCCCAAGCTTTCTTGTGAGCCTCTGGGCCATTAAGAAGTATAAACTTGAACGTATTTCCTTCTATTAACTTTATATTGTTTAATGCTTTAATTAATGAGGATGGATGTTGTGTCAAATTGTGCTCAATTTGGTTTATATTTTTTTAAATTACTATTGGGATGTGTAATGAATGTGATGTTTTAGTTTAAATTCAATTATGCAAAGTGAAGTTCATGTATGCTTCTGATTCATTCCATTAATGGCATCCTTATAAAATATGATGACATTAGCCATATCCTATGTGAAGACTAAGTATAAATCATATGCCAAGCAATCCTACCCTTTATAGAAACATGATTATAGTATGAATACTTGAATTAAAGTAGCCCATTCACCCTTTAAGCACCTATATGATGTTAGGATGTATAATAAAATCTTTCACCCATATGACAAAAGAAGTAGTCCAAAAAAAGGCTCACATCTATAGGCCTTCAGGCTTATCCCATGAAAGGCTTTCACATATGGATCTACATAGCTTTTTGTGAATTGACCAAGTACCATAATTAATGTCTTACACCATGTTATAACTAGCCTAATATAGTCCCAGTTCTTTCTCAGTTGTGCTTCAAGTGAGTGTATAAGGCCTATGTCTTATGTGAAATGATGTCATTACAGCCTAGTGTAAAATGTTAGGAAAAGAGTGAAAATCTCATGTTTTCACTTGGTTTTAATAAGCCTAGAGCTGACTAAGACAACATTATGTGTCCTTTTTTACAACAAATTTAATTAAGTAAAATACAATGTCGATTCATAAAAATTGATTAATATTACCATATACATGGATATAACATCAATTAGAATCACTTCCAATGAATTACAAAAAACTTTTACATTCACAACATTCACTTGTGTAGATGCATTGACCATATTTCATTCCATATAGTAATAACATACTATATGTACATTGTGCTAGTCATATGGTCTTCTGCAATAAAAATAAGAATAACAAGTATTTAACCTTTTTAAATTTCTTTGTATGTTCCATCAACCATTATTAATTAATTTATTTAGACAACTTAATTAAATTCATAAAGTTAAACAATTGCATCAGTTGAGTTGATTGATTTATAAGTGACCCACTTCAACTTAAATCATGAACTAATTTATTTTATAGTATAAATTAAAAAGCATACATATATATTGATTTTAATAGATTATATTATCATTTTCTTCATTCCTTCATTTGTGAATTAATATTATAAGTGAATATAAAATTCATTCAAGTGATAAAACATCTCCAACTTTCTTTCATTGTATTTAAGAACGAAGGCAATAATAATATTAGTTTATTACTATAACATTGTTAACTTTTATCAATTAATTAATGTCATGGTATAAATAAGCATACTACCATTAGTATGAATATTCATATGAAAGTAAATAAAAATATAATTCATCTTATGAATGTCTAAATGATCTTTTTGAAATAAGACTCAAAATGAGAATCCATTGTCTTTAAAAATCCACCTCAAATCAAAGCAAAAATTAACTAAATATATACAGTAACCATATTAACTTTTTAGCTCTTTCTAATATACTAAACAATACAAAATCCAAAATGAGTTTCAATATAATCTAAAACATTTGAAATTCTCATATATATGCACCATATGAGTTGTATATTCTTTTCATTATTCACATTAAAGTGGAGGTTTTAATATACATAACATTTTACTTAAGTAATTCTAATTTACAACTTGTAATAGTCAGCCAACATGAATGCAACATGACTCTCAGTAAAATAACATAAATAATAACTCTAAGGGTATATAAAATAAAACTATATTCTAATATGTTTGAGTATTAATTCCCAATGAGATTGGTAACGTACAACTCTATAGGTTACATTTTAAAACTATGGTGTTTTTTATATCAAATGATACATTCTCACATAGTAGTCCCCCATTCATTAATGAAAATTACAAGAGAATGTGACAACTCAAATTTTATCATTATAGTAACCATAAAAAAAATTAAGCATAATAACTTTCCATTATTCAACCATTTCAAGTAATGGTTCTAATTTCTCAGAATACAATAAGCAATTTCAAAAAATAACCTTAATAATAGAGATCAAAAGGTTACATCTCTATAAGATAACCATATAATACTATTTGCACTTAAAGTAAGTCAAATTAAATGTCTATCCATACCAAAAAAACATAAATAAATATTACAACCATTACATAAAATATATATAACTTATTTATCAGATTGACCTTGAGACATGAATTGACCTTTTGTCTTCAATCTTAATAATAATAAATAGAAATCAAATATGCATAGAGAGAACAATCACTCAATTCATTTTTTGAAGAGAAGCATATAACATCCCATCCATCTTGTCCCAATAAGACCCCCATTAGTGTCCCTAGACCACCTCATCCATCATTTGTATGTGGAGTGCAATAGTATGGTTCATAATAGGTGAACTTTAAAATTGATATATGAGTTTTGAGACCAAGAAAATAAAGAATAATAATAATTTATAGGAGATAATGCCTAGAAAAAATAGATTAATCATTATTATGTTTAATACCATCATCAAACCTTATAGATCCATTTGACTTATCTAATGTAATAAATGATTACTTAACCCATTGAATTCAAATGAGATATGCAAGAGAATATACCATGTAGTTATTTGTTAATCAATAGCACTAAATGTATTCATGACCACTTCCATTTTCAATCACTATACCTAGAGAATAGACATTATCACTCTAATTTATAAAGACACCAAGAAGAGACATAATTCCCCGAAAAATATTCACCAATTATTTACCAAATGGATAAGAGTCAAACATAAAAATTTACACAAGGATTCTCAAGATTGTAAACAAAATTCCAATGGAAACTAAAACTCAGTTCGAGTTTCTATGACACAATTAGCTCAAACAAAAATTGACAAAGTAAATCACAAGTTTTAAATAATTATTAGATAATTAATAAGAATTTACAATTGTATCATCACTAAATTCAATGACAATCCCAAAAATATTCACCAAAACCTAATCACTTGGTCATTCCACAAAAGCAACCCAAAATAACAAAAATGGCAAACAAAACTAACACCTATTTTTTTTCCTTTTTCAATAAATGGAATACTCCATCGATAAATCAAAATCTCTAGTTTAAAACAAACCCAAATACTCATTAAACATAGTCATAAAAAAACAACTACATATTTTAGCATTGAATATAATTCAAGCTACATATAAAAACAACTCATAAATTTTACACATTCAAGTTAACATCAATTATTTTCTTTATGGGTTCATACTGAATTTGACATACTTCACAATGAACCTATAATGGTTCTTTATTCTCTTTGTTCTCAACCCATAAATAAAATGCAAAATAACCATGGAAATAAGGTCCATCATAAGAAGAAAACAAAAACCATTTGTTGAATGCACCCCAAAAATGTATACAAAACCATGGTTCTTTTTCCTTCCAAAAAAAAATCTCTTTTTATTCTATACACCCACCTAAGCTCATTAAAACTCCACTGACTTCCATTAAAGCCCATGGTGATCCTACATTATAGTTGTAAATAACTGACAACGTGGCTAAATAGCCCATCATTACCTTTATCAAAATATGTAACTAAAAATGGAACTCACAGTCATAATCTAGTCCAAATAGGACACCAATGGATTTCATCAAAAAAATTGGTAGAGTTTAGCTAGGGTTTGGCTGAACGAGATCTCAAGAAAACCAAAAATTCCCTAAAAAACAAAATACTTTAAAGAGACTTGACCAAAATCTCATCAACAAACCAAAAATGCCTCAAAAACCAAAAGACTTTGAAGGAGATCATAATGTCCTAATTAGATTATAATAATTAAAGTCAACATAATAAGCAATGTAGAGTTTACATCTACCCATCAATATGACAAGTGAAAAAAACATAAAGTGATTATGACAGTCATCAAGATGAAAATCAAAACTATATAGTCAAAGACTAAAGAAAAACCCACTTTGGTCAAGTACCAATTGAATAGGTAACTAAATAATAAAGAAAGATGGAATCAAAATAAAGCTTAGAATCTCATTATTTTAAAGATTAAAATCTCATCATTACCCTTTTACCCCGCTATTATTTTACACCAAATCTAACCTAGCTCATTATTCTTTTTTATGTTCCTATAATCATATGAAGGATACATCAGCAGTATTTGAATGAAAAAAATATAAAAATATGATAATTATTCAAATTAGTTATATAATAAATTAAATAAAATCATCCATGATAATTTAAAGATGTCTAGTATGCTATCTAGCATAATAATAACTCAAACATAGTTTCAACATCAACCAATAACATTACAATAGTTATTTAAAAACCTAAAAGAGTATGTCAAGCAATAAACAACTGCGAAATTAATAATTTTAACAACATGAACTAGAACACTCAAACTAAGGTCATAATGAAAATACTTGTTAAATAACTATGATGGTAAAAATGTGTAAATTTACATGAACAAGTTTCATGCCCCACTAAAATGGTGCAAAATATAAACTATTAAAATGTGCATCAACTAACATCATTCCTAATTAAAATAGTAAATGGTGTATAAGTGCATGAAACAACATTATGTAAAACTGAATGTGTCCCTATAAAATGGAGTATATATGCCCTACACATGCCCAAACATATATATATATATATATATATATATATATATATATATAACTATATCAATATTGAATATCTCACTCATGGAATATAAAATGGAGTAGGCGTGATTTATAATAACAAAATATGTCTTAAAATTGTAAATAGTTATCTCAATATTGTCATATCCTATTTTGATAACACCTAAATAAAACAATTGCATAACCTTATGATAACATGTTTATGATATATTTTAATTATTGATTATATTTCATGTTGATATTTATAAGGATGATTATGTTGATAATTAATTTTGAGTATTATATCTTAGTTACATGTGTTATTGATTTCATTTACATTATTACAAGTATAGTCAAAAGACGAGCTAGGCCCAAGAATGGAAGATGTCAACAAACCATCATAACAATGGTATATAATTATAAACAGGTAAGTGTAATATATATTAGTTATTTATTCCATCATTCCCATTTTTTCTTGGTACTCATATTGGGCCTACCTAAGATGTGTGTAATTATTATTAACTCATGCCTAAGCAGTCATCATTATAATTTATCCAATTATGCTCATTGTTTGTACATTAGCACACACCAAGTGGTGCATGCCTATTATTATTTTTCAATCCCCATGGTGATTTCATGGATAACATGGTGTGAGGAATTGGGTTATTTTTATTTACCTTATTATTCATAGAATACTAGGTTTTAAATTTGGCATGGGTAAATTATTTCTTTGATTTAAATCATTGACTAAGATATTGGCTCTAATGATTATTGCATGGGTTCAAATTTTGATTAGTGCCATGATTAAGACATAGATATGGATTATGTCTCAAGGAATAATTATAATTTATTTTAATTTAAATCCATAAGGTTTTTACCTTGGCTAACTTGTAATAAAAAATGGATAGAATGAGGAGAAAGGTGGGGTAGTGTAGGCATGCTTCGCAGACCTCACCTTCAAAGAATTATGAGGTTATCAAATTTTGGCATCCATGATGCCATAAACATGATTTATGATTTTTTTGGTTATTAAAAGAGATTATTTAATTATTTTAAATGGGTTTTAAGGTTCTCCAAGCAAGACAAAAATAAATACAAGCATGTAAGATATGGAAGAAAAATAGAAAGAAAATAGAAAACTAGAGAAAATTAAGGGTTGTATGATCCAGGGAATTTTTCCATTACGTTGTTTTATTATTAATTTTCTAATTATTATTATCATCTAGTACTAATTAATAATATAATTTTATTTTGGAACAAATAAAAGAGGTTTTTTAGAACCTATAACATGAGTTCTACAAAACCTTAGAGTTTTTCATAACCCCTATTCAATCCCTAAGTTATTTGGGTAGTTTTGATATTTATTTAGCAAGGATTTTTTTGATTTATTTAAAAATTATAATTTAGTTATGTGTTTTAGAAAAAATGTTGTTTCAATTATTAATTTCCTTCAAAATCCCTAGAAGATGCTTCTAATAAGGGTTGACCTCATCTCACCCTTAGATGACATTATAGAGGAAGTAAATAGTAATAAATACATTTAGATGGTTAAATGGGTAATTTTTCTTGTTGTTTTTGAAACCCTAGACTATGTTATGTTTGAGTAATCTATGCATCCTTGATGTGATTATCTTGTGTCTGAAAATCTAAATCCTTTAGAGGAATATACCTCTTTATTACACTTTTATCGATTATGCTTTATTCCAATGGGATTATATTTGATAAATTATTGCAATATCATATCTAATTGATGGGATGGTAAGGGCCATTGATGATTTGGATCATATTAATCTCCCATTTTTAGTTGATTTCATAATAGATTTGTAAATTGTAGTGATGGAATAGATTGTAAGTGATTGAGATGACTCCATTAGTATCTTTTTTGTTGAGATATTCATTTGGTTGTTGAAAATAGTTGCAATAATTTATTTTTTGATATGTTTGAAGGCATTTGTGCCAATGAAACATTGAGACATTGCTAAAATACTACATAAACTTGGTTCCTAATAAATATATAACATCACTGGTAATTATTTGTGCTTTAACTAAATTTATTCCTTTGGGATATGTATTTATAAACCTTATTTTATGAAAATGCATTAAGAAAAATCTCAGATCTCATTTTGGATTAATATTATTATTAATGTAGTCCTTATTGAATTATAAGTTTAGTCATAGATTTATTACTGTGTGTGAATTTACGTTATTGAAATTATTACTATTTGTATAACCCTAAAATTAGAAGTGGTGGTATAGGGTTAATAATATTGAATTATTTATATCACAAGGGTGTTAAAATAATATATAGTAGGTAAATAAATTAAAAAACTCAAATAAACAATATAAATTTATATAATTGAGATTGCTAAAGATAGTAAAGTACAAATATTAAAAGATATGGAAATAAATAAGAAATAATTGTACTTAGTTGGTTTACTTTTTGTAGAATGTTTGGACAATAAACAAGTGTAAATTAAGTGTAATAAATATTTTAGATCAATCTTTAGAGTATGAAAATTTCACTTTTATGGTTGTAGACACTACCGTCAGATCTAGATAGTACCATCAACACTAGTTCTAATTGTGACATAGATGTCCATTTCACAATAATGATTGGATAAAAATGTGATAGAATTAATTTTTATGGGTTTTATTTTGCCTTTATGTTTATGTATTCATATTTGGGATATAGTTTGTCATTCTTCATTAATTGATCAAACCCTATTTCTTCACTCTTGTTCACCTTTCTTATGAGTTTATTGAAAAATGGGTTAGTGGGTTCATAGTTTCCAGTTACCTTAAATACCCCTGTGTCGATGGGAATTACATACATATCCAATACTCCAAGTATGTTTATATAATTATCCCTTATGTGTGTGAAAGTGTGTACATAAGGGTTCAATATACTATATGAAGACACATTCAGTGATCTAGCTTTTAACTTGAAAAACATCACTCATGGTCTACTCTTTAAACGCTTCAAACTTGTAATATGACTTCTCATATGCTTGATATGAAAATAGGTATGAAGATGGAGAAATAGAGTGCTTGTGTAGTTGATGATTTATATAAACTATGTTTTTACTTTTTATATGATAGATGAGGAATCAGAAGGC
This sequence comes from Torreya grandis, assembly GCA_037957365.1. Classification (NCBI taxonomy): domain Eukaryota; kingdom Viridiplantae; phylum Streptophyta; class Pinopsida; order Cupressales; family Taxaceae; genus Torreya; species Torreya grandis. The sequence goes on along the minus strand of JARHVA010002028.1, from coordinate 742,869 downwards.
TTTAAATTATATGTATACCACACCTTTTGAAATTATTTCATGGTATGGTTGAATAAGATAAATAGATTGATCCAAGTTTTTTTATCATTTTTTAATTTGGATGAATTTTGGCAACTGGACACTAGATAAGGATCTAGACACCATTATTGGCAGTAGTGTCCCTCTGTGGTCAATAGTTTCTAAAGAGATAGGAAATAGGTATGGATATGAAAATAAAATTTAATTATTTTTACCAGGTTTTAAGTTTTTTATATTAAAGGATACCTAGGTCATCATAATGATATGGATAGGACTAATAAATAAGCATTTAGGCACAATAAGATGGAAAATGTGATCCTTTTAGTAATAGGGGGGTCTAGAACTGAAGGGTAGATACTTGATTGATATTTGTTAAATGTACAAGACTGGGATGTTATAAATATTTAGTTATATTATCTACATTTTCTCTTATTTTAATCTAGTAATGCATAAGGATGAAATTACTAGTTTAAAGGAAATAAATGCATATTTGGGTGTGTATAACACACCTTGACTTTACTTGAGACCAGTTCAAGTGATTTTATAATGGTTGACCTATAACCAAGAGCATGTTATAACATAGTGTATGCAATATAAATTTCATAATAATTGAAATGTTTGAAAATAAAGAGAGAAAGGATGGAGTACACCTATGTGTCAATGTAACCATGTTACCTCTTGATTTTTTTATTGGTAAAGATTATTCCTTATGAATTATTAGATTTGGATAATTTTTAGACCTAAAACATGGATATTTTAAGATGAATATTGGAAAGTAATATACCCCCAATCTATTGTAAGGATGAGTTGTGATATGGCCATTGAAATCATTATATCTCAATCACACAACTCAAGTGTGAATATACATAATTTGGTGAGGGTGAGTGATTTAATCAACTCATCCTATAAATATTGTGAGATTAGATGATTTAATAACTCCAATATATAAATCTATTGATTTTTAATGATTTAATCACTTCAACTTATAAAATGAACCCAATACTGCAACAAAATAGGATCAATATCAGTACATCCTAGTGTAATTGATGCATCCTGATGAGTAGTATAATTGGTAAGGTTTAAAATTTTGGTGAAATAGCATGGAATGCACATATAATATTTTTTATCTATAATATATTTTTCATATATTTTAAAAACTCTTTTTCCAATCTATGGAAAGTTGATGCAATGTATAGGATTCTTACCCGAGTGCATATCTGAAGCATTAAACTAAATTAGATTTTTGTGAATGTGTGGAGGCAATGTATTTAAGGCATACTCCCATTGAATTATTGATATACTAATTGTATAATTTTTGAGGTCATGTTATTATGACATGCCCCCACTACAATCTATAAAATTGTGAAATTATAGAGGTCATGCCTCTAAGACATGCCCCCACTAAAATTCCCCCCTTATGAGGTGAGGGAAATAAAAAATGGTATGTACCTTACCTCAAAAGTATAAGATATTTTTATAAATTATGTTTGAATCATGTATCATATATGGATAATATGTTTGTGTGTGTGTGTGTGTGTGTGTGTGTGTGTGTGTGTGTGTGTGTGTGTGTGTGTGTGTGTGTGTGTGTGTGTGTGTGTGTGTGTGTGTGTGTGTGTGTGTGTGTGTGTGTGTGTGTGTGTGTGTGTGTGTGTGTGTGTGTGTGTGTGTATGTGTTTGTTTGTGTGTGTGCATGTGCACACGCGTGTAAACACATGCACATGTGTGTGTGTCAATTAGGCTCCAAGTATGTGATCACATCAGGTCCTAAGATGCATGATATAGACCATGGAAATGATTAGATGGTAATAACATAAGCTTATAAATAAATCAAACACACACACAAGATCATTTAATTTATGCAAAAGACCTTATACAAGGGGAATGTTTAAATTTTGCACAATCAAAATGAATTACATATTTAAATGTATAATCAGCATATAATGATATATTCAAATTTCCAAAAAAACATATAATAACATAAGGACCAAAAATAAAGGAATATATTCAAATGTTCCACAAGATAGACAATGGAAACAAATTTAATACACTCAAGTAAGTGAAAATGTGAATAAATGAAGTATAAGAAATAAACATAGGCATATTATACTAGTCCCTACATATATGTGTAAGAAAAAAATGTTATGTAATATAGAATATCAAGTACATTGTGAAATATATGATCATGTGTAAGATTTATCATACAATTTCAAACATGATAATGTATAAATGATTATAAAGGATATGTAACATGCATCAATCATGATCATAGAAGCATATTCTCCCAATATACTATATAATGTGAGTAGAGAAAATTTCTAACATTTATAAATGTATAGATCATGTGTATGTGTATTCATATATCAACTCAAACATATGTGAAACATAATTTTATATATGAGTTAATTTATATGATATCTACTAATATAAATAAAATAACAAAAATGTCAAGGAGCTAATAAAATTTAGGAAGGATAAATGTTTTTGTTTTTGTGAATTATTTGAACATTTTTGAATTTTCTTGAATATTTAATTTTTGTTATATTTTTGGAATATTTGATAGGAAAAAGGCTATCATATGATCCCATCTAAGGGATGATCATAGGTAATTCTAAGCATATAATATGGTACTTAAAAATTTTGGTACAACTAAGGAGCATGCATAGGTGTCATATCTAGATCTATAGAATCTATGGTATCCTACATATGTGTGGTCATGCAAAAATAATAGAATGATTAGGGATTAATGGAATCCATATTATATTTCCACATGGTTTCTTTGGATTAGTTGTTATTAGAACATGTTTAGATTATATATGTAACTGAGTATGTTATGTAAGAACATATGAAGATTATATGGAATCCACTTTGTCTCTATTACAAAGGTCTTTCAAGAATGGGTCACCTGGGAAATGGTATTTATTGTCAATTACCTTTTCATTTAGTATTAACTTTAGTAGGTTTGATAATTAGCTATCATGGAATAAACTTCTCTTGTTTAAGTGGATGTTCTTATATAATTCTAGGAACTATGACTACCCTATTGGTGTGAATGTATTTCATACTCTCATGTATTATGGAGTTTATGTATTAAAGGTTATACAAATAACATATCAAATACTCATGTTTATGGTATAATTGAGAAATTGGTAACCACATGTGTTAGACCAACCTATAAATGTAAATAAATATCCCCAATAACATGTTGTGATGTCTCATCAAATGATCTGATAGTTTTGGTCAAATGATATAAATCATCATGTTTATATTCTAGATGTGTAAGTTTTTTCATGGTGCATAACTTCTCACTATCACTATTATCGATAATAAAACTATGTATAGATTGATGATCAAGGTATGATTGAATAAATAATGAATGGATATCTAATCCATCATCAAATATTTCATTATCATCAAATTTAATATAAGGTTTTTAAACAATAGGAGGTACTATGTGTGTATAAGTGCCAATAATCTCATCTAATGGGTACCCATACTTTGATGGAGGAATTTGTGCATTATATGTCATTTTCACTTCTAGATATTTCTTAGAATGATCTTTCAAAGGATTATTAAATATTTTATAAGTGTGGTGATCATTGGATTATGAACTTAAATCCTTTGAAGGATTGTCAAAGGTAATATTTTGGTCATCAATGAGGTCTTTAATCTTATTCTTCAAGGTATAACATATATTCGTATAATGCCTAGGGCCTTAGTGGTATTCATAATATTCATTAGCATCATATCCTTTGAGTATAGGTTGACTTATCAAACTATATGATGGGTGGGAGAGATATGAGATGAAACTCCATAAATTTTTAAAGTAAATAATTTGGAGACTAAATTAATCATGTAAATTATTTTATAGGTGCATTAGATAAGATGAGTTGATTAAATTATTGTTATATTGCATTAACCATTGTGGTTGTTTCTTTTTTAGGTTATTTAGGTTTCATCTTGTAGCTTGGTTTGATATGAAACTTGGTATTAGATGTAGTCAGTGTGTTTTTTACATTCTTGAGATTGTTCCAGGAAATAAGTTTCACTTCACCATCTCAAAAAGAATGGCATAAGCCATCAAAATATTTGGAAATTTTGAAAATAATAGACTCATGTAATGGGGCAAGCAAATTTTGTTTGAATATGCCTTCAAGTTGTTTTATCTACCATTGGATTTGTCATTGTAGCCAATATTGTTTTATATATCAAAACATATTCATTGATAAGTTCATTCGTTCCTTGTTTGATTATTGTAATTTGAACATAAGGAATATTTTTAGTGATGTTGATAGAAAAATTCACCAAGAACTGATTGGCTAAAGGTTTGAATTATTTCACTAATTGTATCAATAAATCATAAAACCATCATAAATCATAATCCTTGAGGATCTATGTAAATAATTTGGTCAAAGTTTTATCATTGGAGGCATAATCAAGACATGTTACATAGAAATATTGGAGATGTTATTCAAGATCACCTTTTCCATCTAAAATTTGAATTTGGGTAAAACAAAACCAATTAGAAAAGGGTGAAAATATGTTTTAGGTGAAATATGATTATGTGACACATATTTTGAATCAATAACACATCTTGTGAATAAATAGCATAAGGTAAATTCATATAATTTTGCTCAATATTGGTACCCTTAGCTTTAAAAAACATTATAGTGTGTAAATTTTTTTATGTATTTCGATCACTAAGGTTTTAAGTTTGAGAAGTCACCAAAGGACCTATACCCATGGTTTGAGTTAATATAGGAATTGAAACTGGTAATTAGTTTGAAGTGTTAATGGTTCTCATGGAGTATGTAGAAATAGTAAGATTTGTTTTAGGGAACAATGGTGTAAACACATAGAAAATGCTCCCATTAGATGTATGAAGTGATGATGTGCTCAAGGGTATGGTTAAATGAATATGGGTATGTCCCATAGCTCTAATATCATAATAAATATATGCACTTGATTATTCATCTATGATTTTTTATTTTTTTTGGTTTTCAATATGGTTTGAGTATCTCATCAAGATATTTAGGGTTTTGATGGATACACTTTCAAATAATAGAAATAGCCTTTAATTTCTCTTGATCTATTTGTTCATGTTCATTGTTTACATTAGATTTATTTTTTTATGATCAGAATCATCTTCTATATATTTTGTTCACTTTCATTATTGGATTTTTCACTAGGCATAAGATTTGACACTTTATCGGTTTGATCCATCTTTAGTGGGAAAAGAGGAAGATCCAAGTGTTCAATATAAACACCATCTAATATTGGGCTACACCTAGGTTTCATATAGATAATAAAATATTTATGGAAAAAAATATCAAGTAAAAACTTTAAAAGGATTAATAACATAGGTAAAGCTTGGGTTTTCATAGAAAGACACAAATATCAGGTTCACCAAATGTTTAACCCTAAAATTATAAGGGGTGATATAGGGTTAATAATAAATAAGTAGTTATAACACAAGGGTGATAAATTATTCTATAAAAAGACACCTAATATAAAACTTAGATAAATAATATTCTTAATTTATACAACTAAGATTTCTAGAAATAATAAAGTACATTTATTGAAAGTTATGGAAATAAATAAGAAACAATGGTACTTGGTTGTTTTACTATGCATTGGTAGATTTGGACTAGAAATAGGTGTAAATTAAATAGTATTAGTATTATGGATTAATCATTATATTCTATAAATTAAAATTTTGTGGCCATGGACACTACCATTAATGCTAGTGTCCAACTATGATATAGTTCTTTAGTATAGAGTAATGACTAGATCAAGATGGAACCAACTTCATTGTTCTTGGTTTTTAGTCACCTTTTTACTGATATATTCAAATCTAGGATATATGTTGTCACTCTTCTCTTATTGATCAAACCCTATCTCTTCACCCTTAGAATGAGTTTACTAAAAAATGGGTTAGTGGGCTCATAGTGTTGAGTAGCGCCAAAGACCCCTCTATTAATGGGTGCTACCTACATAGCCAATACTTTAAGGAGGGCCTAAAAATTATGTAGTTCTCCCCTATGTGTTGTAAAATGTGTGTATAGGTGAAATATAGTATATGAAGATGCATGCAGTTATCTATATTGTAACTTGACAAAAATCACTCATGGGTTTCTCTTTGAATGTTTCAGACCTATAATATGATTGATCATATGTTTGATATGAAAATATGGATAAATAAGGACTAATATAGTGTTTTTACAATTGTTATATTTAGATTTTTTAGGTTTTTTCTTTGTATATGCTAGATGAGGAATGAAATTTGAGATTATATACTAATATTTACACATGTATATACTCATGTTTACATCTTACATAGAGCGCTAGATATACTATCATATAAGACATTCTATAAGCACATGTATGTAGGATTAGTATGATATTATTATATCATTTTCTTATATTTTACTTATTCAACTTATCACATGGCTTACTTGAGTATATTTTATTGAGCATTTTTGGGTCACCATGGAAGAGTAGCATCTAAATTTAGCTCAAGGCTTTAGGTTTATCCTGTAGGCTTCTTAAACTTCAATAAAATTTTGGAAAAAGGGATAAATAAAAAGGAAGAAAAAAACTTGGCATATTTTCAAAGGAGGTTGGCCTTCACACCTTTTGGAAAAATAATAGTTAGAAGTTTTGAATGAATAAGTTTTATAAAATTTTATGAGCCTTTAGAAAAATTATGCAAAGACTAGTTAGAAATTTTGTTACAATTTTTTTTTTTAAAGACTAAGACAATAGTGAAAGTTGCGATCAAAATTTTTGAATACTTTAAAAGAATTAGATAAGTATTTAGGTCTTTGAGAAAATTGTTTGTGATTATTTAGAATAAAAGTTATGATAGTAGATGTTGTGAAGAAGATGAAACCTAAAGATTTCATAGAAACTATTTGTCTTTCCCCCTGAGAAAAAGTGTTGCATGACTAGCTAGAAATTTTATTATGATTAAAAGTTTTGAAGATAGGGGCCAAAGAATTTTTTTTAAAATCTAAGGAATCAAAAAAACTCATGAAGACTTAGTTCTTTAGAAAAATATCATGGAACAAAATTCATAAAATAAAAACTTTTGTGATCACGATGATCCATGATAAAATTCATGAAGAATGTAGAAATCATGGGTAAAAGTTGTGAAGACACGAGTCAAAAATTTTGTGTAAAATCTCAAAGAAAAATTTATGAATAAAAATCTGTGATAGTTGAAAGTCAAGTGAAGTGTGTGAATATAAAAGCTTCAGCTAACTTCCATGTATCCTATAGTCAGAAGAGTCAAATATAAAAATACTTAGCCATTTCAAGGTTTTTCCCAATGATAATTTTAAGAGACAACTATGTAAAATTTGATGGGCCCCTATTGACATCCTAATGGTTCCCTAGGTTTTCAGTCATAGAAGGGATCAAATATAATCAAATTATGACAAGTTTCAACTTCTTAGAGAGTCTTGACAACTTTACACTTAGTTTTTTTATTGATTTCCTATCATTAGTCTCCTAGAGTTAGGCTCTCATGGACTCAAAATTGTTATGATTTATCAAGTATTAATAACCAATCAACTTGAACCATGTGGAATGTGTTAGTCTAGGTATCAGGCTCTTAGGGAATAAAAAATTATCATCGGTTTCGGTGCTCAAATCCAATCCTAGAGTGACATGTAGGCACTTATCAACTTGGGATCCTCCTAGACTGATAAGTTTATACTAACACCTATAAGCCCCAAAACAATAAGAATCCCTTAAGATCTGACCTCTTATTAGTCCTCAAGAAACCCAAACACAAATGATAACTTGCCACATGAAGGTGTCAAGTCTTGAGAACATAGCCACATGCACAATAAGTAGAGGGAATGGTGACCAAGTCCATAGATAATGGGGAAAACAAGAGAATAGGAGATCACTAGTTGACACTCAATATATCCTGACTAAGAGATCCTAAGGAAGGAGTATAAAAATAAGAAGTTACCATGTGGCCGAACTAGTAGGCCCACAAAATAGATCCTGGAGTGAATAGGGAGATGACAAGTGGAGCCCATATACTATGGCTAGGTCTTAATGGGTTAATGGGGTGGTATATCTAAGTAAAAAATAGGTAGTAAATGAAATAATGACGTGTCATAAATATATGGGCTTAAATTTTGTACCCCATCTAGTCATCAAAATATATGAATGTAACTAGTATATTATATATCATGACCAAACCATGCAAGATAAGGAGAATATTAATGATAAGCATGGGCATCACTTCTAATAGAGGCCTTGATTGCTTTCCCAAACATCATTAGAATCTATAACTAACTTAATAGTGGGTAATATTTAATCAATGACCCTTCACCTTCCCATTGCCTATAAAATCTCAAGTTTTACATTGTAAAATGGTTGACATTTCTAGGCAATGTAATGCTACCAAACTTTTCCCTCCATGAGCCCTTTACTACTTAACCCTTCCAAATAATGATAATTGTGTTTTCCTTTCTTCATGCTTATTGCATTTTATTTTAATGTCTTTAGTTTGTTGATATTTTTTTGTCGATAATTTTTATCCCATTGTTGTCCATCACTTCACACCTTTGTGAAAAATTTGGCTCTCTCTTGAAGGTCATATATTTTGAACATTCAATTCTATACATGCACTATTTGTGGACATTTTTCACCCCTCTTAATTTTGTATTGTGTCCTTCACCTTCATATGAATCACTTATGCAAGTGAAATGTCCATTTTGGAGATTGTGTAATATTTTCTCATTTTTGTGGTTGTAGTTGTTCTTTAAAGCTAATAGAGGTGTTATTTCTAGTCTTAGTACATCACCTTTTACATGTCAACAACCCCCTCTCCCCCTTTCCCCTTGATAGTTTAAGACTTAATATTACTAATATATTTATTTTCATCTCTTTTAATTCTATGTTTTGGTCCTAAACCACATACTTTTAGATTAGAAGGAAGCTAGACTTCTATAGAGGTTTATCCTAAGGAGTGCAAGAGTCTTACACCTTGGGGATCATCCCATTATCTCAGTAAACCATATTCTAATTTGGTGGGTGCATGGATTGAGATATAATAGTTTATAGCATGCCTAATGGGATAGATTTTGATGATCCTTACATCATCTATTGATTAATTTTGGTGTGTTCTTCAGTGTATTTTTCCATTTAGGGTAGTTTTATTCAACACCATGGTGACTCTGAGTGTTAAATATGCTTTTTTAAGTAGTTAAGAACTTAAATATTATCAAATATTATTATTTATGTGATATTCATGATCTTTTCCTTTTTTTAAGTGATCAAATCACCTAGTGACTCCACTCTGACTCCAAGTCTGGGTTGTAGTAGATTGAGACCATGTGTTGTAATCAAGATGGAGTTTAAATCTCATATATCTCATGGATGTCTACAAAAGTATCCACCCATTTACACCATTTATCAAAGGCATCCCTCTTTCTCTAATTCACTATGAAGGTATCCCCATTTAATCTCTCAAGGGTCTTTCGTTCTTCATAGGTGAGGATGAGACCACTATCATTGAGTACTTCAAGGACATAGCCCATGTGTGCATAGTCTACCATATGGTTTAAGATAACATGTTCATCTATCTCTTCACTTCATAATTTAAAGGGAGAAATTTATTATTGTATATAAGTATGATACTATGCTCTATTTGTAGTTGGGATGAGCTCTATGAGAAATTATGTAGATAGTTTGAAGATAGGGATGACTACTTATCCCTCATTAAGTGGCTCACCATTATAAGAAGGGCACCCCATTATCCCCTCACTGACTTAAACTTGAGCTTCTAGTGAACCTAGGATAAAATCCTAACCCTAGTGAAGCCATCACTCATGCAACATTATTATACTATTTGAGATCTCTTGACTGTAAAATTGCAGTCGTCATCCAATCACTAGGTGGAGTTTCCTTACCTAGTATTTGTTATCTTTATATTGTATCAAAACAATGTCTCATTCACGCTAGTAAAATAAAATCCAAGCCTATAATACCCATAGTATCTAATTCTCTACAAAATAAACCCATTTCATCCTCTATTCCTATAATGGCCAACCAATCAATCCCATTTGCAGTCACTCCTAGTGAATTACAAGAAGTTACAATCCTCATCTAGAGCCTTTGAAATGAGATATCAGCCTTCAATAAGAAATAAGTATAGAAAAATAGTCCCTATTATCCATTAAATAAATCTTATCAACCTCATAGGTATCCAATCCAAGGCATTTCATAAGTCCAAACTTATCTCTCATATCTTAGGCCATCTAATGTGCAAAATTGTGTTACTACAGTCACTCCTAAAGCTCTCATGGTTTAAGATGCATCAAAACTTCAAGGGAAGCAAGTTGAATTAGTTATACAAGGAGGAAAATATCAAAAATAAACATGGTTTGATCCTCTTATTTTGAATTGGGAAGATGCTGATTTTGAGAGCATGAATATCAATGAGGGAATAGCCTTAAAATCTTATTGCTTTCATGAGGAAGAGGACTCTATTATGCCCAATATGGGGTCACAATCCAAAAAATTAGACATTGTTATTTATGAGGTTTCTTATATTATTGAGGAGGTTATTTATTTCTCATCTGATGATTTTGAAAAGGATGCTATGAGTTTGATTCATTTGATTATTTAATGGATGCATATTTAATTAATTATGGTATGTATGAGAAAGACATCTTTTGGGATGAGCCAGAGGACTTCTGCTCAAGCCTCAACATTAAGACAACATCCCTTCAAGAAGGAAATCATGAGAATCATGAGAATTATATGGAATTAGCCATGTTTCCAAATGGATCACTAGAGCAAAGGCATCATAAATAGTAGGATTTAAGTTAACAACACCTTGATCTAACTAAGGATTTTGGAGATCTTAATAGGTTGGTCAAACCTAATGTATGTCATGAATATTAAGAGGAAGTTGCAGTAATGAGTGGGGTTCATTTATGCATTCCTAAGTACATCATAAAGGATTAATTTAAAAATAATCAAAGGGACTAGCTCATCAATAAGGAAGGGCTCGAGTAGACATTCATCATCGAGCACCTCCTGTTAGAAGCCATAAATCTGTGTTATCAACATGGGAGGCAACTCTTTATCTATCTATGCCTTTCACTCATAAATATTCCTACATGTAGTAGGAAGGATTGAAGAGGATTTTATTTTAACCCGGGTAGACTAAAGACCCTATTTTCAATTTGTACATAATTATATTGGCTAGTTGTTTTATTTTCCCTAAGTGTTATGGCACAACAGTCTAGTTGATATTCTTTTATTAAGTGCTTTTACACATTTTTTATTATTGTTTATTTTTTATTTTATTTATTTGTGAGGTGATTTTAGTTTATTTTTTTAGTAATAGGTCAACTAGATTATATCTAGGTTGTATTGTTAGAATATGAGAAGTTTTGGATGTTTTTACAACTCCATGCCCAATGGATTACTTCAAAGGATAATATATTCCTACTTAGTAGTAAAGTATCCCATAGAGGTCTCCACAATTTTCACCATTTTTAGGTCAACATGGAATTTTAGTGTTCAAATTCGTCTCAAGGTTTTAGGTTAGCCTATAGGCTTCTCAAATTTCAAGTTGAAGTTCAGTGAAATGGCTAAGTCAAAAAGAAGCAAAATACTTTGCATATCTTCAAAGGAGGCTGTCCTTCACATATTTTCAAAAAATAATATTCATTTTTCATGAGTAATTATTTACAAAATTTTATGAAGACTTCAAGAAAATATTGTAAATACTAGTCAATTTTTTAATTGTCAACAAAAGTTTTAAAGACTAAGGCAATAGTGAAAGTTATGAATAAATGTTTCGAAGAGTTTGCAAAAATTGGCTAAGTATTAAGGTTTTTAATAAAAAAATTGTGATTATTCAAAATAAAATTTGTGATAGTATAGGTCATGAAGAAGAGGAAAGCTAAAAGATTTCACAAAAACTATATAAGTCTTTTCCCCCTCAAAAAAATGTTGCACAACTAGTCAAAAAAAAATTTATGAATAAATTTTCTGAAGATAGGGTCCTGAACAAAATTTATAAAAGCTAAAGTGTCAATAAAATTTGTGAAAACTTAGGTCTTTATAAAAAATGTCACAGAACAAAATTCATGAAATCAAAACTTTTGTGAGTATGAATATCGATGACAATAGTCTCAAATAATGTATAGGCCATGACAATATAAGTTATGAAGATAAGAGTTGGAAATTTTGTATGAAGTCTCAAATAAAAAGTTGTTAAGAAAAAACCATGAAGGCTGAAATCCGAGTAAAGTGTATGAAGATAAAAGATATAAATAATTCCCATGTATCTTAGAGTCTACAAGATCTAAACATCAAAAGACTTATCCATTTCAGGGTTCCTCTCGATGACCATTTTAGGATGCAAATAAGTAAAATTTGATGGGCTCTTGGTGATGTCCTCATAGTTTTTTAAGTTATTAGTCATAGTAGGGATCTAATTTGATCAAATTGTGACAAGTGATAGATTTATAGAGAGTCTCAATAGCTTTACACTTAGTTTTTTAGTGAGTTCCTAGTGTTCTTCTACCAAACTCAAGCTCCCATTGCATCAAAAGTGTTAATATTTATTAGAGACTAGGAACCAATGAGCTTGTGTCATGTGACATGTCTCAGTCTAGGTGTTAGACTCCTATGGAATAAAAAGTTGTTAGTAGTGTCAACACCTAGATCCAATCCTATATCAACATATAGGTACCTATCAACCTAGGCTCCTAGACTTATACGTGTATACTAACAACTATAGGCACCTAATAAATAAAAATACCCATAGATATGACCTCTTGTTAGACCATAGGGAACCCAATCATAAATGATAACCTACTTTATGAAGGTGTTAGGTCCCAACCACATAACCAAAAGCATATTAAGTATAGGTAATGGTGACCAAGTTAGGAGAAGTAGGGTCACCGAGCAAATATTAGAGTGCTAAATAATACTCAATGGAGCTTGACTGAAAGAGGTCGAAGGAGTAGACAAACAATAAGCTACCACATGGCCTAACTAGTATACCCATAATGTAAAGCCCAGAGTGAATAGGGATATGACCCAAGGAGGCCATAAATTTTGGCTAGTTATCAATGGGTTAAGTGGGTGATGTGACCAAGTAAAAAAATGAGGCAACAAATTGAATAATTCTATGTCATCAAAACATGGGCTTAAATTTGATAGCTTGTCTAGCCTTTGAAAGACATGAATGTAACTAGCATATTAGGGATCATAAATAGAGCATGTAATACATGAAGCATATTAATTATAAGCATGGGCATCACTACTTACAAAGACCTTGATGTATTCCCCAATCATCATTAAAAATTTTAACTACCCCAATAGTGGGTAATACTAAATCGATGACTCACAGGCTTTTCATTGCCTGTAAAAGCCTAGGTCTTACATTATAAAATAGGTGAAATTTATAGGAATAATAATGCTACCAAAATTTTCCATCTATGAGCCCTTTATAATTTTATTGAGAATTGAGTTTGCCTTTCTTCATGATTCTTACATTTTGTGTGTATTTCTTTGGTTTGTTGATCTTTTCTTGTGGGTAATTCTCTCCCCTATAATTCTTATCCATCCCTTTGTACCTCTATGCATAACTTGGGTCTCTCTTTTAGGTTATATTTTATGAGCATTCAACTCTATACAAGCATTATTTGTGGATTGTTCATCATATTTATTAATGTTTTATTATGTCATGCACCTTCATACAAATCTCTTATGCAAGTGAAGTATCTATTTTGGAGATTGTGTAATGCTTTTTCATTTTTTGAGGTTGTAGTGTGTTATTAAAATCCTATAGAGGTGATATTTATAGTATTTGTGCATCAATTTTACATGTCATAAACCCCCTTTCTCCCTTTTCCCCTCAATAGTTTTAGGATTAGGATTACCAGTAGATTTCCTTTTAGCTTTTTTAGGTCTATGTGCTAGTCCTAAACCAAATGCATTTATATTAAAAGGAAGTTGGACTTATTTGAAGGTTTTTACTAAGTATTTAAAAAGTCCCACACCTTGGGGGATGATCCCATTGTCTCACTAAACCATATCTTGATTCAATAGGTGCATGGTTTGAGTGATAAAATTCTTCTTATTTGATACCTTGTGTTGATTGCAGAACATTTGATCATGTTCCTTGTTTGTTATCCATAGTTCAATTGAGTGTTATTTATTTGGTGTGTTAAAATTTTAACATTTCCTCCCCTTGATTGTGTGGCATTTAAACATTCCCCTTGTTTTCATTTTTCTTAGACCCCTTTTGTGTGACATTGAGTGCTCTTGTGTGTGTGCTTAATTTTTTGTTGAGCTTATGCTTATTACTCCTAGACATTGTCATGATTTATATCATATATCTTAGGTATTTTTTTTATTAGATATTATGAGCTTCATTGATACATGTAATTAGAGATTATAATATTATATAATTATTTACTGCATGATTAATATAAACATGTCATGTTTTTCTTATCCTTTTGAGATAAGGTGAATACTAGATTATATTTCCCTCACCTCAAAATGTGGGGAATATCATTAAGAGAATGTCATAGAGACTGAGTCTAAACACATACAGTTTTAAAATTATATAAAATTTCATATAATTTACATGATTTAGATATACTCTTGGGTAAGTGATATTGACTTTCCAACTCACCCCTTTAACAAGTGACAAACTCAAAAGGACTACAAAAATAGTCTCACACTTGTGTAATGATTAAGTTCTTAAAAAAGGTCTATGCACATACACTTCATATCTATGTCCTCACTCAAAAATCACCTTGGGTCTAATCACAAACTAAATTATTAATCCACACCCACAAGGAGTCCCTAATGTGTGTCCCATTAAAATATCCTTCATTGCATAAACACAACACATAAGTCAAAGTACACAAGCCTCCTGACTTTGAGAAATGAAAGAGAAAAGTGCATGGGAGAAATGCTAAATCATGAAGGAAACACATAATATATTCCATATTCTTGCATTATTTTATTCAAAGACTTTAATAACATTCAAATTATGAAGTCTCACTCCAAATAGTAGAGTTCTTATTTGACCCTTGTAAAATGCAAACTATAATCTCAAACTGCAAAATGTTCTCTTCACAAACAAACATATGATCCAAATAAGGCATAGAATATGAAGACCATAAAAATTGACTTGGAATATAAGGATATTTATCGTTATGCAAATCCATAAAAAACTTCCCTCAATTCCCTTCAATAGATCATGTCTTTAATGCACAGCCAATTCTTCATGCAACATTCAATATGTAACTACATGTAAGACTTTATAATTATGGGCATGAAATAACTCCATTACTTTTGTAGGATGATGAGGTAGAACCTAAGGATATGCCTATATGACCACACATCATCAGAATGGCCTAGGTAGATTAGCAAGTGACCACCATAAATGTTGATAGTGTTTGAGCTTGATTATATATCAAGGGAATCAAATCAAAATATAATTAAATTCCAAGGTAGCTATCAGGTTGTCATAAAATGGTCACATAATCTCTTCTAAAAATTATCCTAATTCTTTCTCCACATCAATATTAAATGTTTTAATTGACCTGATAGTGGGTGAGGTTTAAATTATTGACCCATGGGCTCCTCATTGCCTATAAAATCCTAGTTCTTATGTTGTAAAAGGGTTCAGATTTTTAGGCACCCTTATGTTATCAAAATCTACCCTCCAAAAGAAATTTTTTAGCTAAATCTTGAAATTTAATGAGAATTTAATTTACCTCTATTTATTCTTATTTCATCATGTGTATGATTTGTGTTTGTTAACCTTTATCTATGGGTAATTTTTATCCCTTTTATTGATGTCCATTCCTATCACCTCTATGTAGAATTGGGAACTCATTTACAAGTTGAATTATAGGTATAATTAAGTCTATATATTCTTTTATTTTGGATAATATTTGTCCTTATCAACACTACACTATGTTCCCACACCTTAATACAAAATACTTATGCATTTGGAGTATCTATAGTAGAGTCTATGTGATACTATCTTATTCCTATCAATCTATAGTGTGCCCATAAAATTAGTAGAGGTACTTTTATAGTCATGGTGCATCACCTTTTACTTTCCATCAACTTTTTACCTTCTCCCTCCCTTTCCCCCTTGTCAATTTTAAGTTTAGTGCTAGCTATAGATTTTATTATTCTCTTTGTAGGTCTACACATTAGTCCTAAACTAGGTGCATCTAAAATAGAATGAATCTAGCCTACTTTGGAGGTTCATCCCAAGGATCACAAGAGTCCCATAAATTTTTGGATGATCCCATTATTATATCTAT
Source organism: Torreya grandis (assembly GCA_037957365.1). Lineage (NCBI taxonomy): Eukaryota > Viridiplantae > Streptophyta > Pinopsida > Cupressales > Taxaceae > Torreya > Torreya grandis. Next base: position 726,514 of record JARHVA010002028.1, on the reverse strand, counting down.
ATAGTGAATAATTCTTTGGTACATGAATTTTAGGTGCTAGGCATGGAAGAGCTATGCATCATCACTTATAAGAGCCATTCATAATCACAGGTGCATGTTTTGAGTGAAATTTTTTTATTTCACACATGTTGGGACATAAGTTTAAAAGATAATAGGAAAATATTGATAATCTTAGTGATTCAAGTGTTCAAAACACTCAGTAGAGCACCTATTGACTCCAACCATTCTTGGTTCATAAGACTAACCTTATATCTATATGCCAAGATAGATGATATCATCTTTAAGAGACATTAATATTCATTGTTTTGATCTAGATATAGTGTATATAAGAAATTTAACTAGATTATCTTTGTCTCCCATTAGGATTACAGGTGGCACTAATAGACCTTCTACCATATTTCAATCTACACCTCCATTTGGTTGATTCCCTACACACAGAGGAAGATTATTCTTTATACCCTTCATAGCTACATAGATAAATAAACCTTATGTTCCATTTAATTAAGGCATTCCATTTATCCTTACCCATTATGATGATATTCTCATAGTTTCTTTTAAGAACATCACCCACTTTACTAGATAAAATTCAACTATGCCTATAAATTACATATAGGACATATAAAATATTTACTCCAATCATAATGTGACAAAATAAAATGTCATAGTGTGACTCCTTGCATCTTCCTTGAAAGGGAGAGTGATCTAATGATATCACAACTTATATCCTAGTTCTATTCATAATTAGGGTGAGTTGGGTACAACACTATGCAAGTAGTTTGAAGAAAAGAGTGATCACTTATCACTAATAGAACATCTAATGACCATCAAAAGGGCTCCACATGAGTAGATGGTTGAATTAAATTTCATATTATATAAGACTTGGGACTAAGTTCCACCCCTGTTAATGCCTAATCCTAACACTACATTTTTTTACTTCTTAAGATCATTGAATAGTGATTTAGTTATAATGATCTAATCAATGGGAGGAAAAATATTACTAGATGCCTATGAGGTCATTGTGCACACATAAAACTACTTGATTTAAGTAGTTAAAATTATGCTGAAACCCCCTATGCCCTTATATCTTGATCTTATATGTACAAGTTCATTTATTTTGTCTTGTATTATAACTCAAGCTCTCATTCTTGTTGTTGTCAACCCAACAATTCCATAAACTTCTGCACCCTTGAATGAGCTACATGAGGTTTAATAGTTATTAAAAAGATTTGGAAATGATCTAGTGGTGTTAAAAAGGTAGAAATCATAGAATTTTAGGCCTCATCACTAGCCTACCAATTCCATAAAATTCTACACCCTTGAGTGAGCTAAATGATGTTAAAACCTTATTGAAAAGATTTGCAAATGAGCTAGTGGAACTAAAAAGGTATCAATATTAGCATTTTATGTCTTATCGACCCTTAATCTAATAATATTAATAAAACATGCCTCCCTACCAACATGTTACACTGACTTAGAACTAGATCATATATAATAGGCTACCCTATGCATTAAATCCTAACACTGCAAACACTTCTAGAGCTCTTGTACCTATGTAAAATAACATGGAATAAGAATCTGAATGGTGTTCTCTAAGTGAGCATCCACATGATCAAGTCATGTACATAATTAGAATAATAAATGAATCATATATGATATAGAATGTTCCACCTCTTTAGGATCCTCCATCTATTTCATATCAACCAAGGGAAGAAATCCAAGCGTAAGTGGTAGGATAAGTTGAGTCTACTCTTATAAATTGGTGCGAGGGTGACTTCAACTATGTGAATCAAAATGAATTTCAAAGCATAAAAAACAACCTAGTTTTTTTTAACACAAGATTTAGGAAGAGAAAAATGATGTAAGAACCTTCTTTTTCAATACCTTCAACTTTTATGTCCAGAGTTCAATACATAGATGCCTAAGTTAAATCACCTGCGTAAACTTTGACACACATAAAATAGGCTATGTAAAAATAAATATAGTATCAAACTAGTGTGTGGGTGCAATAAGAGACTATAATTCAATAGGTGAAATTTAAAGGGACTCAATTCCCTTTTAACATAGTCGAATAGATAAATAAGACTGGGTTGAACATTTCTATGTCAGACACTCTTTCCATTCCTTCCCAAAAGAATTTGTTGAACAATTCCCTAAGGGGTTTCCAACCTCTTGATCCATTTTATATCACACCTAATGTACATATAATTCTATTCTAACCTAAGGAATAAGTGTACAAAAGTATCAAGTCCCATATTTTACATTTCTTTGATCATCAGTGAGCATCTTATACATAATTGTATGATAGATTCAAACGTGAGTAGTTTAATGATGCCAAAGAAAATTATAAATATGATAGGAATAACATATGATCCCATCTCAAAATGGGTATGTTATCACCAAAAATTTCACCCTAGATTATTTTATTCAAGCCTACTCTAAGATTTGGGCAACATTGGAATACCTCTAGGTTTGTGGGTTGCCTACAGTAGAGGTAGACCTCTAGGTTTAAAGGCTAGCACCCTGAATTGACCTTATTGTTTATCACCTATGTTAACTGACTAATTTTGGGAAAATGGGTAGAAATATGTATGAAATAAATATATTATAATGAGGTGATACACCATAAGTATTTCCATAATGAAATCATACTTCTTTCACTAAGAAATAAGACCTACAATCTAGCTTCAAAGTCCTAAGATGTTTTAACATTAGTATTTTAATATAGAGGTGGTATACATGAGAAAAATCAAGGTAAGTGGACTATAGATCATATTTTAGAAGCTAAGGATAATTTCACACTTGAAGGGAGCCAAACACACTAGCGAAACTCTATATGACCTATTATAATGATAACTCCTTGCACTAGACATGAAAGGATAAGGAGAAGTAAGGGTAGAATATTATCACTAAACCTCACCATAAATCACTTTTCACATTTAGAAAATATGTCTATGAAATAAAATCAAGATTACATATACTATTAAGACTCAAATTACAACATCAAACTAGTCAGGCTTTTCCATACATGGTGTGGAATTATGAAACAAGAGCCAAAATGGTTAGTACTTATAGAATGTGAGAAAAAAGAGAGGAGAATGAAGTCTAAGATTCACTCCAAAAAATTTCAAGTTGAGAGAGAGATTTATTTTTGTATGATAATGGAGTATGGAATAGAATAGACCATGTAAGGTCTCTTTGGATAAATGTCACTCCAAAGCATGAATCTCCTCAAATTTGGCACATAAATCTCTCAATTAGATTCTTGAAAAATACCTTCATTATTTGACTTTATTTGAATGCTCCACAAAATTATAGGAATAAATAGCATCATTTAAATATAAATGGGGGGTTATAAATAGTCTCAAACATGAATTGGATGTATCCCTAATCATAAATCTTCTTCTAGATAAGTGTTCTCATTGTCGGTAGTCATAATCACTCTACTTTAAACCTATCTTCACACTTGGCACTAAGATGTTAATAATTTTATCAAACCAATCCATAAATGGGAAGGTATGACACTTTTAAAGGGTCCTTAAGTCTCTAAATCCATTAATAAGACCTTAAAATGCCTCCCACTTGGAGTTATCACCTTCTCACTTGATGATCACTCTTTATTCACTATGCCAGTTTGGACTAGCTAAATTGAAGGTGATTACAGAGGTACCTCTATGCATTTTTAAATTAATTAATGGACATGACGAGTTAGATCAGGTCTTATTCTATCTCCAAAAATTATATTCATATTTTGAAACCCTTTTGTACCTATAAAACACATAAATATATCAAGAAAATTAGTTTTCTACCCTATTTGTATATATAGGGTACAACTAAATCTGATGGGAAGGATACCTAGAGATTTTTATATAAACTCAAGTCACTTTCCTACTCAAACTAGCCCATACGGATGCCTTTCCTTCAACTTCTTCCCAATCGGGTCATTAACAAGGGTTTTAGGTAGTTTTAACCTTTATGGATAGTTCATAAAATTGTGACATCCAATATAAAAAAAATCCACTAAATAATTTTTTGTTGACCTCTTAAACTTATCCTATCTCCTCATTTCTCCATGCTAAACATCCATACAAGTATGAGATTTCTAACTTGCCTTCTCTAGTTCTTTCCTATATTCTACATATCCTATCATGTTCTTGAGCCAATAAAATGGATTTTTCATGTATTTCTCTACATAAAATGGTTATCACACATATTATAACTACCCATGAATATTTTCAAATTATTTATAATTCTCACCTAGCCTTAGAAGTGATATTTGACCCCCATTAGGCATTAGGCTTAGTCTAAGCCTAGTGGACTTTAACTATGTTTAACTCCTCACCACCACCTCTGAGTGGTTGGTCATGACTATGATTATTCCTATGTGTTTTTTCATGCTCAAAATATCTCCTTACACTTTTACATAGTGGTCTAACACTCTATGCACCTTCCTCTCATCATTCTTATAACAAATCTATAGGGTATGGATCTCTAGGAGTGCCCTCTATTTGAGATATAATAAAGGGAACTTCTCCTATTGTCCCAAGAAAAATTATGATTTTAAATGCCTAGTTAAGTTATGGTTACCTTCTATATAAATTTTTAGGGCTGGTTCAAACTACTAGCACCTCCAAACTTCATAAAACCCAAGGCAGACTTCTTAAATATTGACTATTTGTAGGATTTTATGTACCAACTATAGGTTGTCATATTAGAACCCTTGTTTTCCCTATTTATATTATCTAAGAGTATCATGAAGTGTCCACTACTAATTTTAGGTTACTCCAAACATGATCATCCTCTAATCCTCTACTAAATTCTTCAAGCTAGACCTTCCATATAAGTAGGCTTAGTTGGCAATCAACTGTGACTATGTCTTCTGTTCAAGAAGGAGACCTACCTATAGATGAATATTGTAGGGTTAGACCTTATACACTAATTTAAGACCCTTATTGGAGTCCTTTAGTCAATATCATAGTCACTTGGATCAATTCAAGTCATGCTTATGCTAGGCCAACATCTATAGTCATACTTTAGACCATTGTCATACTATAGTCAACTATATTTGACCAATCTTGGAGTAAAAGAGGTCATATAGGTGCATATGTAGGCTTTAAAATATATGAAATTAATCCTAAGGTTATTTTTAATTCTTATAACCAAATACAAATGGAAAATATTTATGATTATAGGCTTCTAGTGACCAAGGTTCATCTTATGAGAGTGTAGGTACCTACAGTCAAAATGTAGATAAACCTTTTGAAGGCAAGGGTACACCTATAGATGGTGGTATAGGTATATACTCTATAATTTCACCCATATTTATGTTATTTGTATCACTTGGTGTTCTTATCACCTCAATATGATCACTTGACTTGAATGTATGCTCTTTATAGGTCACCTTGGACTATAAGACCATTTGAAGTTCAAGATACTATAGAGAACACTGACCTTTTGTAGTGAAAGAATACATGAATTGGGGGATCTATAACATCAAATATTGTAACCAAACATCCACTTTATTTGGTCAAGGCATATCTCCTATGATAGGGCTTCATGATGGAGGAACTCAAATTCATCTAGATTCCATATCACCTCATTGTATGGCAATACCAAAAGTGGACAAGGCTCTATTTCAGAGTTTTTAAGGTAACTGATCCATAAAACTCACTCTCCATATATGAACTTGATTCAAATATGTCTTCCACTTAATATCTCCACTATTGACTATTATGGAATTCTCCAACTTCCCAATATTCTATAAAGGTCTCAAAACATGTTCAAACTCTCTATTCAACATCTTTAGTTCTGTGTGAGAGCCACCTATAGGTGCTCATACAAGTCATAAGGTAGTAAGGATGAGATATGGAAACTATGCATAGTATATGTACTTATGATTCATCTTAGACCTTCTCAAATTATTCAAATGAATCCCTTACACCATGAAGGACTTGAAACTAGTTAAAATGTTCCCATTTCAATGTGACAACTCTCCTATAGGGCACCTGTAGATGTATATTAGTGGTGTAAGACTGTGTTAGGAATTGAATTGGTTATAATAGTCCATCACATTTAATTTGAAAGGATTTAATTGACTTATCATGTTTCAAAAGTGTTTCCAACCTATTGAAACTCTTCATCACATCTCCATGAATGTTCTCAAAACCTTCATACACCATGACTATAGATGGATACTTGTAGGAACTTGACTGTGCTTCATATATGACTGTAACAAATTTTATTCTAGCCTTCAATAAATTGATCTTGAAAGGAAGGTAATTTACATAACATATGAGAGTTTCAAACATCATGTACACTATTTTTTGAAACCACTATAGGAAAGGAAAACCTTTATAGTTAATGATAATGCCTGCAATCTAGCAATGGTGATCTCAACTTGTTATTTGAGATGTTTGGCTCATATAATCACCTAAACACATGAAAAAAATATTTAAACCATGAATTAAGGAAGTACACATCCTATATAATCACTTTCATCAATTATATAAACTAGCTCCAATAAGAAGAAAACCTAAAGGGTGTGGGGATTAACATGCATAAAAGTGTAGTCAACTTCTTAGCATTGGTTCATAAAGAATGGGTAACCAATATTTGAAATCCTATCATGAATTTTAATTATACTAAGTTTTATAACATCCCTCAAAGTCATTTGACCTAAAACAACTCTTACTGTCCATACCATGAAGAAACATGTTGACCATTTATGTATGCCTAATAGAGTGATGGAGAAAAGAAATTATTTTGGGTCATTTTATAGTATTCCATAGTAGATAAAATGTATAAATTAAGTTATTTAATCTTATTATTCATTGTATTATCTTACCACATGTGCCACACTCCTTTAAAGGTCATAAAACTACCAAAACCTCCTCTTTTTCAACTATTTTCTTGATTTTAGTTAAGAACCTATAAGGTTTTAAGTTAGTACTAACATGATTGATAGTATATGACATATTTTATTTTTATGGATAATTTTTAACACTTGTATACCAAGTAAAATTATACCACCTTCATTAATGACTCTAAAAGTGACTCTATATGACATGAATTGACTTAGGACTAGATTTGACTATGAATGAGATTAATATCTCATTAAATGACATCAAAAGGACAATTAAAAATCCTAATAGTCCAATATATAAGTTATTTTACTATAAGGGGTTGACCTATTTTAACTTATGGTCAAAATAGTTAATATTCTTGGCAATTTCCTAGGGGTGGTATGCTTGTTATGCCAAGACTAATAGCCTAATCTTGTCCATTGGGCCATGTAGTCACCTATGCATAAGTTTAAAAAATAATTCTCCCTTTAAATTATACCAAAACAAAAAAGAGAGACACAAAATAAGACATACCAAAGGAAATAAACATGTGTTCTCAAGAACACTTATGGAATACACACACAACTAAAACAAAGACACCCACCTAATATAATATTTAAAATACCTAACACTTGAGATGAAGGGAATCATACCATAATTTATCAAAGGTCAAATATGGTTCCTCATACATATTTTTCACTCTATGAAGTAAATATATCATGTAAATCATGCTTGTCATCAAACTCTTGAATATGTAGATGGTGAAATGACTTGCCATCCTCATATCTTTTCATTCCTTCAAGTGGACTACCTTGAGCTATCATGAATGTTTTCTCTTGAATTTCAAAGACTTTAATTATATCTCAAACTAACTTTATCTTTGTCATATCTGATCTACACTCCTCAAATTAAGCATTAGGAAGCATAAAAACTACCTATGTTAATGAATTTTAGTTTACATTTCAAGAAGGGAGTAATAAGAAACTAAATATGGGTATGGTTGAAAAACCTATTTGATTTTATGCACATTGAATCAGATGATTATGAATAAATCCTCTTTGTCTTGGGAGGATGACCTAAAAATAGGATATCACTAAAGAAAATGGTTGTTTAGATAGATAGTTGAGTGGATTGCCTAGTGTTAACTAGATCCCAAAAACAAGAGCTTCCTTAGGGGTTGTCAGTCCACACATTTTAAATAATTAAGTTTATAAATAAAATAAAAAGTACTTGCATAAATAATCAAAAGGTACTAAAATTGAAAAAAATAAATGCTTGATAATTAAATAGACTATAAATGATTAATATAACAATAAGCAAGTCAACACTAGTGCTAGATGGCTTAGGTTCATTTCATGAAATTAGGCAAGAGTCTATGAATAGGTAGATAAATATAAGATTGGATTTGGTTGGGGGTAAGAGGGTGAAAATAACTTTCTATATTTTTTTCCATAATGACTATTGTCAGTTGGGGTGACCTTTAGTGGTTAAGGTGACTATCAACAGTTGGATAGACCATCAATGGTTGAGACAACCATCGATAGTTACTATGTGTAGGTTTGGGTTGGTAAATGGTCAAAATAATGGGATCACAAAGTTAGATTTAAGAGATGGGTTAGTTTTGGGTTGAGTACAAAAGGCAAATAAAAAAATTAAATACTAGAAAATAAATACTTGTCTTGTAGAATACTAATCAAGTGGGTGCTTAAGGTGGTTAACTCATTATTGGAGTCTGACATGATTTCAATAAAGTAAGGGTGCTTGGATATTCGTGAATGGAGAGAAACAACTAAGATCTTTGATGTGATAGTTGGTTTATTGGATTGTTGATGATGATTGACCTATAAAAATGGAACTCTAGATGCATAAGCTCTTGATAACAATTTAAGATGATCTTCACCTCCCTGCTCCTCTCTTCTTATAGGTAAGGAAGGAGAGTTGCAACAAGACATTAACTAGGCCTTCTAATTTTAACTCATGCATGTAATGGCTTGCACATGGATTTATATGAGCTATTTTTTTAAAAATCAAGTTGGATGGTTTGCATGTTGGATTTTGGTTAAGGAGGTGCACCCTAATTATTGATGGTTAGGGTGATCATTGATAGTCATCCTAACCATTATAAATCAAGGGTGAAGGCAAAGACTGGGTAAAAGGGTAGGTTAATTCAGTATGTCAAACCAACCATGGTTAAGCTTGACTAGTGTTAAAGGCTTAAATTGGTCCTAAAGGGGTCTTAAGGTGGTCCAAGGTAATTTTAACATTTAGAATCATGATGTGCATATTTTTGGTGTCTATATTTTTCCCATTTTTTATGTGGCTTTGAATCAATAAGATGTAAAATAAAAATTTATTTTTGGTCAAAGGTTAGGTTGCCTCTAGTATGCTAAGAGGTATTCCCACTCAAATCGAGAGTTGATAAGGTAAAAAGGAATTAGGTGTGGTTTTGATAAGGTGGATGAAAGTGATGATGAAGGTGGGCATCAAGAAGGTGTGTGAGAGGTTGGGTCCTAAATCATAAACAAGGGCACAAAGTGTGACAAAAAGTGTGATAGCCAATATCATGCACAAACTAGGTTACCATAGTTGGTAAAAATAAAGCTTAGTGTTAGAAGGATAAGTGATAAGTGGACCTCATGATAATATTTAGGCATGGTGGCTGGGTAAACTTGCAAGTCTCCTAGGTGATGTTTATGTTTTAATGGGTATCTAAGGTAGGAAGTGCTCCCAAGGAAAACATAAATTGGTAAAGTGTCATGGGTATGTGAGGTAGAAAATGCTCCCAAGAAGACACAAGTGGGTTAGGTAAGCATGAAATGGTGCAAGTTTAAAAAGGTGGTCAACATTTAAATATTGTCATTATGTCAAATGACCAAGAAAAAGTCATTATAAAATGTGTGCTAGTTAGGCTAAAATAGACCTATGGCAAGGTGATGAGGTGTTGTAGTTGTGTGGAGAATTTAGTCTTCATGGGTGGGTTGTTGATGAGTTTTACACTGAAAAAGGTGATCGAAAAGACAACTTGGTAAAATGGGAAGACCCTGATTGTCAACGGTTAGGGGGCCAAATTGTGAATATCAATATTCACCCTAATTATTGATGGTCAGGGTGAAAACCCTAAAATTTTGGCAATAAAAATTAAAAAGTGAATGTCATTTCACTCATTGTAACTTGTTGACCTTGAGCTCTAGTAACTGGTGAGTTAGGTGAAAGTATTGTTGATGTTAATAGTTCAAGAGGTGATAGGTGGGCAAATCAAGGGGACTAAGGCAAGATGCAAGGTGAGAATGAGTGAATAAGAAAATGGGTGGGCTCATGGATTACTCCTTGATGATAATTGATAAATGAGGTAGGTGTCACTCTAAAATTGATAAATGTGGTTTTCAATTGAAAATTTACATTAAATTTGAAATCATAGGCGATTGGTGTGTTGGGTTTAACCTGGTTTTGCCCTAGGTAGGGTTTTAGGGTTGGAGGGTTAAGTTTATGGGTAAATGTTGAAATTGAAAGGGTGGGGTAGGTTAACTAGGGTAGGTATAGGTGCTAAGCCAAAATTTAGAAGAGATTAGGTTTTCTTGGGTGGTTTATAAGTAGGTTAGGTCTAGGGGTGTTTTGATTGATGGAACACCCATAATGATCATCGATGATTGGGGCTGACCATCAATATTTGACATCCTAAAAGAGGTGGATTTCTAACTATCAATAGTCACTATGACCATTTATGGTCACCTAGTGTAGAAATTGGTGGTTGATTTTGTTAAAAGTGCCTAAAGCATATAAGATGCTAATTTATTGGCATAGGGTGACCTCCAGGTGTTAAGTTTTATAAATAAAGTAAGAGGGTAGTGCATCCACTAGTTAAATGGGTAAGATGGGTTGACTAAGTGTGTATGCTTAACAAACTATGTAGGCATGGGAGTAGATTTAGATGCATGATTGGGTGTCACATATCTTCATCAAGATTCACTATGGGATGAGCCCATTCATGGAAGAGGTGGGCCTAGGAGTGATGTGGCATTATCAACATGTGATTCATGATACATCCATTATCATGGCCTTCATCAAGAGATATGATCTAGCCATGAACATGTTCCTAATAACCACTCATGAGATCATGATCCTACTAGAGGATGTGTACTATATTACATAGTTTCCCTTATGAGATGAGAAAATATACCACATAGAGTGTGAGGATCAAGAAGATTTGTTGGATATTTTATATAGAGATGACCAAGATCATGTCAGATGGCATATTAGGGGATTCAGTTACTTTATGCTCTATCAAAGGGTAAGGAATGAGAGGAGATTGATGATGATGATGACGATGATGATGATGATGATGATCATCATCATCATCATCATCATCATCATAATGATCATGATCATGATCATGATCATGGTAGTGTCTTACTTTTCCCTTTCTAACTCAAGGATTGGTAGGTTCCCATACTTGTTGTTAGGGGTGTTGGTTGAGATATCGCTTGGGAGGATAGTGTTTAGCTAGGTACCTATTCTTTTGGTGTAGATATACATGGAGATATGGGGATTTAGGGACCTTAATATGTATGACATCAGTGTCAATCTTGTTCTAAACTATTGTTATATGATCACATCTGGGTGCTAAGGCTGATGGGATTGATGTGGATGGGATATGTATAGATTAAGTTACTAGTTGGCTATATGAGCTGGAGGGTTGACTTTATTTCTTCAAGTGTAGGAGGAGGATCTTATGATGTATATTGGTTTGGAAGTGCACTAGATGCACTAGTTATTAGAGATATTACTTGAAAGCCACATGTTTAGTTTCTAGTATGGCTTGGCTACAAAAGGCAAACCCTATATCTATAGAGTTATAGATGGATATTTGGTAATAAATATGGGGAGGTAGAGATTATCCCCTTTAATAGGGTGTGAAAATAGTTTGGACTAGTTTAGGGTATTCTAGCTACATTCCCTAGATACATGCATGAGGACTTAGAGATTCTATTTCTTGAGCCATATATAGTGCTAACTTTACTTTATCATGAGGAGTTGCTAGCTAAGCCACAAATATCTGATGTTAGCTTTATAGATGGGTACATGGAATGGTAATATGATTTATATGTAATTGTATATTTTGGTAATAATGGTAGGAGAATGATGGATATGGACCTAACCAAGAGAGAGCATAAGAGGGCACAAGTATAAGGGGCTAGACTTGATGCATAAACATGAGCAGTGTTATCCATGGCACATGCATAGGTGGTAGCACTATAGGGGTAGGTGGCTACACTATAGGGTTAGCTAGCCATTATGATAGGTGAGAAGGACCATGCTAGAGATACACTAGCCTAGGTCAACTAGGATCGAGATGCTCTAAGATAGGCTAGATGAACAACACTAGCACTAGTAGGTCTAATAGGGACTATTGATATGCAGAAGTACATAACCACCATCTAGGATTTATGATACTATGAGGCTATATTCTTCACTCACTACATAATAGAGCCCTGATGGGGTGAGTACATAGCTAGCTTGGTAGATGGTGTTAGTGTGGATACTCCAAGTCAATGGGTAGCATCTATAGTTAGATAAATAGATACATTTGAGGGATAGGTAGGTATTATATGGGGGTAAGTACCAGGATCTAGAAATGTTCTAGGAGATAGTGGCTCCCTTGGGGCATAGATAAGACATAGTTTAGATATATTTATATATTATTGTATATCATTTGATTCTAGTCTACAAGCTAATCTGATGAGAAGTATATTTTGAGAGAAAGAGAGACATGCATATTTTTATACACATTATGATGTTATTGTACTCATAAGCTATATATGTGTTCTTTGTTTACTGCTCATACTCATAGCTTATAACTTGCTTTAATATTAATGCTTACAATGTTATGTTTATATTGAGTATAGATTATGAATATCTTATAGATGCTAGACACTAATGTAGACTTTACCTAGCTAGGCATGAGATGGATTTTATTTATGGGTATGCTTCCTCTTTACTAAGTTATTATGATATATGCTTCATTATTTAGATTTAGACATGCAGTGAAAAATGGGTGATTGCTTTATTGCTCCTGGGTGTTATAATGTTATTATGCTTATTATGGTTATGATTATGGTTATGCATGTGTTTATGGCACATGTGCATATGCTTGTTGTTAATTGGTTTTAAGATAAAACATATGAGGTAAGTTAATTAACAAAACTATATGGGAGAATAAAGAATATTATCAAGAGACAAATGTTATAATGAAAATAGAAACTAGTCATGATATGATAGGAAGGGGGCACAATACTTCTTCTATGATAAGGACTAATACAGAACTGAATTTGGATTAGCTTAATGAACATAATCCCTTTGATTGTTTCATATTAGCATTTGTTATATGGTTAAAAAGGTGTCATGATCACATAATTTCAAGTGAGATCAAAATCTCTTGTGTATAATGTATAAAGGGGAGATGGATGAAAATAAAACCTTCTTGTGAGACTAGCATGCCTCTTCTATAGGTTTCCAAAGAGTTAGTATAAACAAGTCTATGCCATACAAATTGTATATTGATCAATGTGGGAAGTCTACTTGTGAAATCTGATTATGGTTTCTACTTTATTTTGTGGTGTGAGAGCCAATTTCATCTTTCAAGATTAGTTTCCTTTTGTTTTGATTTTGAAAATTGGGTTTTTTGCTTTGTTAATGTGTATGGGAAGTTGATCAATGTGAGAAACTACCAAAAATTGATATGCTTTTGACAAATGATTTACTCAGGCATCCTTCAAGGGAGTGTTCTAAGTTTATTTTCTTTGTTCAAGGATTTGTGATATCTATTATTCAAGGGATAATATTACCTTATATTTGTGTAATTTTAGTATGCTTATGAAACTGTCCTTAGAGGGAACAATCTAGGAATACTTAGGAATGGCCCTTGATTGTTATTTCTTTGTATTTTGATTTTATGTTATGCTTGAGCTTGCTTGACATATACAATCTTATATAGGCTTAAGGGTTCACCTTATGAATGAAAAACTAAAATCACAAAAAGGTTGATTAGGTGTAAATAGGTTTAGGTGGCAATGATCATGGGAATCCATCTTAGGAGAAGGGTTGAAAGTACCATGAGAATCATGCCATGGATAGAGTCATGGTACCCATTATTCAATATTAGGCTATGACTATGATGGATAATCACATGATTTAGTTTTAATTAGTTTCCCTTAAAATAGGGATATGAATGTGGTTAAAATCAAGGGATGAGCTAAGTTAAAACAAAAGGTGAACTTGATCCTTATTAAAAAAAGAATAGACACATATGTGAAGCATCAAGGGGCTCAAGATCTAGGTTACCTTCAAGATAAGACAACTAGAAATCTCTTTATCCATACTTGTGGGTTATAATATAGGGTCCAAGGCAAATAAAAGTAAACTTCCCTACTTGCTTTTCTCTATATTAGTGACATGTTGATTTTCCTTTAGGATGAGGTCTTTGATGTTGAATTCTAACACTCTAAGGTGTTATTTTTAGGCACACTTGATGTGTTATTGATATACATAAAGATGGGTAATATATATTAACCATTTCTTGTTAATTAGTTCAAGTTGGGTTAAGCAGTGCTAATGATAATCATCCTCAAAAATGAGATCTTGAAAATATATACAATGAGAAGGTATTTAGACTTTGAGAGGAAAGACTACCTCTTCTCAAAACATAAGAGAGAAAGGGGTATCACTTGTAGGGTTTATAATGCTATTATGATATGCCCATAAGGTTAAAGGGGTGTGCAAATGTGAATCCTAACCAGATGTATTGACCATTTTAGCTAGCATGTTGTTAAGAGTTTTGTTAGAGGCTTTTGCCTATCCATTTACTTGAGGGAGATAGGGCAAAGAGAAGATTAACTTAATTCCAAATGTATCACATATACCTTGGACTTGATTTTTCTTAAAATATTTACCATTATCAATGATAATCTTGTGAGGAACATTAAAGTGATATATGATGTGATGGTTGATAAAGTCAACAATCTTCTCTACTTTGGTTGAGACTAGAGGAATAAGTTCTACCCATTTGATAAAATATTTGATTAGAATGATGATATAATGGTGTCTCAATGAATAATGGGGATTAATTTCACCAATAAGCTTCAAACCCTATTATGAGAAGGGCCAAAATTAGTGGAAACATGAAGAATATGGCTAGGTGTATGATACAAATTGGAATGTTGTTGACACTCAACACACTTTTTCACATAATAACAATAGCCTTAGTTAAGGGTAGGCTAGTAATAGATGAGGTGAAGGATGAATTTAGATATAGATAGGCCACTAAAGTATCCCCCATATATTCTATCATGTGTTTCCTTGATAGCATGAGAGATTTTGTGACTACATAGGCAATGGAAAAGGAGACCATCAAAGTTATGTTTATAAATAATTCCTCCCATAATGTTATAATGTGAGGTACTATAGATAAAAACACTTTAATCATTCCTAGAGAGGCCAAAAGGAATTATGCAAAGGTTGAGGTAGTCAAAGGTTTGTTAATACCAAAGGTTAGGTTAGGTATCTTCCACATTGAAAATGGTGAGAAAATCTGGTTTGACATAAAAAGGTTGGGTAAGTTTGTGGATGAAAATAGATTACTTAGAGTTAGAAGGTGAAAACAAGATATAAAGTATGAGTGAGTCCATGGTGTCAGTAAACTTGTTGGTATATCATGAGGTTTAATGGATGTGGTAGTATTCAAATGATGCTAAGATTTCATTAACTAGTTATTTGTAATGTTAAATAACATCATTCTTACACTAATAACATCCATTGATTTGATTAACCACAAGTTTGGAGTCACAAAAAATGTTGATCACTTTGACTCCTAGGGCTGATGTAGTTTAAAGGCCTATGACTAGGGCTTCATACTCAGCCATATTTTTGGTACATTCAAAGTCAAGTTTGAATGACAAAGGGAGAGTTTCACCATCAAAGGGGATAAGGATGATGCCATCTCACCACCACATTGACACTTTGATCTATCAAAGGACATCATGACTTGATAGGTGTTTTTTTCCTGAGAGAGGGTCATGATGGACTCATCAAGAAACTCAAGCAAAAGAAGTTGATTATCTAATAATGGTACTTTATCCAATTGGTCAGTAATAACCTACCCCTTAATTGACTTTTACTAAAGGAACTCAAGGTCAATATCCACTAAAATAATGATCCAGTTGGCCATACATTGGTTTTAGTATGGCTTGGAGTGCATGTACTTGATTGGGTCGATATTAGTTATGACATAATTTTTGTGGTTAAGAAGGTAGTGTTAAGTTTGGTGGCCATGAAGACTAAAGTTAAGAAAAGTTTCTCAGTGTGGATATAATTAGTCTCTTACTCTAAAAGTGTGTAGCTAATGTATTAGATAGCTTTCTCTATGTGTTTTTCATCCCAATGAGAAAGCATTACCCCTAAGGAGTGATCGGTGGTAGAGATATAAAGGTAGAAAGGTTGGTCATCCTTGGGAGGGGTGAGGATAGGTGGAGACAAAAGGTAAATTTTAAGTGAATCAAAGGCCTTTTGATATTCATTATTCCACTTGAAAGATACATCCTTCTTTATAATTTGATGGAATGGTTGGCATCAGTCCAAAAGCTAGGAGATAAAGTGATGAATGGATTGGAGTTAGCATCATCTTTAGGGCAAGTAATCTTGAGGCCATAAAATTCCACAAAAATGTGTAGTCCCCTTGTGGCTTTATTGATATGCATGAAATTTAAGATCCATTGGGGATATTCAATGGGTTGAATGAAATTGACAAATAAAAGATGTTGAAGCTCTTCTTTGATGAGAAGGGTTATTTCAGGTTACATGTATCAAATTTTTTTCTTTATAGGTTTGGCATCATAGTTGGTGACTATGTTATGGTTAAAATAACAAGGTCAATTCCAGGCATGTCACTATAAAACCAAGTAAATTTTATGCTACGGTCTTGAAGGAAAGAGGGAAAGTCTTGAAGTTCCTTGAAATTCAAAGATTAGCCAATTTCCACAATATGGGGGTCGTTCAAAGTGACCAAGTTGATATCCATGGTGGATTCATTCAACATAGTCAAGGTCTTAGGAGGAAGGGTTTTATGGATGGAAGAATCTAGTAAATCAAGGTAGGTGAGAATGGAATAATCATCTTGGCATTAAATAGTGTTAATGGGAGGAGAATCATCCCCTATCATTTTAGGATGGGTTAAATAGATGGTTACATTTACCCCCTCCTTTTGATAAGTCAAGGGTTCAAGGTTGATCATGTTGACAATAAAATTAGGTGGGATGATGTCATCATTCTCACACATAGGTGGAGGAGAAGTTGGTGAGGAAGGGTATCTTCATCAATAATGGTGGTATTAGGTGGCTTGGTTTGCTTCATGGTGGGTAGAATGAAACCTAGGCCATGTTTCTCATGAAGCTTTTTAGTCTCAATGTAAATCAATTTATGTGGGTCATGCTCATATCATCTAAAGCCAAATCCATTTAAATTACACCTATGGAGGTATGTCTTGGTGAAGTTTGGTTTATCTAGATAAGAAAAGTTAGAGGTGAATGGACAAGGTGAAGAGGAGGAGGTAGAAGTTTCAATTGGTTTGTCAATTCCCCCATAGATGAAATGGGTTTGATAGTGTGGAGGTCCAAAGGGAATAATGGCTCTAAGATTAGGGTCATGTCTGGGTTGGTGGTCAAGTTTCACATACTCTTGGGGAGTATGGAAAGCATCAAGGGTGAGGAGGTGATATTACCCTAGTGAAATATGTTAGAATGTGGATTCCAAATGTTCTAAGGTGAGGATATGATTGAATGGGATGGATGAGATAGTTAATGTCTCATTGGTGGAATAAGGTATGAATCCCTCTTTCTTGGTAATGGGTTTGTCTTGGGCTAATGAAGGGATGATAGATGGAGGTAAGAGGATGTTTTTTGGGTCAATAAGTCATGTTATATTTTGAGAATGGACTTAGGTTATATTATATGGTTATTACCTATAATTTGTTCTCAAATTTGATGCAATGATGAAGGGTAGAGGGTATGCAACCCATGGCATGAATCCAAGGTCATCCTAGTAAAACATTTTATTAGAATTCACCTTCCAATATGTAAAAGAGTTTGGGGAGCATGTGGGGTCCTAAACAGATATGAAGGATAATAGTTCTTAGGGTAGTGTTCATGGTGTTGTTAAATTATTAGAGGATATCTAAGGTTTTAGACATGACATTATCTGACATGTTGAGTTGGTTATAGGCATAGGAGGAGATGATATTAATACTAGCTCTCCCATTAATCATGAACTATTTGATGTGGGTTTGGTTGATGTAAGTAGTAATAAAAAGAGGGGGATATAGGTCATTAGGATAGATATTAGGTATTTCCAAATCCTTGAAAGTGATAAGGTTGGAAATTTAGAGAGCACCGATAAAGGCTACCAGAGGTTGAGGGTCTTCAAGTTGGACTTCTACTAATTACATTGCCTTGATCATTTCTTGGTGATGATAAGGTGAGTAGTAATAAACTCATATAATCTCATCTTTTCTAGGGTTTGGTGGAGTTATTTGAGAACCACTCTCTTGATGGATTTGGAGGGGTTATAGTTGGAGGTACCCAAGATAGATACATTGGGTTTGGTTAAAGGTGAAGGTGTTTGAGTAAGGTTCAGTGGGGAGGTGGAAGATGGATATGTCCATGGGATGGAAACTTTTTCCTTCCCCTTATCCTTATATTGTGATCTCATGACCATGTGGATGGTATGGATAGAAGGAGGAATTAGGGTAAGAGAGTTTTTTAGTTCTTCATCACTCTAAGGTGAGAGTGGGGGAATAGGTAGGTTTTAGCTAGTGGGTGTTGTTAGTTGGATTTGTAGTAGGCTCATGAGAGGTTTTTCAAGTAATGGATCATCCTCATCTTAGATCTAATGGATAATGGTTTCGATAGCCTTATATTTCTTCATGTCATGCCCTAATGTCCTATGATAGGAGCACACTTGGCAGTCCTTATACTAAATGGGTTTTGAATCGAGAGGGTCAAACAGATTAATAGGGGTAAGGTCAAGCAAGAAGCTTGAAATAACCTTTGAAAAATAGTAGAGTATGACTCAAATAAAGGTTGAGAGGGTTTAGGGGCTTTGGTCTTGGTTGGTATAGTGGAAGCCCTTTTGGGAGTGGGTTTGGTGATGAAAGGTTTGGGTAAGGTGGTATGTTTGGTTGCTGGTTTTGGTTTTGGTAAGGTAGAGGTTGATAAAGTGGAGGTAGGAGGTTTGAAGGTAGGTATCTTGGTCATTTTTGGTTCCATGAAGATAGGTATGTCAAAAATCAAGTGTGTCAGTGTAACTAGTAGTGGTGGTTGGGACAACCAGCTTCTTACTTAGAGTGGAAGGATGAGACCCTAAGATAGAGGATAAGGTTGAGGGAGGTAGGAGTTTGGACCTCTAGCCATTAGGTGGCTTCACTTCCTTGGTCAATTTGGGTTGGCACTTGGTTTTTGGGTTTGGGGAGGTAAGATCCACTTTCATAGATGGGTGATTAAGGCTCTGCGTAGGGAAGGTGCAAAGGTTTTTGGTTGGTTTGGTTAGTTTGGTTGGAGAAGGTGATTTGGTTGTTTGGGGTTTAGGTGCCTTGGATGGTTGAGGAATTATTGGGTTGGTAGAGGTTTTTATCAATTTGGGTAGTAAGATAGAGGTTTTGATAATATAAGGGGTATGTTGGTTTACCAATGGCATGGTTGGAGGTTCTTACTTAGTGATATAAGGTATCCCTAATTATTTCCAAAATATGGCTTGATCCATGTGAGGGTTGGAGATAAAACCTAGAGAATGGTTTATAGGTTGGTTTTGTCCCCTAGATAGTCAATTTCAAAGATAAGTCCATAGGTTGAGACAAAGGGATGGTAACTTCATCCTTTTCATCAATCAAAGGATGTAAGGTTTGAATGGGTGACTCTTTTGTAGGAGGTGCAAACATGGGGGCTTCCTCTTTAGGAATGATCTCTAAAGGGGTAGTAAATTGCTTAATACTTGAGGGAGAAGGTAAAATGGGTGTTTATTCTAGTATGTCAATGGAATGAGGGGTTGATGGCTCCACTACCTTAATAAGTGGAGGAGGAGAAAGGGTTGCTTCCTTAGTTTGGGTCTCCAAAAGAGGATAATTTAAATCCACTACCTCGACAAGGGGAGAGGGCAAGGAATATATAGGTTGGGTGGTAGGTTGTTGAGTAATAAGTGTGCCAAGAACCATGTTAATAGTATGGGAATCATGAGAACACTCAACCTTGTTTCTCTTATTTTTTATAGGTGCATGATTGGGTAAGTGTTTCCTAAAGATGTCAAGGTCTTGGTTTTGAGGTGCATTGGAGTTATCCAACACATGAAGCTCATCCTTGTCATTATATCTACTAATGCCATGCCATATTACCTGATGGAAAATGCATAGATCATTCTCATTATACCAACTAGGTGAAGGACAAGAATGATGCGCAGCTCTAAACTGCAACCAGGGACTCAAATTGTGAAACCTATAGAGTCCATAGTTCTTCCTTCTTTCCTACACAGTCCATAGATTTACGCCTATAGAGTCCATATATTTACTCCTGTAGAGTTCGTATAAACTCAAAATGATGCATAGACCTTGGACTGCAGAGTCCATAGTTTTGAACCCTTGGACTGCAGAGTTCGTAGATTCAAGCAATCTAGACAATATTCTTATAAGTCTTCACAAAGGTATTTTCCAAAGACCAAGAGATTCTTCACACTCTCCCCAGCACACAATTTCACACACAATAGTAGAGCAATGTTGACATCATAAGACTCCTACTATAGTCTAAATTTTTGAACGACCCAGAATTAAAATCTCCACAAGTGCATCAGTTCATACACCTTGTCATGCACCATAGACTTAATGTTTATTCACTCTAAATACATCATCAACCTTTTCAATATTTATATTCTATCAACAGCCTTCATCTCAGAATCGATTTCATTTAAATGGGCATTCAACACAGGCCCAATATATAGACCCAGCATTAATATGTGACCAGCAAAAAATTATGGCCAACAATAGGTGCGTCGATTGTTTACAAACCAAACAATAGTTAACAACAACAAATGCATTCAAATCCATGGTTGAATCTCATGGATTTATTCAAATCTTGGTGTAAACAACAGCCAATAGTAATAGGGTCATACAAAATCTTGGTCTCAGAATACCATCCACTCAAAGGAACATGCACCGTTTATTCATAGAAGAAGATATACATATGTGTTTCTACGAATTAAAAATCTTCCTTCCACTGTGCCCCTCCTACCTTTTAATTTTCAAAATAGGGGATATATATATATATATATATATATATATCCCCTATTTTTCATGAAAATCATCCTACACCAAAACCGTATTTCTAAACTTGGACACTTAAGTCTATCCTGGGCATTACATAACAACCTCCCAGAATGAACAAAACAATTTTCCTAAATAAGAAAATACAAACCATATAAAGTCTCACCCAATAGACTAGATTTTCCAGGCATAAGGAATATTTAGCTAAATTTACAAATTGGAAAACTAAGAAGTAGAGGAAAAAACAACTAAATTTAAACATGCTAAACCTTAACCCAAGTGTGAGGATGCTCCTGCATCATTCTTCCAATGAGCAAAAGAAGTATTCTTCAATTCTTCTATGCTTGTGCCCAGCTTAAGGATGTCATTTACAGTCAACCATGTTGCATCTTCAGCTGGTAGATTCTTCCACTTAGTGAGATACCAAAAATATTCTTTGCCCCTTGTCCTTTTAACTACTTTCTTGTCTAAGAAACTCTCAATCTCTTTTGGCACTTCCTTTGGTAGTTGCTGCTCCCATTGGATAACTTCATCTACCCCTATTTCAATTTCTTTGGCTGGTTATCCTTCATCTTTATATGGATATAGATCTACAACGTTAAATATTGGAGAAATTCCAATCCCCTTTGGCAATTCTATTTCATAAGCATTATTTGAAAATTTCCTTATTACCTTGCACGGTCCTATTTTCTTTACCTTTAGCTTGTTGTATTCCCTTTTTGGAAACCTTTCTTTTCTAAGATGAGCAAGAACAAAGTCTCCAATATTGAAACTAACCTCTCTTTTCTTTTGATCTACCCTTAGCTTGTACTTGATGGTGTTTTCTTCAAGCTTCTTCTTTACTTGTTCATGCAAATTTTGCATGGCATTAGCAAATTCTTCTGCATTAGCACTCCTTATCTCCATGCTACTTAGATTTCTTAATTCATACACACCCCTTGGTTGCATTTCATACATAATTTAAAATGGACTCAATCATATACTTCTGTTAGGGGAATCATTATAGGCAAATTCAGATTGTGTAAGTGCAAGATCCCATTGTTTTGGATACATACTTACCAAGCTTCTCAAGATGTTACCCAAGCTCCTATTGACAACCTCTATTTGGCCATCAGTTTGAGGATGGCAGGCTGAACTGAAACTCAATTGTGTTCCCAATTTATTCCATAAGGTTCTCCAAAAGTGTCCAACAAATTTGGTGTCCCTGTCAGAAACAATGCTTCTAGGCAATCCATGCAATCTAACAACATCTTGAAAGAATAGATTAGCTATGTGAGTAGCATCACTTGTTTTGGAACACAAAATAAAATGAGACATCTTTGAAAACCTATCTACCACAACAAATATGGAATCATGGCCTTTTTGAGTTCTTGGCAAACCAAGTACAAAATCCATGCTTATTGAATCCCAAGGCCTATTTGGAATGGGTAGTGGCTGGTACAAACCTGAATTTTGACTACTTCCCTTGGCATATTGGCTTATTTTACACCTTTCAACAAATTTATTGACATTAGTACCCATACTTGGCCAATATTAATGAGCACTCAATTGTGCTAATGTCTTATTCTGCCCAAAATGTCCTGACAAACTGCCACTATGCTTCTCCTTCAACAAATTTTCTCTCATGGAACTCTTGGGAATGCAAAGTTGGCTGCCTCTAAATAGTAGACCCTCTTGGACCATGAAATCTATTGAATGACTTCTATCAAACCCCACTAGATTCATGCAAGCTTCATATGGTTCCTTGAAGTCTGGATCTTCCTTATATAGCTCCTTCAAATCTTCAAATCCCAAAATACTTACTTGAGACTCCTGCATGATCAAATTTCTTCTGCTTAGAGCATCTGCAACCTTGTTAGATTGTACTTTCTTGTGCTTAATAGTGAATGTGAAAATTTGTAAAAATTCAATCCATTTGACATGCTTTTGATTCAATTTATTCTGATTGTTAATGAACTGTAAAGCATAATTATCAGTGATAAAAAAAATTCTTTAGGCAAAAGATAATGCCTCCATTTCTTCAAAGCCTATACAAGAGCATAGAATTCTTGATCATAAGCTGAATAATTCTTCTTATCATCACTTAACTTCTCACTAAAGTATGTTATAGGCTTCCCATCTTGGCTTAAAATAATGCCTATTGCAGTTCCACTAGCATCACATTCTACTTGAAAAAGCTTATTGATATCAGGTAAGGTTAAGATTGGCTCTTCAGTTACCTTCTTTTTCAATAATCTGAAACTCTTATCATCAGCCTTAGTCCAACAAAAGCTTCTTTTATCACCCTTGATTGTATCTATCATTGGAGCAACAATTCCACTAAAATTTCTCATGAATTTCCTATAGAAGCTAGCCAAACCATGAAAGCTTCTTACCTCATATGTGCTCCTAGGTGTAGGCCACTCAAGTATAGCCTTAATATTTTCCTTATCCATCTTCAATCCTTCTTTTGAAATCACAAACCCCAAATATATCAACTCTATTTTCAGAAAACTACACTTTTTGACATTGATTAGCAATTTCTCATCATGTAGCTTACTCAATACCATTTGAAAATGTTTCAAATGATCTTCCTTAGTATGACTAAACATAGAAATATCATCCAAATACACTATCACAAACTTACCAGTGAACTCCTTTAGCACTTCATTCATCAACCTCATGAAGGTGCTTGGTGCGTTGGTTAGTCCAAATGGCATAAGTAACCACTCATAGAGTCCATCATTGGTCTTGAAGGATGTTTTCCGTTCATCCCCTTCTCTTATCCTAATTTGATGGTAACCAATTTTCATGTCTATCTTAGAGAAATATGTAGATCCACTTAAACAATCAAGTAAATCATCAATTCTAGGCAATGGAAATCTATACCTGATAGTAATCTTGTTAATTACTCTGGAGTCTATGCCCATTCTCCAACTCCCATCCTTCTTAGGACTCAACACTATGGGGATATCACAAGGACTTAAACTCTCTCTTACCAATCCTTTATCTAACAACTCTTGAACTTGGTGTTTGATCTCTTCATTTTCCTTTGGCGTCAACCTGTAAGTAGCCTTGTTTGGAAGATTTGCTCTTGGAATCAAGTCTATGTGATGGCTAATACTTCTCAATGGTGGTAACTCATTAGGTAAATCATCTACCACAATGTAAATGTACTCATTCAACATATCTTGAATCTCTAATGGCAAATCAATCAACTTAGTACTAGTGACTACACTCCTTGGCTTACCAATTACAGCAAAGTTTACCTCTTCTTTCTTCATTTGATGTAGAAACTCTTTGCCACTGATTATCAATACTTTAGAATTCTATCCAACAACAACAATAACCTCTTCCTTCAATGGTGTGAGTGTATGCTTGATCCCATTCTTTTCAAACATGTATGTATTCTGCCTTCCATCATGCATGGCCTTCCTATCAAATTGCCAAGGCCTTCCAAGCAAAATATGACATACATCCATGGGCATGACATCACATAAAATCTGATCCTTATATGTTCCTATCTAAATATCTATTTTTCATTGTTCACTTACCAGGAGTTTGTGTCCTTTTTGTAGCCAAGAAACTTGATAAGGTGTAGGATGTACCTCCTTCTTCAAGCCTAGTTTCTCCACCATCTCAGTTGACACAAGATTGTAAGTACTCCCACTATCTATGATGACCTTGCAGCATTTCCCTTTACTTTTACATGTGGTTCTAAATAAATTTTTCCTTTGAGGTGGTTCTACAACTTCTTTATTTGGCTTTAACAAAATTCTTTTCATTAAAAGAGACTCACCTTCTTCTGGATTATCTTCATAAGCTGCTGCAACTTCTACATTTTGTTCTTCCCCTTGGGTCATATGTACACCCCTCTCATGGCTGATAAAAGGGTTCTCTGGACACTCATATCCCCTGTGTCCTGCATACTTGTTGCACTTAAAGCATTGACCCATGATTCTTCCTCTTCCTCTTTGATATCCTTGGTATGGTCTTCTTCCTCTTGGTGTATAGCTGCCTCTTGAACTTTGTGAGTTGCTGGCCTCTTCTTGAGATGTTTGAAGCTATCTTCTACCTCCTTGAATTCCTCTAGCTCTGATGGATTTGCCCCTTCTTCTTAAGAAGGATGTTTGTTTTCTTGCAATTTTCTCTTCAGCTTTCAAGGCAAATTGATATGCCTCCTCAACTGTCTTAGAAATGAGAAGACTAATCTCATCTTGAATGGTAAATTTCAAACCATTGGTGTATCTAGCTACCTTCTCTGTGTCATCCT
The DNA here is from genome assembly GCA_037957365.1 of Torreya grandis. Taxonomy (NCBI): domain Eukaryota; kingdom Viridiplantae; phylum Streptophyta; class Pinopsida; order Cupressales; family Taxaceae; genus Torreya; species Torreya grandis. The sequence goes on along the minus strand of JARHVA010002028.1, from coordinate 701,073 downwards.
CAATATGACCTGATCTTATAGTCAACCTATAAAACTCTTCAATGTACTCTTTTACAGACATCTCTTATTGCTTCAAATTCTGTAATTGCTTAAAAAGATTTGCTTGATAATCTTTAGGCATAAACTTACCTTTCACTTTTGCTACCATTTTATCCCAGCTTCTGATCTTTGGCTTCCCTTTCCTTCTTCTTTCTTCTTGCACTCCATCCCACCATAGGGATGCATGTTTCTTTAGCCTTGTCATGGCATACTTGACTTTATTATCATCTTCTTCAATTCCTTCATACTCAAAGTATTTATCTAATGCATTAATTTAATCAATTAATTCTTCCACATTCAAATTACCTTCATACATTAGAACCTCCATTTTTGGCTTTGTGTTCACCTTCATAATGGCTCTGATCAACCTATCTTCAGTTGTTTCTTCTTCCACCACCAATTCATCTTCTGGTGGTTCCTCTTCTCTATCACTGACTTCACCCATGTCAGTGCCTCTTCTTTGAGCCATCTCTAGGTCTTGTAGCCTAGCTGTCAGGTTCCTAATCTCGTTTGCCAGTGTAACCTACCCTCTAGGTTCTCTAGGTCTCCTTCCTCCAGCTCTACCTCTATTCCTAATCCTCATGGCCATCTTTATTCTTTTTCACAAATCATGTTCTTCTTCTCTTTGACTTGGATCTTTAGATTTTGCACAATCCCTTGTGCTCTGATACTAAATGATGCGTAGCTCTGAACTGCAACCAGGGACTCAAATTGTGAAACATGTAGAGTCCATAGTTTTTCCTTCTTTCCTACATAGTTCATAGATTTATGCCTATAGAGTCTGTAGATTTACACCTGCAGAGTACGTAGAAACTCAAAATGATGCATAGACCTTAGAATGCAGAGTTCATAGTTTTGAACCCTTGGACTGCAAAGTCTGTAGATTCAAGCAATCTGGACAATATTATTATAAGTCTTCACAAACATCTTTTCCAAAGACCAAGAGATTCTTCACACTCTCCCCAGTACACAATTTCACACACAATAGTAGAGCAATGTTAACAGCATAAGACTCCTACTATAGTCTAAATTTTAGAATGACCCAGCATTAAAATCTCCACAAGTGCATCAGTTCATACACCTTGTCATGCAACACAGACTTAATGTTTATTCACTCTAAATACAGCATCAACGTTTTCAATATTTATATTCTATCAACAACCTTCATCTTAGAATCAATTTCATTCAAATGGGCATTCAACATAGGCCCAATATATAGACCCAGCATTAATATGTGACCAGCAAAAAATTACAGCCAACACTAGGTGCATTGATTGTTTACAAACCAAACAATAGTTAACAACAACAAATTCATTCAAAATCATGGCTAAATCTCATGGGTTTATTCAAATCTTGGCATAAACAATAGCCAATAGTAATAAGGTCATACAAAATCTTGGTCTCAGAATACCGTCCACTCAAAGGAACATGCACTGTTTATTCATAGAAGAAGATATACATAATTGTTTCTACGAATTACAAATCCTCCTTCCACTGCACCCCTCCTACCTTTTAATTTTCAACATACATAATATATATATCTCCCCTATTTTTCATGAAAATCCTCCTACACCAAAACCATATTTCTAAACTTGGACACTTAAGTCTATCCTAAGCGTTACATAACAACCTCCCAGAATGAACAAAACGGTTTTCCTAAATAAGAAAATACAAATCATATAAAATCTTTCCCAATAGACTAGATTTGCCAGGTGTAAGGAATATTTAGCTAAATTTACAAATTGGAAAACTAAGAAGTAGAGGAAAAAAACAACTAAATATAAACATGTTAAACCTTAACCCAAGTGGGAGGATGCTCCTGCATCAAAGAAGATTCAAATTTATGAGGTGGTTTGATAGGAGGAAATTGTATGATGTTGGCCTTCAATAACTTCTCCAAGATTGAAGCATAAGATTCTACTAGTGGGGTAAATTGCTTTTAGTTTTTTCAATTTTAGTTCTTCATGTTTTGCTTTGAATAACTAGAGGAATTTAGTTAGTTGATGGATGATGGAGAAACATATTTAAGTAAAAATACATTTATAGTTCCCTTGATTTTGGTCTTAGTGTTGGCTTGTTACTTAGTTTGGAGGAGGAAGCCTCATTAGTTTTGTATAGAGTTCTTGTTTTTAGTTTCAACTTTCCTACATCGATGGCTTTGTTCTCTATCTTATGCACCATGGTGAAAGATTTTTCAAAATTTATAAAGCTCTAGACACATAGTGTAGAAGAGATGTGCTTGTCACATTCCTAACAAAAAAAAATATCAGTTTGGGTTGAGGTAAGGAGAAGGAAAGCTAATTGATTAGGCTCCTCCAATAAGCTACAAAATTAGAAATACATTCATCATCAAATTTTTAGATAGAGTAGAGGTCCGTGATACAAACCTTCTTGGAGATATTTATTGAAAATTGATCCAAGAATGTTTGGGCCAGTTGGGTGAAGGAAAAGAGGGAATGCTTAGTTAAGGAACTATACCAATCCAGTGTCAGTCCTAACAAAGACATAATAAAAGTGTGAAAAAGGAGGGCATCATAATATTCAATAATATAACACGAGTGCCTAAATGCTTGAAGGTTTTGTTGGGGATCCTCCTTACTATAAAAACTGGAGAACTTGGGAAGTTCCCACTAGGGTGGATAGGGTCAAATAGGGATAGATGGGTGAATGGGTTCATTATAGATCTGACCATATGATAAGACACTATGAGATCCATAAATGGATGACTCTAAATTAGTCATCTTATCCATTAGAATCTTCATTAGGTACACTTTGGTTTGTGCACCTATAAGGTGGTAAGGTGCATACTATTGTAGTGGTTGGGTGACATATTGATAATTGATTAGAGGTTGAGAAGCTGACCTATATTAGTATGCAAAAAATAATGGTTGGGTGGAACATATGTAAGGGTAGGTGAATGTGGGTGGTTGGGTAGTAGGAAAGGGTACATGTCCTTTTGGGTTAGGGATGTAACCTATGTTTGGTGCCATGGGTACTTGTTAGGTAGGAGTGGTGGTTAGGTTGGTGATCAAGGGAAGGGTAGTGACTTTTGTGCTAATTGAGGGTAAGGTAGAAGGTATGGACACCACAAGATTTTGAAGTAGGGTAGTGGTTAGTGGATTAGAGATAGCTAATGGAAGGTTATTAATGTTAGTGTTAGATACTCCCATGGTGATGGGAGTATAGGTTGTTATCGGTTGGGTTACTCCTAAGGTGGAGGAGTTGTTTGTAAGGGTGGAAGGTATAAGGGTGTTCATAGTTTGGGTAGGTTGGTTTTCCATAGTAGTATCAAAGGGGTTATTAGTGGATGAGGAATCTTTGGTAGTCAATGGTTGGGTGGTGACCATGGAAATAGAAGTTTTTCCCATGAGATGGGAAGGCATACCATAAGGTGGTCCATGGGTGGAACCAAAGGAGGGGTATGGTGAGGCATAGTGTTGAGGTAGTGTTAGAGGGCCACATGATTGTTATTTAAGAAGGTGGAAAAGTTTGCATCTCTTTGGGGAACCTCTTAAGGGAAAGGAGAAATTTTTGAAGGGTGAGGAGAGTCTACTAGCTTAGAGATGTAATCCATGGATGAGGGGGTAGAATAAGTCAATTGGTTTGGTGATGGGTTTTTCTCTACTAGATTCTTTCATTGCTGGCAAGTTAGAACCATCCAAGGTGAGGGAGAGAGAATGCACAAATAATCTCACCACTAAAAAAAAGTGAAGATAATAAATGATCAAGGAAAGAAACCACACTCTAAAAATTTTGTTAAGCCCTAAAGGCTCTTTTTAGTCTCTCTTTTGGATTATGCCTTAATATTTTAAGAAATTATGTGACAAAAGCTTGGTTTGTAGATCAAGTACTAGAAAAGAAGTCTATGGTTGGTTTCAGGTTGTGTTTAGGCTCTCAAAAATAATTTGTATTGGGAATAAATATGTGGCTTGGTATTAGGACCTATCCCCTCACTTCACACACCATAGTGATAAGGGTGTCATCTACTTAGCCAATATATACTAATTACCGGAGTTTATACTCAACCAGAGAACTGAGTTGGTTCTCCCCTTGGTAATGACCTCCAAGTAGGATCCCTAGAAAAGGGGAAGGTGACCTCTACGTGATAAAATCCTAGTTAGGCCTTGTCTCAAGTTTGTTTGATTTTTAATTGATGAAGTTGGTTTGGTTTAGTGTGTGTAACAAAAAGTGATTCTATGATAGGATTACTTTGCTTTAATTTAAACCATGTGAGCTAAACTTGCAAGAAATTGATGTATGCACTTAATTTTAAGCCTAAAAAAACCTTTTGATGTCATTTATGAACACATAATAGAGATAAGGATATGTAGATGCAAACAAAATAAACCCAAGTAAATACACAAGGGTCCTTCTGAGCATTCCATAATATTTTAGTGAATTTAAACTTATATTTTAAGAACCAAAGAAGAAGAAGAAGAAACTAAATATGGGTATGGTTAAAAAATCTATTTGATTGTACATGCATTGAATCAGATGATTATGCAGAGCTCCTTTTTGGCTTGGGAGGATGACTTGCAAATAAGACAACACTAAAGCAAATGGTTGGTTAGATAGGTAGTTGAGTGGATTCCCTAGCGTTAGGTAGATATCAGAAGTAAGAGCTTCCTCAGGGGTTGTCAATCCACACATTTTAAATAATTAAGTTTATAAATAAAATATAAGTACTTAAATAAATAATAAAAAGGTATTGAAATTGAACATAAGAAAGTATTGATAAAAAATAGAATAAAAATGACTAATATAGTGATAAGAAAGTCAAAACTAGTGTTAAATGGCTTGGGTCTATTTAAAAAAATGAGGCAGGAGTCTATGAATAGGCAAGGACATAGAAGATTGGATTTAGTTGTGGGTAAGACGGTGAAAATAAATTTTTGTTATTTCTTACCATAGCGACCATCGACGGTTGGGGTAAGCGTTAGTGGTTAAGGTGACCATCAATGGTTACTATGTGTAGGTTTGGGTTGGTAAATGGTCATACTAATGAGACCACAAAGTTTGTTTCTAAGATATGGGTTTATGTTTGGATGAGTACAAAAGGCAAATAAAGTAATTGAATACTAGAAAATAAATACTTATCTTAAAAAAGGTTGATTGGGTGGGTGGTTGAGGTGGTTGACTCATTGGTGGAGTCTAACATGATTCTAGTAGAGTAACAATGCTTGGCTATTAATGGAGGATTGGCAACAAGTAGGCTCTATGATATGATAGTAGGTCACTATATTGCTGATCATGATTGACCTAAAAAAAGGAACTATGGATGCACAAGCTCTTGATAATAATTATAGATGATCTTCACCTCCATATTCCTCTCTTATTATAGGTAAGGAAGGAGAGTTGTAACAAGATGTTAACTAGGAATTTTAATTTTAACTCGCACATGCAATGGCTTGCACGTGGATTTAGATGAGATTTTTTTAGAAAAGCAAGGTGGATGGTTTACATGTTGGATTTTAGTTAAGGTGGTGCACCTTGATCGTCAGTAGTTAGGGTGAAGAAAAAGAGTGGGTAAAAGGGTAGGTTAATTTAGTTGTTCAAACTAACCATGGTTAAGCTTAGCTAGGGGTGAAAGGGTTATATTGGTCCCAAGGTGGTCCTAAGGTAATCTAGGGGAATTTTGACATTTAGAATCATGGATTGTATATTTTTGGTGTCTACACTACCTCAACCTTATCTTCATCTTAAACATGATGTGATTGATATATGGAAACATTAATCTTGATCTCTATTTGTTCCATCACATCTAGAAATGACTCAACATCAGACTGAGGTGTTAGTTTTTCCTTGAACACAAAGACTTCTACCTTAACTTAATTAAGCTCCTCTAAGACTACGACCTATTAAATAGTAGTATGACATTCACCTTCATGTTTAAAAAGTAATTATCTTTCATGTTTAGTGAGACATTCAACAAAATTATCATTAGGCTCATTATCAAACTTGACATTAGATATGTAATTCTTTGGAGGAGTAGTTCTACTTAACTAATCCAATTCTTGACATATGACATTGAAATTTTGTCATAAGTCATTTATCCTCATGATTGTCATATTTAAGGGTTGATTCATCAATTTTAGGAAGCATGAAATTATTCTTCTCATTTATTATGTCCTTCAATATATTATCATCATATACATGGATCAATTAATTACCTTTAGCATCTTATGAGAAAGAATACTCAATAGTCACCTCAACTTGCTCAAATGATCATTAATGGATGATATAGGTATCAAGATTAATTTATTAAAACTAGGTATAAAGGTCATGTTCATAATAATCTTCACCATACTCATCTATAAATAAGTCATATATGACTTTAATCTTGGAAGAAGCACCATTATTTACAATAAACTCCTCATTAGTGACACAATTCAAGTTGGAGTTTACTTCTACATAGGGTTCAATGTGAAACCTTATAAGTGGTTGAGTTTTTATGGTCACCCTTGTTACATATATTATATTTAATGCTAATAAGGACTAATCAGCTAAGAGGTAGCCTCCTATATTAGCTATGAAATCTCTTGAAAGGCAGATTGCAAAATGAGCATGTAAGTAAACAACAACAATGTCTTGAAGGATGGGGAAACTTGGGCAGTCATAGATGAAAACCTTCAACCCTTTTTTCAAACCTATTATTATTTTAGGTTTATCATATTATTAAATCACTCCTTTGATATGTGTCATACTTGATATCTAATTTGTCAGCTACAACTTTGGGCATCATTGTTGTGGAGACTCCATTGTCAACTATGCAATTATGAACTAGTTTATCACCCACAATAAGAGTGGGGTATAAATGTGGAGGCTTCTCAACTTTGGTATATGGTTCCATGATGTTATTAGATGCATTAGTAATAGATACATGACCATGACAATGATTCTAAAATGAAGGACTAGCATGGATTATAGATAGCTATTTTTTCAAGAGTTCATTTTGGTAATGAATCTAAAATTTTTAGGGTAGTATTAATTACTTTGTTTTGAGTCTTTGGAGGTAAGGAAGTTCTTGGAACTTAAGGTATTGAGTCACCTTGAGCAGATGTTACCACATTATGATTTGAAGGAGGTGTAAGAGTATTAGGGACTAACTTGCTTACAATCATGCTTATTGCCTTAGAAGATGGATATATGAACTTGTGGGAACACCATTAGTGTCTCCTAGATCCTTCCTTTTATCTCTTGTATTTTTTTTAATAGAATTTCCTTGGTTAAGTACATAAGTGTCTTCAACTAAGAAATTAGTGAATTTTTCTCATTAAAGATGCCAACTTTCACTTGCTTGCATTAAGACTTAATATTCTACTGATAGTAGAGGAGTGACTCCTCATTTAGAAACTAGATATTATTTTCCACCCTCATTTTCATCCATTAATTGGCCTTATTTCCATTCTTCTCCTTAGATCATATTGTTATGCCTTGGTACCATTTCTCTTGTGTTGGAGGTGGAAGTAGGATTGTACACATAGGCAAGCCTATTTTTTAGGTTTCCATTAACCTCTACCTTTCCCATATTGTTGAGCATATTGATGATGGTATGGATAGGGGTTTTGATAAACACCTTATTACATATTATTTTGTCTAGTTTTATCCTCTAAGGCTACAAATATTTCCCTCTAATCAATATCATCTTCTACCTTCTTAGGAGTATACTTAGGCTTAGCATTTGCATTAGGAACTTGGGTAATGTTTGTAAAAATAGTAGGTATGTTAGGTAGAATAGGTATAGACACTTTAGGAGTCAAATTTATTTCCTGAATGAGGTTATTCTTATCTCTAATTTCAAGGTCATATGATTTGGGTAAAGTGAAACCACCCATGGATTATAGCATGATGGCAATATTAGTACTAGTGGCCCTCAAGTATGTAGGAAAGACAAAGCTAGTACGTGATCTCATGGAAAGAGGTAATCTATACCGAGTCTTTTGAAACCTCACATTGAAGTCATGCAAAATTTCCTTGGGGGCCTTTTGGATCACATTGAGCTAATGTAAGAGTGAATTGTGATCATTTTTATCTTCAAATATTAAAGTTAGCAACACTCCAAAATCATCCCATGTTGTGATACAACCACCATGAAAATCCCTATAATAATCAATTAAGTTATATCTAAAGGTAATGGTAAGGAGTATAATGGAAATATTGACCTCAATGACATTACAAAATCTAAAAAAAATTGAGATATCCCTAATATTTTCACTAGAATCCACATGGCCTTCACCATTGAATGTAAGAACACTCTTTGTAAGACTAGGGGGAATGTCAACATAGTCCTCAAGATGACTTGGATTTTAGGTATTAAATGTTGGGAAGGAATTCTTCCTAGCCATGGTTTTTTCAATATCTTCCCCACTCTATTGGTTTTCTCAACTACCAAAGGCCTCTTGCTCTTCAAAGGGTAGAATAGGCTAAGGGTGTTGAACTTTAAGGGTAAGTTTAGGTTGAAGAGGTGGATTGATAGGATTGAAAACTCTACTATAATATGACCTAGTAAGGACCATTAATTATGAGAGAAAATACATGACAAAATAATGGTCTACAACTATATTTTACCATGAATGTAACTATTAAATGTTGAGTAGCACACCAATATGTAGTTGAGGTTGTCAAGACCAGTATTCACCTTGAGAAGTTATCTTTAGGACAATTGGTTCCATCAGGCATGCCAAAAATATCATGACAAAATATTTCACCCTATAGGAGGCTTTTAAAGACTACTCTAATATTTGAGAAACATTAGAATACCTCTAGGCCTATGGGTTACCTATAGTAGAAGTAGACATTTAGATTTAAGGGCTAGCTCCCTAAATTGACATTGAAGTGATTATCACCTATGCTAATTGATTTATTATGGAAAAAGGGGTAGAAATATGCATGAAATAAATATATTCTAAGGAGGTGATACACCATAAGTATTTACACAATGTTATCATACTTATTTAACTAAGAAATAAGACCTATAAACTACCTTCAAAGTCATAAGATGTTATAAAATTAGTATTTCAAAATAGAGGTGATATGCATGAGATAACTCAAGGTAAGTGGACCAAAGGTAAAATTTAAGAATATAAGGACATTTTCACACTTTAAGGGAGCCAAAAAAAACTAGATACACTCTATATGACCTATTATAATGAGAACTCTTTATACTAGACATGAAAGGATAAGGAGAAGTAAGGATATAATATTATCACTAAACCTCACCATACATCACTCTACACACTTAGAAAAGATGTTTTTGAACTCAAATAAATATTTTATATATTATTAAAAGGAAAATTAAAACATCAAACAATCAGGGCTTCAACATACATGGTGTGGAATTATGAAACAAGAGCCAAAATGGCTAGTACTTATAGAATGTGAGAAAAGAAAGAGGAGAATGAAGTCCAAGAGTCACTCCAGAAAGTGTCAAGCTAAGATAGAGAGTTATGTTTCTATTATAATTGAGTATATAATAGATCATTAAATGTCTCTTTTGAAAAATGTCCCTCTAAGGCATGAATCTCCTCAAACTTGGTGTAGAAGTCTCTCAGATAGCTTCTTTAATACTACCTCCATTATTTGGCCTTCCTTTCTCCACAATAGATTAGGAATAGATAATATCATATCACTATGAATGGGGGTTATAAAAAATCTCTAAAATTCATTGGATGTGTCCCTAATCATCAATCTTATTCTAGACAAGTGTTCTCATTATTTGCAATCATAATCACTCTTTTTTAAACCTATATTCACATTTGGCACTAAGCTGCTCATCATTTTCTCAAACAAATCCATATAGGGGAAGGTATGACACTTTTAAAGGGTAATTAATTCTATAGATCCATCAATAAGACCTTAGAATGCCTCCCAATTAGAGTTATCACCTACTCACTTGACTATCACTCTTTATTTACTATGTCAGTTTAGACTAGCTGAAGTGAATGTGCTTGCAGAGGTACCTATGTGCTTTGTTAAACTAAGAGAAGACATGAGAAGTTATATTAGGTCTTATTCTATCTTATAAAGTTATATTCATCTTTTAAAACCCATTTTAACCTATAAAACACACAAATTTGAGAATAAAATCAATTTTGTACCATGTTTGTATAAATAAGGTATAACTCAATCTAATGGGAAGGACCCTTGGAGAGTTTAATGCAAGTCTAAATCAATTTCCTACTCAAAATAGATAATCTAGATACCTTTCCTTCAAATTCTTCCTATTCAAGTCATTAACAAGGGTTTTAAAGGCTTTTAGGTAGTTTTACCACTTAAGGATAGTTCATAGAATTATGACTTCTAATATTAAAAAAAAACACTAAATCCTTATTTATGACCCTCTTCAACTTATCCTACATCCTCATGTCTCCATGTTAAACATTCATATAGATATGAGCTTTCAAATTTGCCTTCTCAATTTCTTTCCTGTATTTTGTACATAATTATAAATGCGTCATGTCTATAAATAAATCTTGGATCAGAGAAGATAGAGCATACCTAGACTTATGATTGGGAATACATTTGTTAAGCAGAAGCATGACCAAGATGGGGATTTAATAGACCTAATTAGTGGATCATTTATCATAATACACTATGTTAAGGAGGGTTCCAAATCCTCTAATCTAACACAATCATGAAATAACCCTAAAGGGGTCTTAGGTTTTAATATTTCACTTATTTTAATAAAAATAATGTAAGTCTAATCGAGTGCTCATAAAATTTTGTGGCACTATGTCGGGGTTGAAAATAAAACAAACTAAACTAAACATGCATATAATACATATCCTCACATCAATGTATATGGAATCCAAATGCATATAAGATAAGCACAACTGCATTATCTATCTACTCTTACAAAAGAGAAATAAAGTTAGGAATACTTACCTTTGAAGACAAACCCATCGAGCCTCAATATCTCTCTTGGCCAAGGTGTTTCACAAGAGATTATTGTGGTATGTAAGGATAACAAAGACAAATTATCTCTAGGCTACACAACCTATCTATGCATCTAAAAGACTTCTCCATAAGATAATATATGTATCTCTAAATAAAGTATGAAACCCTAAGATTTATTCCTCAAGTAGAATGGTAAATAAGCAGATGTTCTTTTGCACTTATTATTGTTCTCTTCTCTCTCTTCAAATGGTTGGAAATGAACTTGTATTTATAGGTGGATCTTACCATAAATCCTTCTAAATATGTCAAATGTATAGGGTTGACCTAGTCAACCCTGTATGTTTTCAAGAGATAATTCACTAAGTCTTGAAATATGTTAGCCAAAGGGCTAAAAAACTCCAAAGTGAAAAATATCCTAAAAGAGTAGATGGTCAACCTAGTCAACCCTATATAGTAATTAAAGGCCAAAAACTATAGAGGTTCAACCCATTCAACCTAGTAAGACCAACTATCAAAAAGGGATGAGGCAAGGAATAGAAGGATAATGATGTGATAAATGATTGAAATGGGTAAAAGTGAGAATAATAAGCTTAGGGTAAATGTTTTTAAAAGATAAGTGTGTAGATGACAAGTGGCAAAAGGGACAACAATCTTATGAAGCACTAGTGGTCTATCCACCCCATTCTTGGTGTACCCCTTAAGGCATCCACTTAGGTATATTGAGACTCAATTGATTCCTACAAGATACAAAATCTCAGTAATAGATAAAATTTGGAAAATATTATGCATATATATATGCCTCCACTCAAAGTTTAACATGTGTCATGTAAGTGGAACACATGAAGGTGCTTCAGGAAATAAAACATGATAACACACAATGTTGATGCTAAGTAAAGTGTAGTAAGTAGAAAATAAGATAAATGAAATTTTAGAATTATAAAACACATACTTTTACTTACCTTAATGATGTAGATAAATAATTAGACTAGAAGAGATGTGAAGGTGTCCAATGTGAAAAACATTAGGCAAACCTGTAGAAGTTAGTGCGAAAATAGATAAAAATAATTTTTTTTGGAAAATAGGCATATAGTAGTGAAAATTATTCTCTACATCATCATGATTCCAATGCATTTTTCAATTCTAAAAATGGATGAGTAGAAACAAAGATATATATAAAACAAGGAATCAACCTAAAAATAATTGAAAAATTGAATTACTAAAAAGTGTTTTTAAATAGGGGAAAGATAAGTCATTTGGTTATTTTGAATTGTGAAAGAGAGAAAAAGAGTTATAAGAGATCAAATGAGATATGATGGTGAGGAGATGGTAGGATATATGAGAGAGAACTCTAGAGGTAGTAGCGGGTGTACTACAGGTATGCAATTATGAATCTTAAGCTAGTTTTAGAGTATTTTAATGAATTAAGTGTATTTTCAAAAAAAATTAATATTTAGAATATCTATTTGTCAGAATGAAGGAAAATTAGATTATATAGGTAGGAAAAATCAATATGGGAAATGGGTTTGACATAATTAGGGATAAAATTGCTAGAAGGCACTTTTTAAAGAAAATATAAGGGATCGATAGGGAAAAACAATAGGATGTGCATGCCACCCTAAGGTTACCGATAGTAATAAGGAGAGGATATCCTTATCCATGTGGGATATGGGCTTAGATATTATATTATCAGGTAGGAGAGTTAGCATGGTTAACTTATATAAATCAAAGATTCTAGATATCCAAAAAGTTGTGATAGGGCTTGTGACATAGTGAGTGATATGTCACAAGTCAAATGGTAAGGTACCACTATTCATGGTAGCCTTGAGCAAGATAATCTTATAGGAGAGAGTATTATATTATCTTGTTTTTATCATCTAGGTCTATCTCCTACATGATATGTATAAGTTTTTGGTCAAAGGGTAAAATTTGATAAGATCAATCATATTACTGATAGCTTGGATATATGAGAGATTTATTATGTATTAGATAGTTAGGTTAATGTATGTGGTTGATTATATGTCACCTTGAGTGTATATATGGATATAATACCAATTTTCATGGGTCTTACCCCACGTGTTAGTGTTTTATATGGTGATATGCATAGACATAGTGTGGTAACCATATAGGCACATAGTGACTACATGGCCAAGTTGGGACATAGTTGCACTAGTTATAGTGAGGATAGAGGTGGTCAGACACTAAAAATAGTGAATAAATCCACATTTGGTGGTATAGGTACCAAGATATATGGGCTTACCTCATCCAACAACATTGATATTGATGCCTAAGTAGTGGGCTTGACATGTGAGAGAGTTGTGAGGGAGGAGGGGACTAGGGCCAATAGTGATGAGACCAATGCTCAAACCACATCATAAGGGACCATAGAATGGGTGAGAACAATAAGGATAATATCAAGAGGATATGGGAGAGAGAGGACACTATCACCATCCTTGATGACCTAATAAGTGATTTAGAGTAGAGTTGGATGATAGAGAGGCCACTCAGGGGTAGGTTGAGGTAGATGTGAGCCATGATAGCTAGATTTGTATTAAGGAGCTGACCTATAGAAGAGGTGATAAGAGGTCACATTGATGGAGAGACTATATTATTTAGTCATTTAGATGGTGGGACTAGAGTGGCTGAGACATAGATAATTAATAAAGATGATTAAATTATTTCTTAAGTTTTTATTTTGAAATAGAGACTAGAGATAGATAGATATTGTGAGATATAATAGTGATCTAATATATATTTAGGTGTGATTTTTTAGGTGTATTTGAGGATGAAGATGAGATATGAGGGTCCTTTATGAGGGGATCACTCTATGACATCCTAGATGAGACTCTATAACCATATGACCCTACTACATTAGAGGACCCTATTGTACCATTTTCTCCAGCTCAAGTGAGTTGGTTCAGATTAGCTAGAGAGGCAAATATGAGCATAGAGAGAGAGGATGAAAAAACCAATAGAGATGGGTGTAGGTAATATATAATCATGGTAGGACCTAGTAGAGGAGAGGGTTGTGCATTTGGATATAGTGATATAGATGACATAGACACATACAGTGACCCTGACCTAGTTAGCATAGGCATAAGTGCAAGTAGCACACCTATAGGGATAAGTAAAGGGACTAAGATCTTATATGGCCTCTTTAAAGTTTACTATTCAAAGGAGTTAGACTGAGGCTTTGACAAACAACATGGTTAGGCCATGAAATAGACATGATGGATCTCAGTCATAGAGTTGGAGCATTGTACATGGTTGTACATGTATCAAAAACTCATGATGTGTGTGTGTGTGTGTGTGTGTGTGTGTGTGTGTGTGTGTGTGTGTGTGTGTGTGTGTGTGTGTGATGTATTATTTTGGCATATTGATGTTGATTGTGTATGTTGTCATCATTATGGTTCTGGTTAATGATGCTTTGGATATATTTCTTTCTATCACATGTATTTAGTTATTGTTATATGTGTTATATAAAATATATGAGATGTGGTTCCTTTACTAGCATTATTTAAAACACATGCATGGATAAAAAGAAATAGGAAAAAAAGACTTCATCAAATATAATCAATTAAAAATGTACTACACACTATTTCAAGTTGGGAAATGTTTAATAACAAGAAAATGACTAAGTATAAAGAACCAAGGGATGGTAAAAAAAGATAGTAAAAAAATAATTTATTTTTAAACTAAAGTGAAATATTTTTGCACCAAATTAAAACAAGTAAAATCATACTAAATCACATTGGGAAGTATGAAAATAATGTAATAAACTAAAAGGTATGAAAAAAATCACAAATATTATAAAAACAAATTTAATGAATTCAATCAATTATACTAAATCATGTTGATAAGTATAAGAGAAACAAAATTGACAAAAGATTGGTCTTAAATTTATAACACTAATTCAAGCTGGGAAGTATGAAAAATTCAAGAAATGGTTGTATTCTTACATGTACTCAGAAAATAAAAAGATAAAAGTGAAAGAGAAATGATAAGTATAAAACACACTAAATCAAGTTGGGAAGAATGTTAATGATGTGTAACTTCATAATAAATCACATCTTATCTCATATTTGACACATGTAATTTTATTTCTGACTTATATTATTGGAAAAATTTGTGAGGAATGTTGGGTCCTATCCATGGTCTTACAAATCAACTCACAAAAAGAACACCACTAGGTTGGAATAAAGAGGAAACATTAGGTAATAAAGGATGTGGGTAATAAGAAGGAAAAAGGTGGTAATTTGTGAGAACATTGGGTCCTATCCATGGTCTTAAAAAGCAACTCACAAATGAAATCCCAAGGGGAGTAATCAGTAGACAAAATAATATTTCTCAATAGGAAGTATGAGGGATATAGGGAATGAAAAAGTAAGTGTAAAAATCATAATTTAGGTGTCTTATGAGAATACTTTAGGAGACAAGAGGCATCCTAAGGACATGATAAGACACTAAGTGACTACTGACCATTAATGTGCAAAGGAAACCTATTTGCTATAGACACAAAGCTTTATAGGCATATAAGTATTCTAATAAGATCAAACAATGAAGGCATATTGGTACAATAAAATATAAAATGGACCTACCTTCTCATGATGTGTTCCCCATTCCTCAGGACCCATTATAGAATCATTGGTCTACTATGAAGATTGGGTACTTGTATGAGAAAGTAGGTAACACTAAAATATTTTTTTATTCTCCTTTTCTAATCTACTCACCTACTGCACCCCAAAGGACCTTGGATTTATCATGAGGCAAACTATGGATTTTGAGATTCAACTATAAAAAGGAGATGTGTTTTGAATCACGCCTTTTAGTGTGATTTTACTTTTAAGAATATTTTTTCCTTTTATAACATTGCTTCTTGTAAAATGATTTGGCTTTTAACTTTTTATGTTTTTTAAGATTCCTCTTCCATATGGATTTGGAAATACTAATCATGAGAGATGTAGTGATACACATGAATGATATTTAGGCTAAGGCAAAAGGAAGCTAAGTAACCAAAGACAAAGACTGATTAGGACACTTAAGCTTAACAATGAATTGGCATGTGATCTCAAGTTTCAACTACGAATATGATTAGTTTATGAAAAAAGAAGAAGGGAAAAAGGAGATACAAAGGTGGATTGGTGAATGGATATTATAATGAGATTGATTTTTGGATAACTAATCACATGGTAAAATGAAACAAGGACCAAAATGAATAGGTTTTGTATAACCAAGTCATAATGATAATTAACTATGAAAAATAGAGATACGAAAGCAAACAATCATAAAGACATAGGAACAAATTTTTAAGAAAAACTCAAGAAATAAATAGAAAACAATGATAAATAAAGACAATCATATAAAAATATAAATGACAATATAAGCAAGATATAGTACAAAAGGTAAAATCACTATATAAGAAAAAGATGAATTTGACACAGGATCAAATGATATAACAAATATATAAAAATAAAATTGGATCACACATCAAATAAAAATGTAAATGTAAAATCACCATGAATGTGTTAATAAATATTTATAAATCTACACACATAAATTATCTAAGACATTAGATAAATCTTTATGAAGCTAGATGTTTCTCTCAATTTTTTGCTTTTTCTAAGTGTGTAGAGTAGAAACTAGTTATGAAGGATGTGTAGAAAAACTTATTAAAATGTGCATGTTGAATATAGAAAATTATAAATAAATATTATTTGGATAGGGAAGAATACCTGAAAATAAAAAAAAAATACCACCCACTTATTTTTTAGAAAAATATATGGGTGGATTTCCTAACATAAGCTAGATCCTAGAAGTGAAAGCTTTCTAGGAAGCTGTCAATCCACCTACTTTTAACACTTAAGTTTGATAGATAAAAATGAAGTAAAAATGTAAATAAAATAAAAAAATAAAATTTAATATAAAAAATAACCTAAATTTAATTAATTAAAATTAACTATTTTTCTAAGATGATTAAACTAAAGCAAATAGTCTAAATAGTTAAAATTTCTAAAAATTGGCTAAAAGCAAAGTTTTGGTTCTTGGTTTGGTGAAATGGTAAGGTTCAAAAGAGTGATTTGGTTGGGTTTTTAAAATGGTTTATATGGCATAGTTTTAATGGGTGAAGGTTGGAAAGGATAAGGCAACAAATTATTAAGGTGGCAAAAAGGTAAGGGGATAAAGAGAGTGAAGATGGTAAAGAGGAAAATGAGAGAAGAGGTAAATAGATATAGGGGAAAGGAAAATGAATAGGTTAGGGGGAATGGATATGGATGAAAATATAATAATAATGTCAAAGGGTGGATTTGTAATTCCATAAATAATAGGCCAAGAGGGATAATAAATTAAATTGCAATAAATAAAACCAAGGTTACCTTCCAAGCTTGAAGAAGAATGTTGATGAAGATGATGGTGTTGATGTTGTTGAAGCAATTTTGGTTAGTATAACTTTTATTCTTTGGATATTCTCTCAAATATTATGATTATCTCCCTCAAAATGATGACCTCCTTCAAAAACTTGTAACAAAAATGTTAACAACAAAAGGTTAACATCCAACCTAACCTTGGGTGAAGGAGAGGGGGGTATTTATAGCATTTTTATGTGAAGAAACATGCCAAAATAGAGGAATATTGATTAAATTATAATTTCTCCAAGTGTTTAATGTTTTATTCAAGGTGATGTTGGTAGGGATTCCCATGTGGATTGTAAAATCTTTCACTTTGCACATGAATCCAAGTTTGAATGGAAATCATGCACATGGGTTTGAATAAGACCGATGAATTTTTACTACCCTTATTTGTATTCATATAGATGTGGCACCATTTTCCATGTGGGGTATGATAATTATAAGGTGAGGTTGGTGGGGATTTTGATGTGGGTTGAAAAGTCTCTGATTTGGGTTGGTAAGCCTCTATTTGGGTTAAAAAGTCATAGATGGGTGCCCTTTGTCTTTTCTAAAGTCTTAAAGAGGTATGTATCTATTTTAAAGTCTAATTTCATGTGGTAAAACAAAAATACATGTTTAATAATGACCATTTAAGGGTAAATTCACCACATTTCAAGGGGGGGCCTTATGATGCTTGAATGAGGTCATCAAACACTTTGGGAAGGGTCTCAAATGGGGTATGATGTCTCACATCAAGACACATCACTTATAATCCATGTCACTTACATTATCAACTCCAAAATCACCTCTCATGTCACATTACATGTCACTTACCATGTCACATGCCATGTCACTTGCCATGTCATCATGAATAGTGATTGTGGGTCTCACAGTGAATAGTGAGGGTGAATAGTACTTTTTAATAGTACTTTTAAATGGTGATTTTGAATGACATTTTTGACTATAAAAATATTTATTTTTTTGGTTAAGAGGGTTTTTGGGAAGGTTTAAGAATTTTTATGGGGTCCTAGGGCATTTAGGCATCAAAAATTGTAAGAGTGTAGTTTTCTAGTGTCTATATTTTGCCCCTTTTTATTATACAACCTTGAATTGAAAAGTTATAAAATAAAAAATAATCACTTCATTGAAGGTTAGGGTACCTTGAGTATGAGAGGAGGAATTCCCCCTCAAATTGAGAGTTGATGAGGAAGGTTGAATTAGGTGTAGGTTTGATAATCAGTTGATGGGGAGGCACTAAGTGGTGCCACAAGGTAGCTGTGTATGTGAAATGCCAATAGGTTCACAAAATATGACTAAGTGAAATATTAAAGATTAATCAAAGACTAAATGTGCTAATTTTGAAAAAAAAAGTTCAATTTCTAAGATAAATACAAGGTAACTGGTCCCCAACATTGGTCATAGCTAATCAGGTTAGTCTTATCAAGGTTCTTAGACAAGGTCAGTGTTGACTCAAGTATCTAGGGTAGGAAGTGCTCCTAAGAAAAACAAAAATGGTCTATTTTTGTATGATGTAGTGAAAACATTTAAAATTTCAATATGGTAAGGTTTGTCATTACGGTCAAAAGTTATTGCAAAAAGCACCAATGTTTTGGGTCAAAAATAATCAATGTCAAGGTGGACATGGTGAAAGTGTAGGTGGATTAGGTATAGGTTGGAAGAGGATGGCCGAGATGAATCCATATGCATATAATAAGTGGACGTTACCTACATAGTTCCATGGATAGGGATCCAAAAATAATGTCAAGCCAAATGTAGTTCTTTTGAGGTAAAAGGTGTTGTTTAACTTGTTTGTCTCAATTGGATATCATATAGGTAGGTCCAGATGAAGGACATTAGAAAAAGGGAGGCACCAAAGGGAGGAAAAAATGGCTATCAAATAGGTTTTTATGGGTGTGGTATAAATGGTGGATGAGGTGAGCTAGGATACAATTAGATGATTGCATCAACTATGTAAAAGGAATTAGTAACCATGGATAAGTAGGTTGAAGCGTGAAGTTTCTGCCACCATCATAAAGAAAAGGAAAGGTAGAAATATGTGATACTAGGATTTGTAAAATATAGAACTACTCAAATTACCATGGTTTCTTAATGGGATCTTTCATCACCATCCAAATAATTTGACATTGTGCACATTCCATAATAATGTCATTAATAGGCTATGGAAGGTTATTATTCAACGGTTCAAGGAAGCAAAGTAATAGATTGGGTAAACAAGAAGTGGTGAAGATTTGAACCCTTGACCCTTGAGTCAGTGGGGCCAAAAAATAAGTAAGCATTAATTTTTTGAGGGAATTTAGAGAAAAATTCTAAGGGGTTTTGGAATATGGAGTGAGGTGAATAATAATAATAACATTAATTAATTGAGAGAGTAGGTTATGGATTGTGCTTAAAGAACAGGGAGATTTCAAGGCATAAGAAGTTGTAGTCTGAAAGGGAGAATCAATGGAAATTATTGGTTGGAAGGTTAGGCCATGTGAGAGGGTTTAAATATCATCCCCATTTGGGTATCCAAAATCTTCCATTTTAAGGTGGTTTTAGTTTTTATTCAAACATCATTGAAGGTCAGAGTAAAAGGGGTTTAAAATTGGAAAGCCCAGAAGAGGTGGGGAAGGAATTTTCATCTTGACAGTTGAATGACACTCAGGTTTGTTGGTTGGCCATATGAGCCTACAATCTTGGCCAATTGTGTTATAGAGCTATAGCATTGGTATATATCTCATAGTAAACCAAAATTGAGTGGAAGACATTTGAGGCCATAGCATGCTCAAAATAGGTAGAGGGTTGAAAAGGAAAAAGGTGATAGGGAGGGTGAAGGGAGTAGTTGGAGAGGGACAAAAAAGAGAGTTTGAGTGTAATATACAGAGGCATTAAAGGAAGAAATAGATGCTCCTAAAGTAAGGAACCTAACTAGATTTCATGCATTAAGGCAAGGGCATGGAAGATATAAGGAAGCAAATAAGGAGATGTATGTAGAAGTAGTACAACCAGTGATTGCACTCTAAAGAGGTGGAGGTGAAAATGGAGAACATAAGGTAAATACAACAAGGGATGAGGTAAAGGTGGACCAGGAGATGGATGAAGAGAAAATAATGAGGTCACAGATAAAAGTGAAGGTGGAAAAGGATGGAAAAAGCTAGGCATGGTCATATAGGTTAAGAAGAATAAGTAAGGGCATCAAGGGAGGTGAAAAAAATGAAATTAAATAGAGAAAAAAGAAGAAAATAAAAAGTAAAATATTGGGGGTGAGAGATGCACTAAAGAATGATAGATTGGAGAATTGAAAAGGATGGGAGATAAGTGTAACAATCATGAAGGGTAAGGGGAGAATGAGGGATATGGGAAGCCATGAAAGGTTTGAAAACAAGTCTAAAAAAGATAAAAGAGAAAATAGTTTGGTGATGAAAATGAAAAACAAGGAAATAAATGGAATAAAAGTAAACATGAGGGAAAAAGGAGTGAAATGATGACACAAAGAGGATGAGGGAAGATGGAAGAAGCAGGTTTTATCTTGACCAAGTAAGCATGGGTAGTGATATGCAAGGAGAGGAATAATGAAGCAAAGTAGATGGTGGTTTTTAAAATGATAATGGGATGGAAAATGAGAAAAGGGTGAAGAACAAGGGGAAGTAAAGGATGGGTGGATAAGAAGTTGAAAAGAGAAGGTAGGCGTTAATCATCTTGTTAGAAGAGATTAACAAGATGAAGGGGTGATTATAGAAGATTTATAAGCTAAAACAAATGGTGATGTGGTGAAGAAATAGGGGGATGTAATGAAAGGGAGTGAGATGAAACTAAGGGATGAAGATTAGAGATGATATGAAGAAAAACGAAGAATTGAAGTAGGGATACAAATCATGGATACTCACACAGATGCAAAAGATAAGTGAGTACTAAGATGGAAAGAGGAAAAGGGGAATGTAAAAGGGTCATAGGAAAAAAGAGATAAGAAGAAAAGGGAAATTATGGAAGGCTTATAAAAGGATAAATACCCAAGGAGAAACTAGTTGTGAAACAAAAAGGGGAAGATAAAAAGGATGAAATGATAGAAAAAAAGAAAGTAGGAAGAATAGAAAATGGGTATGGTGGGAAGAGTGGTAGAATGGTAGAGAGTGGTGGTACATGTAAAAAAAAAGTGTAGAAATAGAAGAAACAAAAATCTTACAAGATGCATAGTACGAAGTGGAATGGGTGAGGAAAAGAGAATGATAAAAGGGGTATGACAAATAACCAAGGGCAAGGGGAGATGATGAGGATAGAGAAATAAGTTGAAGGGGATAAAGGGAAAGGTTGGTAATAAGGTGAAAGAGAGGTATAAAATGCAAAAGGTTGGTGGGGAAGTGGGATGAAAAGCATGCACAAGGAAAGATGATAGGGAGGCCAATGAAGTAGAGTGGGAGGCAGCTTATGGGAGGTAAGGGGGGCCAATGGGGAATGCTATCAACCCTTACGTTAAAAGAGATTGACAAGTTGTAAAAGTGATTAAAAGAGATTGACAAGATAGAGGTAGGGATATGGTTAGGAGATAGGTAGAGAAGTGGAGGAAGATATTTTAGGTGATAAGGGAAAATAAAGTAAAGGAAGTGGTTGAATTAACCTCAGTAACTAATTACTACTTACATAGTCCAAAAAGACCTCAGGCCAATGTAGTTCTCCCAAAAATGGGGGAAAGACTTAAGAGGAAGTATTAGATTGTGTTAAAACATAAGGATTCTAAAGAAATAATTAAAAGATGCTTTGATGTAGGATGACCTAAGCAAAAGGGTGTTGTTAGTGGCAAAAATGAGTGAGAAGAAAAAAAGGGGATGGGAATTAGTTGTTAGTGGATGAGCTAACCCTAGAGTAGTACATACATAGTCTATGGACATCAAGCCAATGTAGTTCAACAAGGTTTGGATGAGTGGTGTTCAAATTGGCTGCCCTAATTTGATGGACCACATGGGTTGGCTTGGGTTAAGGGAGAAGGTTTGGTGAAACAATAGTTTTGAATTTTAGTGAAGGTGTCAATGAAAGTGAATGTGTTAGGTTGGTAAATAGTTACCATAATGATTCTAGATTTAGTAGGATGAGAGATACATATGGGAAAGGTAGGACAAATTATAAGGGAGCACAATGTGAAGTACCACAAATAATCTTTAATGGTGCTAATCCAAAGAAGAAGTATTTTTGTGAGGAGGTTTCACCTTCTAAAATTGTGAGAGGGTATGAGTTTGGAGATAGTGTCTACCACTACACTATAAGATTTAGGAGGTGGGGGTCTATCTAAATCTATAGAGTCATTATGGCCAAGGTTCACCACTACTACGAGCCAAGTTTTAAGGGTAGTAATGAAGTGATGACTTGTAAAGAATTTTTTTAACAGTCAAGGAGATTCTACAAGTAAGGAAGTTAGTAGTGTGGTGAGAAATAGAGTATGGACCTTGCCTAACCCAAGAGTTGCATGGGTAGGCTAGATAAGTGGTGGCCATATCTGCATCCTATGCCCTAGTTACTTAGAACCATAGACACAGGGTCCCATTTAGAAGAGGCCCTAGTATCATGAGCTATGTGGTCTAGGACATTGGTGATATAATTAGATTAGATAGTCATTCCCTTACTATGAGTGGACTCTTAGCTGATATAAAAGAAAAGATTACCATGTTTGAGTAAACATTACCAATGATTGGGTCTAATGTTTAGAGCTTATGGCAATGGGATAGTAGGAATAGGAGGGTAACATGTTGGATATTATTGGTCAAATGTTATTATGCATGAGGTTGTGTGGATACTTATGAATGTTATGGTTATGATTATGATTGTTATGTTTATGTTTGTTTTAATATTTCTTAATGTAAAATAAATGGCCATTGTTGTTACAATGTTGGATGGTACAAGTCATGGTGAAAACATCGACCATGAATGCTAAGATAAGAATAGGGCCTGATGTTTTTTTTTTTTGATAAGGAATACAAATAAGCCTGAAATGAGATCAGCTTAATGAATATAAGCCCTTCAAATGCTACGCATGAGTGGTTGTTAGTTGATAAAAAAAGGTTTCATGATCACAAGGTGTCAAGTAAGCTCTAAATCCCTTGATTTATAGATAGTCAAAAGGGAATATGGGTGATAGGTTATGTGAAGGGTAATGGGTGACATGTATGAAAACCTCATGTGAATTAGTTTGCCCCTTCTATAGGTGACCTAAGAATGGTATTAGATAAGTCCATGTCATATGCTAGATGTAGACTGATCAATGAAGGAAGTCTACATGGGAAAATTGATTGTGGTTTCCAACTTATTATGTTGTTTGAGAGCCAATTACAACTTTAGAATTGGTTTTGATAGTGGGCCTTTTTCTTTATTATTGTATATGGGAAGTTGATTGATGTAGGAAACTTTTATGAAATTTCTCTACTTTTGACTAATTTAACTTAGCCATACTTCAAGGGATTGGTCTAAACTTATTGGCTTTGTTTTAATGTTCTTGATAGTTGTCCTTCAAGGAAGCAACCTACCTTACATGTGGTAATTTTTGTTTTTGGGCAGCTATCCTTTGAGGGAGTAGTCTATAATGCTTAATATATTGACCCAATTAATTATTACCAGATAAAATGTGTTTACACATGGACCAATCTAATTAGGTTCAGAGGTTTACCTTTATGATGAAAAAACTTTACACAAGAAGGTTCATGATATGTAAAAGGGTGTAGTTTTGAGAGACAATGACCATGGGATTCCATCTTGTTAGAGATGAAAAGTATCCATGAGAACCATTTTATGGGTAGATCCATGGTACCCATATTTAGTATTAGTCCATGACTATCATGGTTAATCACATGGTTCTATGTTGTAATCAATTATCCTCAAAAGGGGAAGAGGAAGGTGGGTGAAGGTGAAAATCTCATAATCAAGGGATGAGCTTAAGTTAGACAAATAGGTGAGATTGATATTTCTTTAATAGAAAAATGTATGTAGATGTGAAACATTGAGAGGTTCAAGTTATGGTTTACCTTTGAGAGAGTACAAATGATAAGATCATGATCCATACTTATGGGTGATGATGTAGGGTCCAAGCCAATTGAAATCAAACTTTCCTCATTTACTCTTCTCCATGTTGGTCACATATTGGTTTTTTTTTATGATGAGATCTTTGATATTGAACTCCTATTATTTTAGGTACTTGTTATAAGTGTGTATGATACACTCTTGATAGATACAGAGGTGGGTGAGACCTACTAAACAATGCTCGTCAAGTAGCTCAAGTTGAGATAAATGATGCTAATAAAAATCTTCTTCAGAAATGAGCTCCTTTAAATATATGTGAAGAGAGGGGATTTGGACTTCAAGAAGCAAGATTGCCTCTATTCCAAAGACTAGAGAGAAATGGGTAGCACTAGTGGAGGTTTGAATGCTAGTACAATAGGCCCATAAGGCAAATGAGATGTGCAAGTGCCAATCCCAACCTGAAGCACTGACAAATTTAGTTAATATTTTGGTGAGGGTTTTATTAGAGGATTTTGATGATCCATTTACTTGTCGTGGATAAGGTGAGAAAAAGCTTAGCATCACATAAGCATTGGACTTGCTTATTCTTGAAGGATTTGCCATTATCATTGATGATCTTATGATGAACACCAAAGTGGTAGATGATATGGTTGTTGATAAACTCAATAATATTTTCTACTTTGGTAGAGATTAGAGGAATAGCTTACACACACTTGGTGAAGTATTCAATGGTTTTGATGATGGAGTTATGCCACTATGAAGAATGTGAGTTAATTTCCCCAATGATATCAATCCCCCATTAAGATAAAGGCCAAAAGTCCTTAATAACTTAGAGGTTATTAGTTGGTGCACGATATAAATTAGAATGTTGTTGAAATTTAACACACCTTTTTACATAATCACAATAGTCTTGGTTGAGTGTGGGCTAATATTAACCAAGGTGAAGGATACATTTAGTGACCACTAGGCCACTAAAGTGTCCCCCATATATCCCATCATGATGGGAAGCTTCATGACTACATATGAAATGAATAAGGAGATTATCAAAACCATGTTTGTAAAGGATTCCACCTAGTATGGTGTAATGAGAGGTACTCTGAATAAAAGATCTTTGGGCATTACTAGAGAGTTTGGGAGGAATAATGCCTAGGTTGAGGTAGTTGAAAGTTTGGTCATACCAAATGTTGGATCAAGATTTTTCTACATTACAAATGGTAGGGAGGTCAGATTGGCCATAAGAGGGTGTGATAAAATAATGAATGGTGAAAAATATTTTTGAATTGGAAGGTTGAGAAGGGATTTGCGAAGCAAGTCAGGCAATTGTATCCACAAATTGATAGGTAGATTAGGGAATGGATTAGACTAGGTAATGCTTAAATGATCTTAATATTTTATCAACTAAAAGTTTATATTATAGTAATACATCATTATTACATTGATAGGACCCATTTACCTAGTTTACCCTAATCTAGGAATCACCAAAGAGATAGATTGTCTTAATACCCAAGTTTTGAGCAGTTTAGAGACCTATCACTAGGGTTCCATACTTGACCATATTATTGGTGCATTCAAATTCAAGTTTGAAGTAGAGAGGAATGGGTTCGCTATTGAGAGGAATGAGAATAACTTCAACACCCCCTCTTTGTTATAATTTAGAGATATCGAAGAACATAGTCATTTGGTAGGTTATTTCATTTTATTGAAAAAGAGTCATGATAGACTCATCAAAAAAGGTAAGAGGGGGTGGTTGGTTATTTTCTAGAGGAGCTTTAGCTAATTGATCAGCAATGACCTGACCTTTAATTAACTTTTATTAGAGGAATTCAAGGTTAAATTTAGTTA
Source organism: Torreya grandis (assembly GCA_037957365.1). Taxonomy (NCBI): domain Eukaryota; kingdom Viridiplantae; phylum Streptophyta; class Pinopsida; order Cupressales; family Taxaceae; genus Torreya; species Torreya grandis. Next base: position 674,911 of record JARHVA010002028.1, on the reverse strand, counting down.
GGAGCATGAGCCACTTCGCCATACACTAATTTTGGTATGGTTTAGAGTGCATGTATTTGAGCGGGTTGGTATTAGTGATGACATAGGTTTTATGGTTAAGAAGGTAGTGGCAGAGTTTGGTGGCCATGAAGGTCAATGCTAAGTAGAGTTTATTGATGTGTGTATACTAAGTTTCATATTCTACAAGCATATAAATAATGTATTATACAGCTTTATCTTTGTGTTTTTCATCTCGGTGAGCCAACATTTCCCCTAGGGAATGGTTGGTGGCAAAATATATATAGGTAAAAGAAGTGGTCATCCTTTAGAGGGGTGAGGATAGGTGGTGACAAAAGGTACTATTTGATTAAATCAAAAGCCATTTGACAATCACTACTCCATTTGAAAGAGACATCCTTCTTTAAAAGGTGATGTAAAGGTTGGCACCAGTCTGAAAGATGGGAAATGAAATGGTGAATGGATTGAAGTCTTCCCTGAATACTATGGAGTTATTTAAGGTTGGTTAGAGGAGGCATGTCCAAAATTACTTTGAATTTATCAAGGTCTACTTCAATTACATGAAGAGAGATGATGAAGCTAATAATCTTTCCTAAAAAGACCCAAAAAATTCATTTTTGGGGATTTAGGCAAACATTATAATAAATGAGGTGTTTAAATATGATGGTAAGAATAGCCAAGTGGTCTTTTCAGAGTTTGGATTTCTCGAGAAGGTCATCCACATAGTCTTCTATGATCTTATGAATGATATCATGGAAAATATAAGTCATAGCACATTGGTAGGTTGCACTAACGTTATTTAACCCAAAAGGCATGAATTTATAACATAAAGTTCCCCAAGAGGTCACAAAGGTAGTTTTATATTAATATTCAAAATAAATCAAGATCTAATTATAACTTGAAAACTCATCCATGAAAGACAACATCTCATGGCTAGTTTTAATATCAATAAGTTGATTGATGCTAGGGAGAGGAAAGTCATATTTGGGGTAGGTGAGGTTAAGCTCAGAAAAGTCCACAAAAATGCATAAACCCCTATTGACTTTGGTGATAGGTATGATGTTCAAGACCCATTGGGGGTAGTTAATGGGTTGAATGAAGTTTACAGATAGGAGACATTGAAGCTCTTCTTTAATTGGAAGTGCTATGCATGGATGCTTGCATCACAATTTTTGTTTAAAAAGCTTAGCATCATGATGAGTAACTATGTTATGGGTAGTTATGGTGGGGTCAATCTCAGGCACATCATTGTAAGACCAAGCAAAGGCTATGTTACGGTCTTAGAGAAAAGAGGAGAAATATTGAAGTTCTTTGGTATTCAATGATTAGACCAATTTGATAATGCAAGGGTGATCTAAAGTGCCCAAGTTGATATAGATGGTAGATTCATTCAACATAATTGGGGCCTCAAGAGGAAGGGATTTGTGGATATAAGACTTTCCTGCACCTAGGTGGGTAATAATGGAATCATCATATTGATGTTGGATTGTGTTGATGGTGGGATAATCATTCTCTACCATTTCAAGATGTACGAGTGGAAGGAACTTGGTTTAGCCACTCTTTTGGTAGATGAGAGGGCCCAAAATTAAAGCATTGATAACAAAAAGTTAGGAGGGATGATATTAGGGTTTCAAGTGGAGAAAGTGATTGGGTTGGCAAGGATGGGATATCTTCCTCTATGGTGCAATGGGTTTGGTTGAATTGGTAGATTATTGAGGTGGTTCATACCCAAGTCCAAATGACTCATGAGGTTACAAAGTTTTGAAATGGGGTAACTCACGAGGCCCTTATTCATAGAAATTGAGGCATAAATCCTTTCTAAGCACATCTATGAAGATACAATTTAGTGAACTCTAGTTTGTTAAGATAGGAAAATTTAGAGGTAAATGGTTGGATGGATGATGTAGTGATAGGGGATAGAAGTGGCCAATCAAGTCCCCATAAATGAAATTCATTTGATGGTTAGGGAGACCAATAGGGATGATGTTTCCAATGTTAGGGTCATAAGAAGTGTCATATCTAAGATTCCCATATTCTTGGGGGTAAGGAAGGCATCTAAGGCTAAGAGTCTATATTTCCCAAAAGAAATAAGTTAGAATGTGGTTATCACAAGGTCTTCTGCATGAATTTGGAAAAAGGGGATAGATGAGCTAGTGGAAGATTCATCAACAGTAGGTGTGGAAATGTTATGGGTTTTGGTTGGTGAGGTTGTGTAGTGGATAAGGGAGGAATAAGGACATCATTAGGTTGATATTTCATATTGTAAGATGTAAAAGGACTAGGGTCAACTTGGATAGTCATAACTTACCCTTCATATTCAAACTTGACACATTGATGTAGGGTGAAAGGGACACAACTCATGGCATGAATCCAAGGTCATCTAAGTAAAATATTGTATTGAAACTCTCCTTCTACAACATAAAAGTATTTGGGAATAGTATGAGGTCATACACAAATATGGAGCAAAACTATGTCCAAGGTGGTATCCATAGTATCATTGAAAGAATGAAGAATTGCTAAGCTTTCAGACATGATCTTTTTATGTAACTACAACTAGTCATAAGCATGGGAGGAGATAATATTGATTCTAGCTCCCCCATCTATCATCACCCTTTTGATGCAGGTTTGATTGATATATGTTGTAATGAAGAGAGGGGGATTGGGATCCTTTGAATGAATATAAGGTATTTCTAAATTTTTAAAGGTGACAAGGTTGGAAGTCTGAAGGGTACCAACAAAAGCATCTAGGGGCTAAAGATAATTAGGTTAGACCTTGATGGATTATAGAGCCTCTATGAGTTCTTGATGATGATGGGGAGAGGTAGACATTAACTCATATAAGGCTCATCTTTGTTATATTTTAGTGTAGTTGATTGAGGATAGCTTTTTAGATGGATATTGCATATGGGTTAGGGTATGGAGGGTTAGATGGAGAGGCATCTAAGATAGACACCTTAATTTTGTTTAGAGATGGAGAAGGTTGGGTATTATTATATTGGGAGTTTGGGGAGAGGTAAGTCTAAGGAATGGATGCCTTAGTCTTCCCTTTATCCTTTTATTATGCTTGAGATTGGGTAACCATGTGAATAGTGTGGATAAGAGGGTTCTTTGGGTTGGATGGTTGTTTTGGTTCCTCCTCTTCACTTTTTGGTGAGAATAAAGGTTAGATGGGTTGAGTAGGTGGTTGGATTGGTAATGGCAATGAAGGATTTTTGTTTTATGATAGATCATCATCTTCATATAAGTTGTGAACCAACATTTGGAGAGATTTAGAGTTATTGGTGTCATGTCATGGTATCCTATGATATGCACATATCAAGTTATCATTAAAATAATAGGGTTTGGTATGTGAAGGGTCAAAGGTTTTTATGGGTGGTAAGCTCAAGGAAGAAGTTTGTAATAACTATTGGAGGGTGGTCAAGTCAGATTTGGTTAAAGGTGGTATACGTTTAGTGGTTTTTATTTTAGATGTTGAAGTAGAAAGTTGTGGGGACATGGGTTTGGTGATAGGTGTCTTGGGTAAAGTGGTATACTTGGTTGATGGTTTTAATTTGGGTAAAGTGGTTGATGAGATAGAGGCAAATGATGATAAGGTAGGTAACATAGGGATTATTAGTGAAGTGGAGAAACATGATTTAGAGAGCAAGTATGAAGGTGTGACCAATAAAGGTAGTGTGGTTTTGGTAAAAATGATGGATTTTGTGTTTAAGGTAGAGGGATGGGGACCTAGAATGGAGGGTAAGGTTGAGAGAGGTAAAACATAGGGTTTTGGGCCCTTTGGTGATTTTACCTCTTTGGTTGTTTTAGTTTTTGGTTTTGGAGGGGATTTGGTCATTTTAGTTATCTTGGTGGGTTTAGGTGTTTGAGGGTGAATAAATTTAGAAGGGGTTTTGGTTGGTTGGGTGGAGGGTTTAGTTTATTTAGAAGGGCTAGGTTAGTCTATCAAAGAAGGGGTTAGAAGTTCCAATTTGGTTCCCTTACCTTTATCTTGACCTTTGATATAAGATTTTGTAATTAGAGGTTGGGTAGATGGATTCATCTTCTCTTGTGAGATAACTTAGAAACAGGGGGTGGATGGTTCTAAGATAGGGGAAGCAAGTGTGGCATCCTCAAATGGAGGTGTGGATATGGTTTCTTCCTTTGTTTGGGTGTCCAAAGGAATAGAAGGCAGTCTTTTTTATTTCAATAGGGGAATGAAGAAAGAAGCGGTTGAGGTAACATTTTCTTCATCAATGGGTTTACTAGTGACAACATTAATAGTATGTGCCTCATGAGATGATTCAAGTTTATTTTCATGATGAGGGGTAGAAGGAAGATTATTAGGGAAAGGTTTATGGAATATGTCAAAGGCTTGGTTTAGTGGCACATTAGAATTATCCAGTGTGAGCTCCCCCTTGTCAATGAGGAATTGGACAAGGTATTTAAATGTATTTCACCATTTGATGTCATATCCTATGACTTGGTAAAAAGTGCAATGGTCATTCAAATTATACCAACTGGTCATAGGGCAAGAAGTATCAAACTATTGGGGTGATTTAATTAGTGGAATTTGGATGATTTTGTCTTTTAATAACTTTTCCAAAATGGAAGGATAAGGCTCCCCAAGTGGAGTTAATGGCTTATGGTTATTCCAAGTTTGGTTCCTTTGGTTTTGGTTTGGATAGTTGAAGGGGTCAGAGGTTTAGTTCATTGGGTTTTGTTGGTTGGTAGATGGTAGAGGTGCGACTTTGAGGAAAATAAAATTGGTGGTGGATTTGCTCTTGGAATTGGTATTAGTTGTGTTATTTATTTTGGAAGGAGAGGGCTCATTGGTTTTGTAAGTTGGGTTTTCATTCTTCAACTTTAATCTTCCCTCATCAATAGTTCTATCCTCTAGTTTTTTATCCATGGTAAAATCTTCATCAAATTTATGTAAGCTTTAGACATGTAATATGGATGAGATGTGTTTTACACATGATCAGGCAAAGAGTTCTATAAGCTTAGGTTGAGTAAATGAAAAGTAAAGTTGGTTGATTAGGCTCCTCTAATGAGCCATGAAATCGGTAATAAATTCATCTTCAAATTTTTGAATGGAGTAGAGGTCGATAATATAAACTATTTGTTAAGGTGTGGAGCTAAAAGCTTCACCAAATGAGTGATTTTACAAGTTGCAAGATTTACACAGTCATCGATGTTGGTCAGGAGCGATCGATGTTGGTCAAGAGTCGACTAAGAGATGCTGGCATCGGTCATGAATCAGCTGACATCGGTCACAGGTAGACAGGCAGGGACCGACGTCGGTCACCTGTGAATCTAGAATGCTATTTCTGTGGATAGAATAGAATCTTTGCATGATAGGATTAAGTGTTAGTCTTAAGTCCACATCTCTATCTTTAGTAAGACTATTTTGAGCCCTTGATCAGGAGGTGCATCTAATGGCTGTAATTATATGCTCATGTTTCCTAATATTATATATAGGATTAGATCTTCATAGCTTATTGCAATGTAAGAGTAATAGTACAAGAATTGTACATGTGTATCAATCCAAGTGTTGGAGTTGATTGTAATTGAAAGAGAGAGCTCTTGAGGGAAAGAGATCTAGAAAGAGATCTATACATATGAGAGAGGTGTGGAAGAAAAGAAGTTTCTTCAATTGTATTCCTTCTGTAAAGAGTTTAATACAAGTTTTTAGGGTGGTTTCTTGTATCTCTTATTGTTTGCTATTTTTTTATTCTAGTTACTTATCTTTCTAGTTTAATTCTACATTTAATTACTTTCACATTGTAATCAAGATTGTTGGTTGATCCCCACCAAGTGGTATCAGAGCTTGGTTAATGATACCAAAAAGTGGTATCAGAGCTCAGGTTGACTAACAGGGGTTTCAAATCTGGTTAGTGTGTATTGATTATAGGTTACTTATAGGGATTTTTGTTTGAGTGGGAGAAGAAATGGCAGAAGAAAGTAAACTAAGAATGGAGAATTTCAATGGCAAGAATTACCAATTATGGAGAATGCAGATAGAGGATTATCTTTATTAGAAAGATCTATACTTACCATTAGGTGGAGTTTTAAGGAAGCCCACAGACATGGAAGATGAAGAATGGGAAGTTCTTGATAGAAAGGCTCTTGGATCTATAAGATTAAGTCTGGCATCTACAGTGATATCTAATTTATCACAGGCAAAGTCAACGGTAGAGTTAATGACTACTTTAGCAAATTTATATGAAAAACCCTCAACTTCAAATAAGGTATATCTTATGAAGCAGTTATTTAGTTTGCAAATGTAGGAAGCTGGATCTATATCTAATCATCTTAATGATTTCCATGGAATTGTAAATCAATTAAATTCAGTCAAAATAGTGTTTGATGATGAAATTAAAGCTCTATTAATCTTATGATCTTTACCTGAGAGCTGGCATAGCTTGGTAATGTCAGTTAGTAATATTGCATCTGTTTCAAATATTTTAAAAGTAGATGATGTTGTTAGTGTAATCTTGAATGAAGAAATTCATAGGAAAAGCATAGAGGAAACATCAGGGAATGCTTTAAGTTTTAAGAGCAGGGGAAGGCAAAAAAAGAAGAGCAAGAAAGGGAGATCAAGGTCTAAGTCAAAGATGAGAGGTAGATCCAAATCCAAAAATGGCAGGAAGCCACAATACTAGAATTGTGGAAAGATAGGGCACATAAGCAAAGAGTGCTAGTCAAAACCTAAAGAGGACAATCAACATGAAGGTAAAAAAGAAGCAAAAGTTGCAGGTATTGCACAAGATGCTCTTATATTCTCTTTACATAATAATATAGAATCTTGGGTTTTAGATTCTGGTGCCTCTTTTCATGCTACCCCTAATAGATAATATTTTAGTGACTATGTCCATGGAGATTTTGGAATAGTTTATTTAGGGGATGATGAGCCTTGTAGAATTGTTGGCAAAGGAAAAGTGTAGCTAAAAATGCAGAATGGCAACACATGGGTGTTGAGAGATGTCATGCATGTTCACAGCTTGAAGAGGAATTTGATTTCTGCAAGAAAGTTAGGGGATGAGGGTTGTATAGTAACTCTCATAGCTGAATCTTGGAAGGTTACCAAGGGTGCACTTGTATTAGCCAGAGGTAAGAGAGTAGGTACTCTCTATTTATGTAATTATATTACTGATAAGTCTCCTTCTATATTATCTACTTTAGATGTGGATGCAAAGTTGTGGCACTCTAGGCTCGCCCACATGAGTGAGAAGGGAATGACTATTCTTAAGTCAAAAGGTAAGCTTTCAGATTTGAAAAGCATAGATCTAGATTTTAGTGAGCACTATATTTTTGGAAAACAGAAGAGAGTGATTTTTCTCAAGACTGGGTCAACAAAGAAGAAGCACAAATTAGAGCTTGTTCACATAGACATGTGGGGACCGGCTTAGGTTTCTTCTATTGGAGGATCACAGTACTATGTCTCTTTCATAGATGATGCTACAAGAAAGGTATGGGTCAATTGTATAAAGAAGAAATCTGATGTTTTTGACACTTTTAAGATTTAGAAAGCTATGGTTGAGAATGGAATAGGTAGGAGATTGAAGTGCTTGAGATCTGACAATGGTGGTGAGTTTTGCAGCCACAAGTTCAAATGGTATTGTTATATGCATGAAATACGTAGGCAAAGGATGGTTCCAAGGACACCTCAGTAAAATGGAGTTGCTGAAAAGATGAACAAAATAGTAATGGACCGTGCAAGGTGTATGAGATTGCATGATAGTTTGCCCTTAGAGTTTTGGGTAGAAGCTATGGATACTATAGTGTACCTAACTAACAGAGGACCCTCTACAGCTCTAGATGGTGGAATTCTAGAAGAGGCATGGATAGGTAAAAAGGTAGATCTCTCATTTCTCAAAGTTTTTGGTTGTAAAGCTTTTGTGCATGTTGATAAGGAAAATATAAAGAAGCTGGATGCTAAGTCTATGAGGTGCACATTTATTGGTTATGGCTCTGATAATTTTAGATTCTAGTTTTGGAATCTAGGAACTAACAAAATAATTAAGAGTGATGATGTTGTTTTCAATGAAAAAGTGATGTATAATGATCAGCTCAAGAAGCTGAATTAATCTGGGTAGAGCAATGGAGAATTAGATGAGGTGATGGTCCAAAATAAGCTCATGAGAAAGAATTATCACAGATAGGAAAACACAGAGACTGATGTTGATCAAGAAGGAACTGACGTCAGCAATATAGGAACTGATGTCGATCAGATAGTGACTGATGTCAGCCAGGCAGGAACTGAGGTCGGTCATCTTGAACTGACGTCAGCTAGTAACAGGCTTGGAAGTGACCAAGGTCGGTCACTATCAAAGAATTTATGTGAACAACATGTTGTAAATGAGTCTCAGATGCCCATCAAGAGGTCAAAAAGGGTAAGTAAGCCTCCAATTAGATATTCCCCTTCATTATTCTATTTATTGATTACTGATGGTGGAGAAATAGAGAGTTGTGATGAAGCTATACAGGTGGAATCCAAGAATCAGTGGGAACTAGGCATGAATGAGGAAATTGATTCCTTGAAAGAGAACCAAACATGGGATTTGGTTGAGTTGCCAGTAGGAAAGAAGACACTAAAGAACAGATGGATCTACAGATTGAAGGAAGGTGAGAATGGATAGATGAGATATAAGGCTAGGTTGGTAGTGAAAGGATTTACACAAAAGCCAGGTATTGATTTTGGTGAGATTTTTTCTCCTGTAGTTAAAATGACTTCTATATGGACTATATTGTCTTTAGTTACTATTGAGGAATTACATCTTGAGCAACTTGATGTTAAGACAGAGTTTCTTCATGGAGATTTGGATGAAGAAATATATATGGATCAGCTGAAAGGATTTGAGGTCAAAGGTAAGGAGAAGTTAGTGTGCATATTGAAGAAAAGCTTGTATGGCCTCAAGCAAGCTCCTAGACAATGGTATTTGAGATTTGATAGGTTTATGAGTGAGCATGGCTTTAGTAGGTGTCAATCTGACCATTGTGTGTATTTTAAGAGATTGGATAATGGTAGATATATTATCTTGTTGTTGTATGTAGATGATATGCTAGTTGTAGGTTCACACATGCAGGATATCTCTGAGCTTAAGGTGAAATTAGCTCACACATTTGCCATGAAGGATTTGGGAGTAGCAAATAAAATCCTTGGCATGAGTATTAAGAGAGACAAGAAAAATCATAGGTTGATTTTGTCTCAAGAGGATTATATGAACAAGGTGTTGAAATGGTTCAATATGCAGGATGCAAAACCGGTAAGCACACCTTTGGCTGGACATTTTAAGTTGAGTAAAGAACAATGTCCTAATTCATATGATGAGGTAGAGTACATGAAGAAAGTTCCATATGCTTCCATAGTAGGAAGTTTAATGTATGCAATGGTATGTACTAGACCAGATATTGCCCAAGCAGTGGGAGTTGTTAGTAAGTATATGGCCAATCCAGGAAATGAGCACTAGAAAGCAGTTCAGTGGATCCTTAGATATATGAGAGGGACCAGCAGTAGGCATTTGTGCTATGGAGGTTCAAACACTTCTCTACATGGTTATGTAGATTCATATATGACAGGTGATTTGGATGGCAGAAGGAGCACCACAAGATATGTTTTCACTGTTGGTGGAATGGTTGTTAGCTAGATATCAAAGTTGTAGAAGGTTGTTGCCTTGTCAACTATAGAATCAAAATATATTGCAGTCACAGAGGCTAGTAAAGAAATGATATGGATGACACGGTTCATGGAAGAGCTAGGAAAGGAGCAAGAGAGTTGTAGATTATATAGTGATAGTCAGAGTGCAATTCATTTGGCTAAGAATTCAGCTTTTCATTCAAGAATGAAGCATATATAGCTGAGGTACCAATTCATTAGGCAGGTATTGGAGGATGGTGAGTTGAAGCTGGAGAAGATCCATATAGATAAGAACCCTGCTGATATATTAACCAAGCTGGTAACAAAAGAGAAGTTGAATCTTCATTCAACTTTTTTTGGTCTTCATGATTGAGTTTGAAGATGGAGGAACTAGAATATGTTACTGTACAGGTAGTGGAGTAGCTATTTATCTCCAAGTGGGAGATTGTTAAGGTGTGGAGCTAAAAGCTTCACCAAATGAGTGAGTTTGCAAGTTACAAGATTTTCACAATCACTAGTGTCAGTCAGGAGCGATCGACGTCGGTTAGGAGTCGACTAAGAGATGCTGGCATCGGTCATGAATCGGCTGATGTCGGTCACCTGTGCATCCAGAATGCTATTTCCATGGATAGAACAGAATGTTTGCATGATAAGATTAAGTGTTAGTCTTAAGTCCACATCTCTATCTTTAGTAAGATTGTTTTGAGCCCTTGATCAGGAGGTGCATCTAATGGCTGTAATTGTATGCTCATGTTTCCTAATATTATATATAGAACTAGATCTTCATAGCTTATTGTAATGTAAGAGTAACAGTATAAGAATTGTATATGTGTATTAATCCAAGTGTTGGAGTTGATTGTAATTGAGAGAGAGAGATCTTGAGGGAAAGAGATCTAGAAAGAGATCTGTACATCTGAGAGAGGTGTGGAAGAAAAGAGTTTCTTCAATTTTATTCCTTCTGTAAAGAGTTTAATACAAGTTTTTAGGGTGGTTTCTTGTATCTCTTATTGTTTGTTGTTTTCTGATTCTAGTTACTTATCTTTTTGGTTTAATTCCGCATTTAATTGCTTTCACATTGTAATCAAGATTGTTGGTTGATCCCCAACACTATTTTGGATATATTGATCAAAAAGTGATCCAAAAGCATTTTGGCTTGTTGAGTGAAGGAGAAGATGGAGTGTTTTGGGATGGCACTATACCAATCCAATGCTAGTCAAAATAAGGACATAAGAAAGGTATGGAGGAGGAGAGCATCATCATAGGTAATAAATTAACATGCGTGCCTAAATTCTATTAAATGTTGTTAGGGCTCCTCCTTGCTTTGAAATTTAGAGAATTTTGGTAATTCCCATTGTAGAGAATATGGTCAGAGAGGGACATATGGATGGATGGGTTAATTGAAAATTTGGTCATAAGAGATAAGGTTATGTGACCCTAAGATGGATGAATCAAAGGTAGTCATCTTCTCCATTATCATCTTGACCAAGTCCATTTGGGGTTGTTGGGTTTCATAGGTATATGACACATTTTTTTGGGGCTAGGTGACATGGGAATAACTAGTGGATGGTTGGGATGATGTTATGTGTGTCTATGAGGTCATGTAGGTTGGGTGGAAGGTAAAGGTATGTATACTTTTGTGTTAGGAATATATTTATAAGATCTCATGGGTACATGCTAGAAGGTCGAGGTTGGGGTGTTTATGTGTGGCATCGAAGTGGTTAGTGGGTTAGTTGGTTGAAGGTGGGTAGTGACTAAAGTATTTATAGGGGGAAGTGTTTATGGTATGGAGAGCACTATATTTTTAGATTGGGTTTTGGTTGAGGTATTGGTTACTACCAAAGGGAGGATAGAAGCAAGAGGGGAAGATAATGCCATAGCAGGTAGTTTTTAAGTGACTAAGGGTAGGGTTGAACCCACTTGGGGTGTGACAAGAAGTGTTTGGTTGGGGGTTAAAAGGTGGGTTTGGGTTTCAATGGATGTGATGTTGGAAGAATCATGGGTCAATAATGGTTGGGTTGAAGTGGTACCCACCATAAGGTGGGGTAGCATGCCAAGAGGGGGTTTGATAGAGGAAACAAAAGCAAAATGGGTGTGGTGTGGCATGGTATTGAGGTAGTGTTGTAAAGCCACCTAATTATTATCAAAGAAGGTAGAAAAGTTAGGATCCCCTTTAGATATGATTAGGAACCTAAAAGGAGAGGGAGGAGGGGAACTCTCAATGTGATGGGAATTCTCAATGTCTAAGGTATACTCCATAGGTATGAAAGAAGATGGGAGCTAATTAACTTGATTTCTGAGTTATTTTCTGGTAGTGACCATATGATAAAATAAGGAATGAAAAGGTGAATATCTTAACTCAAACAAGAAACAACCAAAAATATTTCAAAAAAATCAACAAAACACTAAAAATGCATTTAGCCTAAGATTAATTTAAATCACTTTTGGCTTATGCCTTACAGAATGTGGAGGGGAAGTTGGTTTGATATGGGTACTAAAAAGGTAAGCCATAGTTGATTTTGGGTTATTTAAGTGGTCAAAATAAAGATCAGTATTAAAATTCAGTACATAGATTGGTATTGGGGCCTACCCTCTCACTTCATAATCCCATAGTGATAAGGGTGTCAAGTGCTTAGCCAAAATATATCAAGTCCAAAGTTTATACTCAACTAGAGAGCTGAGTTGGTTCTCCTCTTGGTGGTGAAATCCAAGTGGGATAGTCGGGAGGGGGTAAGGTTACCACCAGGTGATGAAATCCTAGTCGGTCCTTGTCTCAAGTATTATTTTGATGTGTTGATTATTCATTGGTTTGGATTGGTGTGTGAATACAAGTAAAAGCTATGATAAAATTAATGTTCCTCCAGTTACTACATGAACTAAGATTAGAAAGCAATTCAATGGATTCAAAGTGTTTATTTTAAACCCAAAATAAAATTGTAGATTTATTTAAATGCATAAAAAATATCTAAATTAAATATAAATTAAATATTAAAATGCAAGTCCTAATCTTAGGATGATTATTCTTTTTATTTCTTTTAAAGATGCAAGGAAAATAAACTTTAACTTTTCTAAAAATGCAACTAAAACTTTTTTTTTACTAATGCAACTAAATGAAATATTAAATAATAAATTTATAAATGTTTTAAGACAACTAATGGACCCAAGAAAACTCAAGGATCCCACCGGGCATGCCAAAATATTTATCTCAATTTTTTGCTTTTTTTAAATGTGTAGAGTAGAAACTAGTTATGAAGGGTGTGTAGAAAAACCTATTAAAATGCACACATTGAATCCATAAAATTATGAATAAATCTTATTTTTCTATCTAATAATACCTAAAAATAATAAAACACTACCACACACTTGTCTGTTAGACAAAGAGATAGGTGGATTGCCTAGTGTAAGCTAGATCCTAGAAGTGAAAGCTTTTTAGGAGGCTGTCAATCCACCTACTTTTAACACTTAAGTTTTATAGATAAAAATTAAGGAAACATGTATTTAAAATTAAAAAACTAAAATTAAATACATAAAATAACCTAAATTTAATTAATTAAAACTAAATGCTTCGCTAAGATGATTAAACTAAAGCAAGTAGTCTAAATAATTAAAATTTCTAAAAATTAGCTAAAAGAAAAATTTTGGTTCTTGGTTTGGTGAAATGGAAAAGGTCAAAAGAGTGATGTGGTTGGGGTTAGAAAATGGTTGAGATGGAAAATTTTTAATGGGTGAAGTTTGGAAAGGATAAGGCAACAAATGATTAAGGTGGAAAAAGGGTAAGGGGATAGAAAGAGTGAAGATGGTAAAGAGGGAAATAAGAGAAGAGGTAAATGGATAAATGGGAAAGGAAAATAAAGAATTTAAATGAAATCGATATGGAGGCCAATATAATAATAAGGCCAAAGGGTGGGTTTGTAAGTAAATAAATAATAGGCCAAGAGGGATAAGGAATTAGATTACAACAGATAAAACCAATGTTACCTTCCAAGCTTGAAGAAGAATGTTGATGAAGATGTTGGTGTTGATGTTATTTAAATAAATTTAGTATAACTTTAGTATAAATTTGATGCTTTGGATATTATCTCCAAGATGATGATGATCTCTCTCAAAATGATGATCTCCTTAAAAAACTTGCAACAAAAATGTTAACAACAAAAGGTTAACTTCCAACCTAACCTTGGGTGAAGGAGAGGCTTGTATTTATAGCATTTTTGTGTGAAGAAACATGCCAAAATAGAGGAGTATTGATCCAACTATAATTTCTCCAAGTGGTGTATGTTTTATTCAAGGTTAGGTTTGTGGATATTCCCATGTGGGTTGAAAAATCTTACACTTTTCACATGAATCAAAGTTTGAATGGAAATCATGCACATGGGTATGAATAATACCAAAGACTTTTTACCACCATTATTTGTTTTCATCTAAATATGGCACCATTTTCCATGTGGAGGGATGAAAATTCTAAAGTGAGGTTGGTGGGGATTCCCATGTGGGTTGTAAAGTCTCTCATTTGGGTTGGTAAGCCTCCATTTTGGTTAAAAAGTCAAAGATGGGTGCCATTTATCTTTCCCAAAGTATTAAATAGGTATCTCTTTTAAATTATAATTTCATGTGAAAATACAAAAATACATGTTTAATAATGATCCTTTAAGTGGAGATTCACCACATTTCAAGGGGGGTCCTTGTGATGCTTGAATGAGGTCATCAAGCACTTTGGGAAGGGTCCCAAGTGGGGTATGATGTCCCACATCAAGCCACATCACTTCTAAGCCATGTCACTTGCCATATCACCTCCCAAATCACCCCTCATGTCACATTCCATGTCACTTTCCATGTCATCATGAATAGTGACTATGGATCCCATAGTGAATAGTGAGGGTGAATAGTACTTTCAAAGAGTGATTTTGAATGATACTTATGACTAGGAAAATAGTGATTTGGTTAGTTAGGAATGGTTTTTGGAAAGTTTAAGAAGTTTTAGGGGATCCTAAGGCATTTAGGCATCAAAAAATGTAAGTGTGTAGTTTTGTAGTGTCTACACTAGATATAAACTATAAATAATGTCTCATCAATCTTCAAAAAAAAATGGGAAAATACTTCTCTTCTAATCTCCTCAACCAAAAAACTAGGAATACTCAATGTAGGAATACATGATGGATTGTGCTAAGGAAAATTAATAAAGGGATATTAGTTAGAATACATGGGAGTGGGCTCTATGGGAGAGGTAGGAATTACCAATGGAGAAGGATCCATAGGTGAGGGAAGGTCCACAAGTGAAGGAATCATAGGTGGAGGCATAGAATGTGATGAAGGGACCACAAGAGGGGATGGAACCATTGGATTTGGAGCCATGGGAGAAGAAAGAGAAGCCTTATTATGGGGCTGACCTTTAAGAGGAATAAAAGAAGGTCTGATAATAGCTATAAGGTGATCCTTAAGGTTTTATTGAAGTATGTAGTAATGATCAGTGTGATGGGTGCCACATTAGTGTCATAGAAGATATACCTCATCATACTTAGGTATATATTCAAGTATAACCTTTAGGGGAGGCATGGCTTTGTCTAAAGAAGGAGAGAAATCTATATAAGGTATAAAGAAGGTCACACTAATCTCATGAGTAAACCAACTATGGTGATCAGGGTACCTAGCAACATGATAAGGCCTGATCATAACACAATCCATGAGCATACTCCTATGATGCTCCTAAAAAATAGAGGTGTTGGCACCATCTCTACCCTATAATAAAGAATTAAAATACTAAAATTAGGAATTGTAAATAAAGAAAGATAGGAAGATACATGAAAAGACTCAATTAAAGAAGAATGATAATAGACAATATCAACATCATGGGCCTATACAAGATCTCCTAAGAATGGATCATCTAGGGAATAACCATCATCATAATCTGGGGTGTGAAGATCAATTACACAAGTATGGATGACCCTATCATCTAAAGAAGTCTAGTGAATATAATGTTGATTCTTGGTTAAGATTATAGGAATATCATCATAAAGAGGCTTGAAAGAATGAGGCTACAATAACCTAGGAAGTTACAAGATGAGGTGAGGTGAGAGATCATAAGTTTTAATATATAGGTTAATTTCAATAAGATCATCATCATTGAAATCTAATAAGTTATGAGGAATCTTTCTAATGAGTTCTAGATGTCTATTGTAACCTTGAGTTGAATTAATGGGAAAGTTAAGATGTTGAGACTCACGTAATGGAATGGTGGGCAAAGGTTCAATAGTAAAAATCTTGAAGACAACACAGTCTTGAAATTATTCAAAATTTCAAGGGTTAGTGTCACCCTAAATCCTATAAATGCTCCATTATGAGGGAATTTAGTGCATTGGCAGGTAGAAGAAGCAATGTATTTCATGCAATGAGTCCACAGCCTACCAAACAAGATGTTATAAGAAAGGGAAAAGTTAAATATCATCACCTTGACTTGAATGATGAAAGGTGGGATAGTAATGGGAAGACACACAAAACCTAGAGGTGGCATTTTCCTTCTATCATATCCTTGGTAGGTGTTGCATGTAGACTTGATTTTACATTTTGAATATATAAGGGTCTTAATTAAGTTTAGAGATTAATTTTAGGTGTTGAACCCTCATCAATAAATGCATGCTTAACTTGGATATCACTTATTTGGACACTAATAAATAAGGGAGGATCACCCACATAAAGTAGACTTTCATCAGGAATCATAGAAGCTATAAGAAATTTTAAGGAAGGATAAGTGTCCTTAGTTTCATCAATGTTGATAGACATCTCTTCACATTATTATAATATATTATCCTTGGATCCACATAAGGCTACCTCCCATCCTATTAGGGGAGGATGAGGGACGTTCATTTTAAACAATAGTTGCATCAGATGATTTCTATGATGTGGAGAAGTCCTCATAATCTCAAAGAAAAAAATTTGGGATGATAAATTAATGAGTTCCACAATGGGATCCCACTCATCATAACCCATAAGAATATTTTTAGATATAGGTGCATAATAATTAAGGAGGTCCTTAAAAGGAGGAGCTGAAGTACATTTTAATTTTATTTGATAAGAAGAAGTCTTAGAAAAAGGTTGTAAATGATGTTGTGAAGAATTGGTTGGTTCAAGTTGATTTTTATAAATGGTAGAAGAAATGTTAGTAGAAGCTTGATTGTCATTAATGTTGGAATATGAAGGAAGAGTGGAAGAAATAGAATGGGAAGTGTTATCCAAGGGAGAATCAAAAATTGGATCATCAAAAGTAATAAGGTCATCTTGCCCCAACTAATTTAAATGAGTTGGGGAAGAATCTTGGATAACATGATATGTTTGAGATGAATGAGGCATATAGATAGGTTATGAGTCAATGAAATCCACCACCCTTCACATATTAGTCATGTTAACCACATTTTCTTTAGAAGTGGGTTCAACAAGACTTTCTACATTGTTAGTGGAAGAGGTGGGCTTGTCTTGATTGTCTTGGATAGGTTGATGATTAGGAAGAGGGTCTTTGTAGATAGCCAAATGGGCATTGGCTTGATTCAAGACTTGAGTTTTATCATGTGATTTATAATCCTTAAAACCAATTTCATAAGCTTGTTGAGACTTTTAAATGATAGAATTGTGATCAAAATTAAGACCAAGAAGAAATTCCATAGCTAAATTATA
The DNA here is from genome assembly GCA_037957365.1 of Torreya grandis. NCBI lineage: Eukaryota > Viridiplantae > Streptophyta > Pinopsida > Cupressales > Taxaceae > Torreya > Torreya grandis. The sequence continues at coordinate 657,639 of JARHVA010002028.1, read as the reverse complement.
AAGTTATCTATAAGTCTCATGAGAATGACCCCAACTAGCGTGAAATCAACAAAATTTGTTAGGATCATACTAGGATTTCATAGGATGGGTAGAATCAAGTTCTCATGGAAAAAGCCTAGGCATAAGCTTAAACAATTCATTTGAGGATAGAGGTTTATGAAAATTATTGTTGTTTGGTGAAGATAAGTGAATATTAGTATATTTTTGATAAGGGGGAGTCAGTTTTGATGAAGGGGTAGGAGTGACAACTTTAACATTGTGAATGGTGTCATAAGAATATATAATACCATCATTGGTAACATTATGAGTTTTGTTCTTAAGTAAGAGTTGAGGACCTATAGAAGGTTGGGGTGGTTTAAATTGATGCATAAGTAAATCTTGTCATTTAGTTTGGTCAATAGCCTCCTCTAATGTACATGGAGAGAGAGTGTGGACTCGATATTGAATTTTAGGGAAAAGGGCATTAGTAAAGAGATGGAAAAGATTATCATTAGCCATATTTGTTCACATTTGTTTCACAAAGTTTTACACCTTTTAACAAAGGCTTGAGTAGTTTCATTTTCAAGTTGTTTGCATATTATGAATTGGGCCAAAGTGTTTTTAGGAAGATCACTAATTTAGAATTCCTAAACTAAATCATTTTCTAATTCCTCCAAACTAGTAATGGAATGAGTTCTAAGTTAGTTTTACCAATCCAAGGCATCACTTGTGAGAGTTTTGGATAAGATTTTGGTAGCAACAAAGGTGTTCAATTTGACCCAATCATTATAAATATTTCCAAATGTTTTAAGATGAAGGGTGAGATCAGTTGATCCATTTTAAGAAATTTTAGGTGTGATACCTCCTATATCAATGTTAGAAATTTGATTAGTGAGAGGTTTATTTTGAAGATGATTAATGGTTTTGTTGACCAAAGGAGGTTGAGGAATGAGATTGTATTGAGAATATTAAAGAGGAGGAGGGGGAACATTATAGTTATGTGTGACCCAAGCCATTGGTTGAGGATGAGTTTGAGGATGGAGAAGGTGGTTTTGTATTCTCATCATTTGATTTATGTTATGAGCTTGAAAGGTATTAATTTTATTGAGTTTTTAAAAAAATAATTGATGTGTTTGATTATCATTATTAAAAGCATTAGAGGTGGTACTAGTGGCTTGGGTACCACTATTATTGTTGGTATGAGCTTGAGAGGAATTATGAGAATGTGAGGCACTAGTGGAAAAATTTACTTGTGTAGTAAAAGATGGACTAGTGAATGGTTGATAAGAAGAAGCACTAGTACCATGATTACCTTGGGTATCAAATAATGCACTAGTGGAAGGATTAAGGATAGTGGATCTTATGAGAAGCCCACTAGATGTAGAACCTACATGTTAGTGAATATACTGGGCATGGAGATGGAATAAGTTAGAGAAGAAGAGGTCATGGTATGAGGAGGTGCCATAAGGAAGAGGTTGAGAATCAAAGAAAGTGGTACCCCCAAATCCAGTTGAGAATGTAGGAGTAAGTGAATGAGACTCTTTAGATTGACCACTAATCATAAGATTTTAAGTGGTAGATGGATCATTTCCTTGATGTTGAGGAAATTTTTAAATAAATAAGAGAATTTCAAGGTTATACTATAATTCAAATTTGTATTCTAATGAGAAGAGAGTATTATGCTATGAAGAGGTATTAAGAGGGGTCCCATAGTTCATTGTGTGAGTGGTAATATAAACATTACTAGCATCCAAGAGAGGAACCCTACTCTATCTATGGTAGACCCTATGAGGGTTGGTAAAATTCATCATGTCTATTGACTAATACTTAGTATTGTCATCGAGTAGAAATCCCATGATGAAGGGAAATAAATATAGATGAGAAAGCAAGGAAATAAGAAATGATAGAAATAGTAAAGGGTTGACTAGGTCAACCTAGCATAGAAATAGGGTTTGTAAATAGTATAGGGTCAACTAGGTCATTCTATCATAGTAAAAATATGATAGAAAAAGAGTAAATAGGGTCTAAAAATATCACATGGTTGATCCATTATAGTGAACATAGGATAAAAAAATGTACAGGTTCAACTGGGTAGACCTAGTACAATAGATAGGGAATATCAAGAAACCTATAATAGATTGTGAACTAAAATAAGATATTTTTTTCAAGTAATTTAAAAAGTAAGAACTGAATGGAAAAAAAATAGATCAATTTTATCCAATCTAATTGAAACATAGCATAAAAAATTGTGCCAACATTGGCTAATGCAAGTTTTTGTAATACAAAATACAATTGAGAAAAGAGAAAGAAATCAACTTGGAAAGTAAATAACTAACCAATTGGTCAACCTAAATGTTTATTAGATTATTAGAATATGATTTTAAATGTGATGGTGAGTTTGCTATAAATAATGAACTAGAAAGAAATCTAAGGATTGTTTCAAGTAGTTTGGGCTGAAAGGAATCTATAGTGGTAATCATATAGGCTTGGTATTGGGGCCTACCCCCTCACTTCATAGACCACAATGATAAGGGTGTTGGGTGCTTAGCTAGAATAAACCATTAATCATGCTTTATATTTGACCAGAACATCAAGTTAGCTTCCCCCTTGGTAATTAAATCTAAGTAGGTTGGCCTTGGGTAGACAAATGTTAAAATTCCTGTTTAGATTTTGTGATTTGGTCATGTGTGCATAAAATAGAAAATAGTGAAAAAAATGATTTATTGAAAAACCACCTAATTAAATTTTGTGATATATTCGAAGTATATAAGTAATAAGAAAATAAAGTGTGAGCTAAATATAAGGTTAATTTAAACTTTAAAACAAGGTATAGTGCTGATACAATTGATAGTGTATGTACATAATATATAACAGGGTTGACAGGGTTAATCTTGTACTATGAAAGCAAGGTTTAAAAATGAACAAGGTAAGTAGAGTCAAACTAGTTATCCAAATAGCACATAGAACATAGAATTGGGTCGATAGGGTTGATACAATTGACTATGTAGGGGTAGTTTTAAAGACTGTAAACTATAAAAAGAAATACTATAAATAAATAAATATAAGGATAAAAATAGAACTGTGGTGGATTAGAGATATAGATAATGAAAATTGTTGTTTAAGAACCTTGATATATGCTTGAAAATTCTACTAATTGGGTAGATTGGGTCAATCAAGCTCTATAATAACTTGTTGAGTGTATGTACTATACAACGTCAACTAGGTTACCCTAGTATGCTAGACAAGATATTTGAAAGTATGAAAACTACACCAGGTCAACTAGGTCAATCTAGTAGTCTAGACTAGAAGTCTAAAAATTTGAAAACCTATACTGGGTCGATCTAGGAACATATACCTAAAAACTTGTGCACAAAAATTAGAGTTAGGTCGATGCATTTCACCTAGTATATCAAACATATGATAAAAATAATGAAATAGGTGAACAAATTTTGTAAGAGTTATATTCATATCAGGTTCACCAAAATATATGCAATCAAAAATGTATCATGTCTATAAATCAATCCTATCTTGGAGAAGATAGAGAATACCTAAACATATAATTGGGAATATATTCTTAAAGAAAGATCATGACTAATATGGGGATCTACTAGACCTGATTATGGGATTACTTATCATAATACACTATGTTAAGGAGGGTTCTTAAGCCTCCAGTCTAGCAAAATCATGCAATAACCCTAAGGGGGTCCTACGTTTTAATATTTCACTTGTTCTAATAACAAGAAAGTAAATCTAATCTGGTGCTCACCAAATATTGTGGCACAACGTGGGGGTTAGAAATTAAAAAAAACTAAACTAAACATACATAGAAGACATATACTCATATCAATGTATACAAAATCCTAATGCATGGAAGAGAAGCACAAATGCATTATATATCTACTCTTACAAATGAGAAATAAAGTTAGGAATATTTACCTTTAAAGATTAACCCATCAAGCCTCAATATCTTCCTTGGCCAAGATGTTTCACAAGAGATTATTGTGGTATGTAAGGATAACAAAGACAAATCAACTTTAGGTTACACAACCTATCTATGCATCCAAAATACTTCTCCACAAGATAAGATCTGTATCTCTAAATAAAGTATGAAACCCTAAGCTTTATTCCTAAAGTAGAATGGTCAATAATCATATGTTCATTCACACTTATTATTCTTCACATATCTCTCTTAAAATGGTTGGAAATGAACTTATATATATATATATATATATAGGAAGATCTTACCCTAAATCCTTTTGAATATGTTGGTTGTATGGGGTTGACCTATTCAACCCTATATGTTTTTAGAAGATAATTCACTAGGTCCCGAGCTATGTTGGCTAAAGGGATAACAAGATCCAAAATGAAAAATACCCAAAAATAGTATAGGGTCAATCCTATATATTAATCAGAGGTTAAAAACTATACAAGGTTGACCCAGTTGACCTAGTACAACTAACTATCAAAAGGGGGATGAGGCAAAGAATGGGAGGATAATGATGTGACAAATGATTGTAATAAGTACAATTGAGAAGAATAATCTTAAGGTAAATTATTTTAGGACACAAGTGTGTATATGACAAGTGGAAAAAGGGACAATAATCTTATGAAGTACCAATGGTCTACCAACCTATTTACTAACATACCTTTTAAGGAGTGCACTTAGAGAGATTGAGAATCGATGGGTTCTTATAAGATACAAAGTGTCATTAATCTTTAAAAGTTTGAAAATATTATGTGTATACACATTTTACATACCATATCATGTTTTTGAGATAATAAAATGGATTTATTATGTCTTTATTTGCATTCCAACGGTTCTAACACACCTTATAACTACCCATGAATATGTTTTAATACTTTAGATTTCTCATGTAACCTTAGAATTTATATTTGACCCCTTTTAGGCATTAGGCCTAGTCTAAACCTAATGGAATTTGACTATGTTTATTTCCTCATCACCACCTTTAAGTGGTTTTTCATGGCTTTCATGACTCATCTATGTTTTTTCATGCTCAACATAGCTCCTTACACTTTTACACAGTGGTCCAATACTCTATGCACCTTCCTCTCATCATTCTTATGACAAACCTGCAAGGTATGGCTCTCTAGGAGTGCCCTCTATCTGAGATAGAATAGAGACAACTTACCCTATTATCCCAAGAAAAATTATGATATTATAGGTTTTATAAATCTATGAGGACACTTTATATAAATTTATAGGGTTGGTTCAAAATCCTAGCACCTCTAAACCTCAAAAAACCCAAGGCAGACTTATTAAATATTGATTGTGTGTAGGATTTTGTGTACCAACTATAGGTTGCCATGTTAGAACCCTTCTTTCCCCTATTTTCATTATCTGAGAGTCTCATAAAGTGGTCACTATTATTATTAGGGTACTCCAAACATCTTCATCCTCTAATCCTTCTCTAAATTCTTCAAGGTGGACCTTGCATTTGAATAGGCTTAGTTGGCAATCAACTGTGACTGTCTCATTTATTCAAGAAGGAGACCTACCTTAGATGATTATTATAGATTTAGACCTTTTATACTACCTTAATACCATTTTTAAAGTCTTTTAGGCCATATCATAGTCACTTAGATCTATTCAAGTCATGCTTATGCTAGGCCAACATCTATAGTCATACTTTAGAGCATTATCATACTATAGTCAACTATAGTTGACCATTTTAGAGAAAAATAGGTCTTATAGGTGCATATGTAGTCTTTGAAATCTATTCCACACATCCTAAGTTTAGTTTTAAGTCTTAAAACCAAATCCAAATGGAAAATATTTATGTTTTTAGGCTTCTAGTTACCAAGGTTCATCTTATGAGATTGTAGGTACCTACAGTCAGGTTGTAAGTGAACCTTTTGAAGGTAAGAGTAAAATTTTAGATGGTGGTATGGGTCTATAATTTGTAATTCCACCCTTATTGATCTTATTTGGATCACTTGGTGTTCTTCTTGCTTCAATAGTATCACTTGACATGAACGTATGCTCTTGTTAGGTCACCTTGGACTATAAGACCATTTGAATTTCAAGATACTGTAGAGAACACTGACCTTATATAGTGAAAGAATTCATTAATTGGGATCTCTATAGCATCAATTATTAGAACCAAATATCCACTTTATTTGTTAAATTCATCTCTCTTATGATATATGTTCATGATGGATGCATTAAACTTCATCTAAACTCCATATCAACTCATTATATGGCATCACCAAAAGTGGATAAGGCTCCATTTCAAGGTTTTTAAGGTAAGTGATCCCTAAAATTCACTCTTTATATATGAACATGATTTAAATTTGTCTACCACTTAATATATCCATTATTGATTTCTATGGCATTCTCCAACTTCCCAATCTTTTATAAATGTCTCAAAACATGTTTAAACTCTCTATGCAACATCTTCAAACCTCTATGAGAGCCACTTGTAGGTGCTCATGCAGTTCAAAAGGTAGTAAGGATGAGATATGGACACTATGCATAGTATATGGACTTATAATTCATATCTAACCTTCTCAACTTCTTAAAATTAATACCTTCCATCATGAAGGAATTGAAATTAGCTCCAATGTTCCCATTTTAACATGACTACTCTCCTGTAGGGCACCTATAGGTGTATATCAATGGTGTAAGAATGTGTTAGAGACTGAATTGGTTATCACAGTCCATCACATGTCATTTGAATGGATTTACTTAACTTCTCATGTTTCAAGAGTGTTTCCAACCTCTTGAGAATCTTCATCACATCTCAATGAATATTCTCAAAACCTTCATACACCATGACTATAGATGGATACTTACAAGAACTTAATTGTGCTTCATATATGAATGTAAATAGTTTGATTCTATCCTTTAATAAATTTAGCTTGGCATGAAGGTTATTTCCATAACATCTGAGAGTTGAAAAAATCATATACACTCTTGTTTAAAACTATTACAAGAAAAGAAAACATTTGTAGTTGATGATAATGCCTACAACCTAACAATGGTGATCTCAACTTACAAATTGAGATGTTTATCTCATCCACTCACCTCCACACATTAAAATAAAGATGGAAACCATGAAATAAATAATTCCACATCTATAAAATCACTTTCATCAATTTTTTTGTATAAACCAGCTCTAATAAGAAGAAAACCTGTAATGTGTGTGGATTAGCATGCAAAAAAGTATAGTCAACTTCTTAACATTGGCTCATAAAACATGGGAAACCAATATTTGAAATCCTATGATTAATTTGAATTAGACCAAGTTTTATAACATCCCTCATAGGAATTTTACCTAAAATAACTCCTATTATTTGTATCATAAAGAAACCTATTGACCATTTCTTCATGCCTAATGGAATGATGGATAAAAAATGGTTTTGGGCCATTTTTGGGTATTAAAATGTAGATAAAACATATAAATGAAGTTAGGGAAGCTGAAGAGTCATTGTAGGAGCTTACCACATGTGCCACACTCCTTTAGAGGTCATATAACTACCAAAACCTCCTCCTTTTTTACTATTTTATTGATATTAGTTAGGAACCTACAAGTTTTTTAGTTAGTACTAACATGACTAATAGGATATGACATATTGGACATTGAGACATAGTTTGGAACACTTTTATACCAAGGAAAACTATTCCACATTCATTAATGACTCTAAAAGTGACCCTATGTGATATGAAATGACTTAGGACTAGATTTGACTATGACCAAGATTAATAGATCATTAAATGACATCAAAAGGACCATGACACACCCTATTACATCTTAATAGTCCCATATACAAGTTTTTTACTATAGGGGATTGACCTATTTTGAATTTTAGTCAAAATAGTCAACAAGTTCATCTAATTAGATGGGATAGTAGTCAAAGCTATGGAAATCAGCAAGGACCTGATTCTCACTCTACATACATGTTAAAGCCTTTTCATTGCACAAGACATCATATTCATTGACTTACCCCATTAATTTTTTATGTGCCTCTCTTGATATGTTATTGTGAAGGTGGGAAGATATCTATCTTTGGATTGGTTGTACATACTACTGACAATCAGATATGGGACTAAAGTGACCATCAAAGTTGAGCATGTTTCAAATAATCACATAGATCCATACACTCTTATCCTAGTTGATACAAAATTCACCTTATTTGATCAAGAGGAGAATCCATTTCTTCACCAGACTACCACACCCCTTGAAAAGGTCGTAGATGAATTACTTGATGAATAAGAATGTGAACATTATGAGTGCAATCCATATGATAATATAGTGGAAATAGGACTAGGCACATACTACATTCTTGAGGAAGAATATTTATTTCTTGACCTTGGAAAGGTGAAAGAGAACCTTGAAGGTATACGGTAGTTATACTTTGATGTATTTTGAAGAAAAAATGGTGGATGAACTAGTGTTGTAATGATCTCCCCTCAAAATTAGAAATAATTCCATGCATCTAGATTATAATTTGGTTGAAAAAATAATGTTACCAATTATGAGGTGTTGATCTAGGGTATCTAATTGGTGCATAAGAAAGGAATCAAGGTGTTATAAGCTTTCAAAAATATTAAACTAGTGGTGAACTAGGTGAGAATGTGGAACATGTCCAAAAATAATTTTTTGAGAGCTTATAATCATATGGCATGGTATATGATCAAAGGGTTTGATGCATTCAATATACATTCCATACTAAGGGTATGGGATGATGATGTTGATAGGCTTGTAACTATGGGAATATAGTATGACCTCCCATGTAGTATAAAGAGTGGGTCCAAATAGTTCATAAGAGTTATAGTTAGAATAGTGGTCTTGAATAATTTGAGAAATTAGAAAGTATTTGAGAGTGATTAAAAAATTATCAACTTATTACAAGATAAAGATAAGTTCTACACAAATAACCAACCTCAATTCCAAGATAAATATGAAGATCAGATCATCCAACCAAAGATAAATAAGCTACCTAAGGGGCTAATCATAATATAAAGTATATTCAATCCTGATGACCAATTGAAAGGCAAGAGGAGAAACATGATAGTGAAAAAGGAGATCCTCAAGCCAGTGTCTATCTCTCATGACAAGTTCTTTAAATTTAGTAAGGTATGTTCCCCATCTAAAATTAAATAATTCATTGAGCTAATTAGAAGGTATGATGATATCTTTGCATGGAGATATAAATACATCAGAGGCTTTGATCTATGCTTGGCCCAACATATGATCAATCTCAACCCTAATACCAAAATGGTCAAGTAGAATTAGATATTAGTTAATTCAAAACATGGTCCCTTCATAAGGAAGGATCTCTCAAAGCTAATTGAGTCTAGCATAATATTTACAATCAAACATTCCTCATGGGTGGTAATTTTATTCTAATGTAAAAAAAGAATGGAGAGATCCTCTTGTGCTTAGACTTTAAGGAACTTAATAAAGTGTCCCTCAAATATCACTACCCCATCCCACTAATAGAGAAAATTATATAAATAATTTTAGGCATAGAAAGGTTCTCACTGCTAGATGGCTACTCGTGTTATAACTAGGTACATGTGTAGGAGTGTGATTACTTAAAGATGGCATTCACCACTAAGTGTGGTACTTTTGTGTATCAAAATATGACCTTTGGTCTAAAAAATGTAGGATATACCTTCTAAAGGGACATGGATATGGTGTTTAAGGGACTCCTCAACAATATCATCTTAGTTTACCTTGATGACAACTAATTTCTCAAAGTGTGTAGCAAATCATTTGGGCCACCTAGAACAAGTCTTTGAAAAATGATAAGAGTTTGGGATCTGTCTAAACCTGAGTAACTGTGTATTCAAAGTATATGAAGGCAAGATTTTAGGACACATCATATCCAAATAAGGACTCACAATTTACCTTGAAAATTTTAAATCCATTCTATCACTCCCACTCCCATGTCACAAGAAGCTTCTCCAAAGATTCTTAGGAAAAATAATCTTCTTTAGAAGGTTTGTGTTGAGTTTCACAACTTTATTCAATCCCCTTATAGTGATTCTCAATAATAGCATTGCGTTAAATTGGATCTAGGAGGGCAAAAGTAATTCAAGGCCATCAAACACTTCATTATGGAAGTTCCTACATTGATAAACTTGGATTATAGTTAGGATTTCATCCTTTATAAATTTGGTAGGGCTTAAGGCATCTCAAATATTATTATTTAGTAGAAAAATAACCAATTGGAGTAGACAATCACTTTATTTATCTAGGTGCTCAAGGATTATGAGTTGCACTATAGATTTGTAGAGAAGCATATCCTAATGGTAATAAGAGTGCTCAATAAATTTAGGCACATGTTCTCAAATAATAAGATCTAGCTTATGGTATCACACTCAAGTATAAAGGAAATCTTACTTAGAAATGACATAGGTGAGAAGAGAGTTGACTGGGTCACAAGGTGATGGAGTATGACATACACATCTAAATCACCAAGCTAGTGTGAGGCAAGGGACTCTACAAATAGCTAGCAGAGAATATGAAAAATGAATATTGCACAATTCTCACACTATGTGAGAATTTACCAAAAGACCAAGACACCTTAGTAAGCTAGACTAGGAGCATGTGGATCTTCCTTTAGACTAGTGTATATCTACAGGGATTGAACAAAGTTAAGTGTAGACACATTAGATTATAATATTCCTTATGTGTTTATCAATGGTGCAATTTTTATAAGAGATATCAATGGAATTCTCTTGTGATGCACAAAACAATAATAGGTGAATAGGATCCTATAATATTTCCATGATGGATCACCATGAGGTCATTACTCATTGAAGACCACTACAATGAAAACCATGTAATCTATAAATCATTATCCAAATCTATTTAAACATGTACACACATGGGTGCAAGGTTACAAGAGTGTAACTTATTTATATGTAAACAAAAATTGGCAGCCATACCCTTATGCCCAATACAAGATAATCAAATTTTTGCATAGTGGGGCCTAGACTTCATCAGCATGATAAATCCACTATCAATCATTGGGTACAAATGGATCTTCATGGCAACTGATTAATTTACAAGGTGTATAGAGGTGATAATGTTAAAGGAAGATAAAAAAAACTCTCCATTATTGACTTTTATGAAATTATTGTCATAATATTTAGTGTTCCATCCATTATTATATAAGATAATGCACTTATTTTTCTCAGAACCAAGATCATCAAATATGTAGTCAAGCATAACATCCATTTAAGTACCTCTTCAAAATATTACCTTTTAATTAATGCTTTAGAAAAATTAATTAATAATAACATGTTTCACATCATCAAGTGAACCATGAAGTTAATTAGCGATCCTAGTATACCAAGCTTAATACGGCCCTCTGAGTAGATCAAATATTGCTAAAAAGGGTGCTAAGAAATTTGCCCTTCATATTAGTCTATGGGAAGGAAGAAAGGGTGACCAAATGTCTTGAATTACCATCACTAGAGATATATAATAAATTATAACTACTTGAAATTGATTCCATGACATTAAGGTTAGTCAAACTAATGGAGTCAAAGAACTCAGGGCATGGTCCATGTGTACTGTGGAGATTCAATAGGCATAGATTAAGAGAATTTCTTATAGAAGGGTTGTTGACAGAAGCTTTGATAAAGGATAATTAATACTCAAATGGGATGCTAAAAAATCAAAGTCTATAAAGTATACAAATTTTAATGCTCTATATAATATCCCATATACCATAGTTAGTTATAAGCAAGCCAATGCATACCAATTTATAAAGTCAAGAGGAGAAATGTTACATATCCCCGTTAATGGGATTCACCTCAAGCACTATATATAATGTTCATAAACACCCTTTTAAATATTATTTTATATGTTTTAATTTTTCTAAATGTCATGCACACATGTTATTATTTAGAATAGTTTCTTGCCTCTAAGTGCCTATGCACAATTTTATTAGCTTAGTTTTGTCATTATTCTAAGCATTGTTTATCATAATTTTTTGATTTTTTTATATTTGTGTAATGTATCTAAATTCCTTCTAAGGTTAGGTGGGATTATCACACCTAATCATAGATAGGAGGATAAATCTCAAGCAATTCTAGATGACTCTATGCCTATGGATTACTTCAAGTCTACTAGACTCCCACTTAGTAGGAAAATGGCCCACAAAGGTCACCAAAAGTGTTGAATTTACAAGTCACCCATTTAAAAATAATTAAACTCAAAGGGACCCCATAAATATTAACAAACTTTCATAGTGATTAAGTTCCCAGAAACAAAAATTTGAACATGGACACTTCCTATCCATGCCCTCACTCAATAATCAGCTTAGGTTTGCTCACTAACTAAAGGATTAGTCTATGACCACAAGGCATCCTTAATTAATTTACCATGAAAATATACTTCATTTAACCATCATGGTGCATAAATCAAAGTGGTCAAGCCTCTTGACTTCAAGAGGTGAAAGAAAAAAGTGTGTGGGAGTGATTCTAGATATTGAAGGGTGTGCTTAAGATCTCTCATCTTCTTACATGTTCTTATTCAAATAATTTATAGAATTCAAATGATGATGTCTCGATCTAAAAAATTTATTTCCTATCTTCACCCTTGTAAAATATAGATTGAAATCTCAAACTACATAGTGTTATCTTCACATACTAGCATAGGTTCTAAATCAGGCACAGACTATGAAGACCACTAAAAGGGACTTGGCACAAAAGGAGATTAAGCCTTTTGCATTTTCATATAAAAATATTCTTATCACCCTTTAATAGACTACATATACACTATGTAACCAAATCCCTATATAACATTCAATGCATAGTTACATGTAAGACTTTATAAATATGGGCATGTAATAGATCCATTGCCTACACAGGATGATAATGTAAAACCTAAGGATATGCCTACATGGCCACACATCAGTATAAATTACCAAGTGGATTAGTTGGTGACTACCATTAATTTAAATACCATTTTATCTCAATTAGGTATCAAGGGAACCAAATCAGAATAAAATTAAATGTTAGAGTGGCTGTCAGGTTGTCAAAACATGGGCATGTTATCTCTTCTGACAAAGATCCCAACTACTTATCCACATTAGTATTAAATTTTGTAACTACCTTGATAGTGGGTGAGGTTTTAATTAATTACCCATGGGATCCTCATTTCCTATAAAAAATTGGAACTTATTTTCTTTTACTCCATTAGAATTGAGTTCAACCCCTCTAAGAGCACTTATGTTTACTAAACCTTGCACTTTAATGAGAATTAAGTTCACCTTCCTTCATTATTATTACATCCTATGTGTGATTTATGTTTGTTGGCATTTATCCATGGCTAATTTTCATCCCTTTCATTATTTTCCATTCCTATCACCTCTATGTAGAATAATAAAATCATTTGCAAGTCTTATTATATTCACACTTAGGTCTATGTAGTATTTAATTATGGATAATATTCATCTCTCTAAATGTTTCATTATGTTCTCACACATCAATATGAAATACTTAGGCATTTTGAGTATACTTAGTGCAGTATGTGTGATATTGTCTCATTCTTAGTAATCTATAGTGTGTTTGTCAAAGGAGTAGAGGTGTTCACTCTATTCTTAGTGAATCACCTTTTACTTTCTTGTAACCTCTTACCTTCTTCCCTATCCCCCTTGTCAAATTTAGGTTTAGAACTAGTTGTATATTTAATTCTATTCTTTTTATGTTTGTTCACTAGTCCTAAACCAAGTACATCTAGAATAGAATAAACATGGCCTACTTTGAAGGTTCATCCCAAGGAGCACAATAATCCCATACCTTAGGGGATGATCCCATTGTTATATAAAGATAGTGAATAGTGATCTAACATTTGAGTCTGAGGCACTAGGCATGGAAGAGTTATACATCAGCATGCATGAAAGCCCTTTGTAATCATGTGTGTACATTTCAAGTGATAACAAGTATCTTATGCACTAGACGCTAATTTTCACATATTTGGGAAAAAGGATTTATGACAGATATTATACATGGTTTACAAAGTAGAGTTTACATTTTCATAGATACTTGAGCTTTAGACACATTATAGGTTCATATTCCATGTAAACTCACCAAATCATATATACACATCCATATTATATACATATTAATATACAAATCTTACGGAGATCCATCGATTGATCCTTTATTTATGTGTATTAGTTGGCTCCCTTAAGTAGTGTTGTTGAGACTCAGTGCCTTTGATGGCCTTTGCATTACTCCCATTTTTAGGTTGAGATGGTTATACCATCTAAACTTGGCTATATTGGTTAGATTATGTTTACATTTGAGTTATGTAATTAAAATTTAGTGCTCTCAATATCCTTGACACAACTCACCCTTATACCGTATTAGGGGAATGATCACCCTCCAATTATCCTCTTCACATGTCCAAGGTTCAGTTGTGAACCTCCCTCTCTAATGCTTCAATAAGAAAGCATCATCACCAAATAAAATTACCAAGGAGCAACATGGTTGCATCAACATACAAATGTATTTTTTTCTTTCTTTTCATTCAATTATTTCAATTATTCACTTTTATATTATATACACTAATGACATTGTAAAGTTCTCTTGGTTATAGGTAATGTACAAACAAAAAATTCAAATAAAGTTCAATTCAAATCAAGGTGTGTTGTACATGTAAACACCTAAGTCTAGCCACCGATAACCTCTAATTAGGCTTTTGACCAATTTCCACCCAAAATACACAATTTGGCCTAAAAACACTAAAAATTGCTAAATGATGTGAAACTAACATATTTAAGTGCCAATCTTGGCTAGGGTATCATTAAATGGGGTAATGTAATCTATGACCCAGCTAACTTTGATCAAATCATTTCAAGTCAAAATACCAATTTTGTAAATAAAGTGCTCTGGATTGATCTTTCCTATCAAATCTCTTGCACAAGGCACATGAATTTATTATTTTATATTGATAATATCATAAATGGGATAATGGATCCAATGCATCTGACATCACCTTCCAATTTGAATCTAGTCAAATTTTGGACCAATAACAAGACATTCTAATCAATTTGAGTAATTTGTGCACAAAGTGCTTAAACATGCTTAAGAGCTAATTAATCCAAATCAAGGCCTATTTAATAATTCCATGGAAACTTATTGAGTACTTGTTTTTAGAAATGAATATTTAATATCTATATCATCAAGTGACCTCAATTCTTGGGAAGACATCCTTAGGCCATAAATGCCACAAATATCAAGATTCATGCCTCTCATGCCTCATCAAAGCCCTCCATGCTTTTTAATTTCTCCTTTATCCCAAATATTGGTGAGCCTATTTATCAATTTTAATTTTATAATTGGATTAATCCTTAGCAACACATCTCAATCCCAAGATGCATCGTTTAGGTTGATTTTGATCAATTACAAAAATTTATAAATAGGAGGCCTTACCACATCATTTCTAAGACTTGATAATGCAAAGTTATAATGTATAAATAATTCCAAAAGCCATTAAAATTAGTGTTACCATGCCAAATTGATTCCAAGACAAGAAAAATCCAAAGCCACAAGGTTCCAAGGAGAAGAGGAGATAGCCCAGCCTCCTTTGATGAAGACTTCATGAGCACAAACCAAGCAAGCCACTACAACAATAATTTTGGATCATCCAAAGGAGGTAAAAGAAGGTTTCTTTTACATTTTAGTTGTGTGTTTTATTCATGTTTTTTAACTAAGATCTCTCTAGTGTCTAGGTTTAGAGATGTTATGCTAGTTAGTGTGTTTATTTCATTTTGTTTTCATTTTGAAACTAACACCATACTAACCATCCTCTCTTGAGTCAAATTCTTAAATCACATATGGCACACCCTAGGACTAGATGCATCCCACACATGAATAAGATCATTACAAATCTTTAAAATCTTCATTTAGATCATTAAAACTCTTGTAAATTTTATTTTATAACTTTGTTTTGCCATTTTTGTTTGCCACAAGTTTATACAATAACTGACATTAGTTAGTAAAACCATCATTGGTTGGATAGCTGTCATCGGTCACTATTAGTATAACTAATGTCAGTTAGATAACCATCATTAGTTAGCCAGGGTAACCATCATCAGTTATATAACTAACATCAATCATTACGTTTTTCTTAAAACACAAACTTGAGATATCTTTTTTTGAATTTAATTATTTCAAACCCAAGATAGCTTCAAGGCTAAAGGACATGCTAATATTTTTGTTGCAAGACCAAGATTGACATTTGCTAAAAACATGTTTAGATCTCCTTTTTCATGCTTAAAATGAATTAGGAACATTATTTTGGTTCTTAAAGTAACATTTAAGTGCTTAAGTGAGTTTTTATCATTAGTTTTCAAAGTTACAACTAAGACCAAGGGGTTAAATGAACACCACCTCATTTTCCATTTGGGATTAAAAAATGAACTCACCTTTCCAAGTTTTTTTAATATTTAATTAGTTGTTTAAGTTAGATTTTGTTTGGAAAAAAGAGGGATGTTGTGTGTATGCTCTTCCATTTATCCCCTTAGGGAACCCTTGGAATCAAAATCACCATTCCTATTACAAAAAACCTATTCCAAGGCTTATAAATAATGTCATCTAAAGAATTCACCAAAAACTCATTAAAGTTTGGGTGACCTTGAAAATGACCCTAAAGTCTTTCTAGTAGTCTTTTATTTTCATGAAAACTTGGCTTGCAAGGGGGACATCATTACCTCTCATAAGTTCTTTAGGGAAGCTTTGACCTAGGGTTTCATTTCTCAGTATTGAATTCACTTACTCCTTTGGAGTTACACATGGGATGTATCTACATTTAGATATTGCACTACATTGAGCGAACAACAAGATGTATTGGTTGTAAAAAGGACTAGACTTTTTTACAACTAGCCAATGCTATGATCACCCAATTTCCATTCTTTTCTTTTTCATTGTTTGACATGAAATTCATTATGCAAGTGATTCCCATAAAAACATTCAAAAGCTTTCTAGTTTATTCAACCACACATTACCATACCCTTGATAGGATTTGGATGATAATACTTAGTGTATTTTTGGATCATTTTCTCATTTGGTATGTTTTGAGACTAAAAATTGTTTATTTTTTTTATAAAGACATGTCAACACCAATTTATTTATATGTCACTCTTTTGTCTAAAGAGGTGTTATACTGGTCATTTAACACCACACTTGTGCCTTTAAATTTTTGCTAAACTTATTTATGTGTGTGTGTCATTTGAGTTGTGAAGGGTATCATTATGCTACCTAAATCATGTCAAAACATTTTGAGCCTTTTAAGTATTTGAAACATAAAATTGACCACATTATTCAAGTATGCTTACACCATTAGGCTACTCAATTTATTTCAAGACTTGTTTACCATTAATTAAACCATATCATGTATACCATTTAGACCTTTGTCATGTGTCATCATGATGTCTGATCTTGTCTAGCTTGTTTGATTAAATCCTAGCCTTCAACGTTGATTTTTAAATTAGCCTTATCATGTTTAGATTCAAACATTGATTTATTTCTATTAAGGCCTCAATTCGTGGGCCTGATACATAGATCTTTCTATTTTGGATTACATAACTTTGGTTAATCAATTACCCAAATTTAAAAAATATTGATGGTTTATTTATTTAGTACCTATCCTTATCATTATTTGTGCCTTTATTTAGGATAACATATCCTTTCTCAAAGATCCTTTTGTCTTATGCCTTATGCTAACTGATCATGTTTATTTTTGATTCTATGTGTCGGGTCTATGTCAAAGTTGTTTCCAAACTTGTTAGATTAAATCACATTACATCAACCTTTGTTTAAAGTCTATATTTTAAAGTCATTTGGCCAAAAGTCATAGTTTATTCTTATTTTTTTGAGCCTATATTTTTAATCTATGTTTGGAAAAAATAACTAAGAACACTTTGACCTAAAATAGTCATTTTTGTTTAAACTTAATTTAGAACACATTGACCTAGACCTTTGACATGTCATTTTTTATTTAGATGCTTGACCTTTTGTGAATGTGACATTTTAAATTATACATTTGATGTTAGACTATTTTATGCCAAGTCTTATCACAAAGCATTTTGAAGATACAACTCCACCTTTAGACCACATTGGAGATACAACTCCACCCTTTTGACCAAGTTAGACCAAGTTTGAACCATTTGTCCTTTGGACAATTTTTTAGATTTTATAGAGCTTTATGCCTTTTTATTTCAAATATTTCATCATTTATGTATATATGTATAGCTACACCTATAGTGGAGTCATGTACAATCTAACTTATGATAGAATGGCCACACAAAATCCTACTAGGAACCCCTATAGAGAAAGATTTTCTAAGGAGTTTTATTATTCTCCATACAATACTCTATATGGGGAACATATTCAAAATCCACAAAATCTAAATTGAGACCTTGATTGGCATGAAGAGTCTTGTGAAGAGGAATTTGAATACCTAACTATAGATAATGTTGTTTGGGATATGGATCCATACCCTCTTTACAATAATCAGTACATGGAACACAATCAAGAACCAGCTTATGAGCCAACTCATGATTAGGATGATATGGTTTATGAGGAAGACTTGGATACTTTGGCTTGTGTAAGAAATAAATCTCCATAATTCCCCTTCATCATTCTTAGACCTAGTCCTTTGACTTTTGTGAGTAACTAGGCTCCACAATACCCCTTCATCATTCCAAGACCTAGTCTTTTGGCTTGTGTGAACAATCATGCTCCACACCACCCTATTGTTACCATTTCAAGACTTCAACCTTTGGCTCATGTGAGTAATCATGCTCCACAATGACCTACCATTATCCAACCATATATTATTCCTCATCTAGTACCAATCTTAGCCAAATCTCAACCGATCTAATCCTTCGAAGACTAAGCTATTTTCAAAACTGGTATCTTCCAACTCATTGGAAACCAAGGCCAAGAGAACCAACCAATCCAAGATGTTTTTATTGAACCAAACAATTATGATAAATCAACCTATGATGAATCACTTATTGATCATATACTAGTTGTTGAGGAGTCTCAATCTGAAGAGCCAATCTTTGCTAAGTCACTTCTTAATGATTATAACTGCCTTTGGACAAATCATTACCTCAACCATGTGCCTATTTTTCAAGAGCCTCTTATGGATAAACCAATATTTGAGGAGTTGTCTCTTGACCTTTTCCCATATTATAGGAGTCCAGCTTTGATAAACCAATTTTTGTGAAACCTACTATGCCATCATAGGCCATCACTTATCTAAAACCAAACATTCAATAAGACATTATTGTAATCAAATACCCATCAAATGAATAATTAGAGTTAGAGTTAGGTTCTATTATTGAACCAACATTAGATTTAGCATAAAAATCAAAATCAACATTAGTTTCAACATCAAATTTAGACTCCCTTGAGTTAGAATCAAATTTAAAAGAAGAATATGTCTATGGTTGTTACAACATTGGCTATGCTACCTAGCAGATCAATTTGAATACATTTGTGATCCTTTTATAATTTTTGAGGATGAGTAATTTAGATTTGACTCAATTTATCCTAGTATCTTCTACAAGGATTATGTATCCTTTCCCCATTCTATTAAAATTCCACATGCCATTACCATCAACCAAAATAGCCATATCATTGACATTCCATTTCCCACAAGTGTTGATTGGGATCAATAGAGTCATACTTTGTTGAATTGCATCCATGGAAACATAGTAGTTAAAGAAGAGAAAGGAGGCCAAGACCAAATTCATGTAGTAGAATAACACTCCCTTGGTGAAACCTTTTCAGATTTACTAGGATATAATCAAAGTTCCAACTCAACATCTTCTAGTGAATTTTTTTCAGAAGTGATAGAATACAATCAAAGTCAAAAGTCAATATTCCTTAGTGAAACCTTCTCAAAGGTGATATGGGAAAATCAAGAAAAATTTATTGGTGAAAACCTCTTTGAGGCACTAATAGCTGAGCATAAAAGTTATTTGCTATTAGCTGAAGTCGAAATCAAAGATCAAATCAAAATAGCTTCCTATCTATAGCCTAATCAGATGGTAGTTACTCTCAAAATCAAACAACAAAAGAATTTGGTGGTCCTATTGAGAGAACAATTCTTCATCCCCACCATAACCAAAGTTATGTTGAATCTAGCATTAGTAGCATTATGTGACTAAACATCTTGATATTCAGTTGTTTCCTTACCATTCCAAATTCCTTTATCATTTGCCATTCCATTTCAAAATCAAACCTACCATCTATTATTTTTCCTTATTAACCATCCATGGCCACACTTTATTTTGTAGAGGCTACAAAGATACCTTGTATTAATGCTTGAAAGAATCAAAATAAATAACCAATGAAGATTATGAAAGCATTCTTGACAACTAGATTTGTATTGAGTTATTGACAGAGTAGTTATTCAAATAAACTGTGAGATAGAAATTAACATGATCGAGTATTCTATTTATATTATTTATTGATTAGGACATGCATATCCATCTCAACAGGAAAAATAGAATCATGTGTCATTTACCACACCTAGCCAAAAACATGTACCATATCATTTCACATTGTCATGCCATTGCCATTGTTACATATGCCTATTTTCCATTATCATAGATCCTACCATTCACCCCATCACTTTGGGGAAACCCTCTTACCATTTCATCCAATCTATTTATACCATCATTATATATAACAATACCATATCATCTTATCATTCCATTCTTATCTAGACCAAACCCTATTTTTATTCATCCTACCGAATTCTATTTTGATATTGGTTTGTTTGGTTCTTCCCATACCTTTTATGGGGAGATTCCAATCAAGTTTCAACAATCAATTAAATTTGTGTTTACAATGATAGTCTATGAAGGTAGTGTGATAGTTGATCTAGTAAGACATATTTAATCCTATTAAGTTTGTTTATGTGAGCCTGATTATAACCACCTGTGGGAAAATTAGTGTTTCACCAATCTTGCTACTAATTATAACCACCTATGGGCAAATTAGTATCATTGACATATGCTATTGTATCCTTGTTATAACCAATTATGGGAAAACTATGGGCAATAATTGTTTATCATGCATTACCACATCACCTTGCCATTATTATTTTCATTTGATTGGCCATTTATCAGATTTGAGAAATTGTTGGGACCTAGTTGGTTTTTCCCTACCTTTTATGTGGATGAAATTACTATGACTTAAAGTCATTTCAGGACTATGTGGGTCATGCTCAATTCATGTTGAGGTCACCTCAATCCCCCTTTCCATATGCTCTTACCATTTTATGAGTAGGTATCTTGTCATTCTCGATCAAGTTAAGATACCTTAAAATTCCAAAAACATTCATAATATTTTAAAATCCAAAAATATTTGTACTATCTAATCCTAGTCAGTTATCCTCAATCTGCTTTACTGAGGCATGGTCATTGTTAGGATGTTTTTTTTCTTTTATTTTCAAGGTTTTTGTTTGTTTGTTTGTTTATTTCAAGTTATTTTTTAATTTTTTTTTCTATTTATTTATTTTTTCACTTTCCTATTTGTTTACTTTCTGTATTGTTGCCTTGACTCAGTCTATATGTGTTTATTGGGTGATTTCTCAAGCACATTAATCTTGAGTCTATCCATATTCATACATCAACATTGTCATCATGGTTTTTTTCATTTATGAGTTTTTTTGAGTGTTTATTAGATCAAGATTTAGTCTTTATGCATATTTCAGCCAAGTCTTCATGGTGTTCTATCATTAAGCTTACCATCATATGCTACAACAAAAATCAGCTTCATAAAGATCTATAATTAATGGAGCTATAGAAGTTTCTCCTTAGCACCTTGGCAAATCCTTCCATCCCACCCTTGATCAAATCAACCCATTAACCATTCTAGTTGTATCATTGCTAATAAGGATGAGCATCTCCTTGTTGGCATGTATAACTAAATATTTTTTATTTATCAATCTTATTCTTTTATTCATCTCTTTCATCATTTTATGCCTGACTATATTTAATATATATTCTAAGTTATATCCTTGAGTTATGCTTTCTAATAAACCCTAACTAGGGTAAAATCATCTTTAGCCAATCTAGGTCCTCATAATGATTATAACCACCTATGGGAAAATCATTATTTTGACTTTTAATCCTGATTATAACTACTTTTGGGACAATTAGCATCCTTTTTACATCAATACATGTAAGAATTTTTTAAATATGAATTAATCTCAACCATACGTTAATTTAATGTTTCTTCTTATTTCTTTTTGAGGGATCATCTATCAACACATATGACGACCACTCCCTTGAGAGGGCATCATCATAGGCTTCCCAAAATCATTTGGAGCTTTGTTATTCAACCATCTTATTTTTGGCATACATGACATCTCTAATTATTGGAGAAAACATTGATTTTCCTATAGTTTTCAATGCCTTTCAAAATAGGGGAAAATTATAGACACCTAAATCTAGCCATTGATAACCTCCAATCAGGCTTTTGACCAATTTCTACCCAAAATGAACAATTTGGCCTAAAAATACTAAAACTTCTTAAATGATGTGAAACTAAAATATTCAAGTGTCGATATTGGCTAAGGTATCATTAAATATGGCAATGCAATTTATGGTCTAGCTAACTTTGATCAGATCATTTTGAGTCAAAATGTTAATTTTGCACCTAGGTGCTCTGGATTGATCTTTCATATCAAATATCTTGCACAAGACACATGCCTTTGTTATTTTTTATTGATAATATCATAAATGGGATAATGGATTCACTGCATTTTACATCACCTTTCTATTCCAATCTAATCAAATTTTAGACCAATAATAAGACATTTTGATCAATTTGAGTAATTTATGCATAAAGTTATTAAACATGTTTAAGAGCTAATTAATCCAAATCAAGGCCTAATTAATAATTCCATGGAAAATTGTTGAATAATTATTTTTATAAATGAATATTGAATAGTTGCATCATTAGGTGACCTCATTTCTTGGGAAGACATCCCTAGGCCATAAATGCCATAAATATCAGGATTCATGCCTCCCATGCCTTACCAAAGCCCTCCATGCCTCTTAATTACTCCTCTATCCCATATATTGATGAGATTACTAATCAATTTAATTTCATAATTTTATTAATCCTTAGCCACACATCTCAATCTTAAGATGCATGGTTTAGGTTGATTCTGATCAATCTCAAAAATCTATAAATAGGAGGCCTTACCACATCATTTCTAGGACTTGATAATGCAAAGTTATAATGCCCAAATGATTCCAAAAGCCATTAAAATTAGTGTTACCATGCCAAATTAATTATAATCTAAGACAAGCCTCATTTTATGAAGACTTCATGAGCACAAACCAAGCAAGCCACTACAACAAGCATTTTAGAGCATCTAAGGGAGGTAAAAGAAGGTTTCTTTTGCATTTTAGTTGTGTGTTTTATTCATGTTTGTTAACTAAGCTCTCCATAGTGTCTAGGCATATATATGTTATGATAGTTAGTGTTTTTCTTTTATTTTTTTTTCATTTTGAAACTAACACCATAATAACCATCCTCTCTTGAGTCAATTCTTATATCACTGTACACACTAAGGTATCCATTTCTTTCCTTTAAACCTAGTAATTTCATATGTATACATTACTCTATTAAAATGGAAAATTTATATACTAAAATGTGATTTTACATTATATTATAGTCTTTCACACTTTATAAATACTAATCATGAATTGACCCTTTAGGTCAAGACCTTTATGTTATCGAAAGGATCTTGTTCTCCATCTCACTATGCATAACGACTTATCCTATAGTCTAACCCTACTATTATGATGGAATAAATCACCTATAACCCATTGTATACATAAAACTTGATTTATATCCTAAAAAACAATTACAAATCCTCAAAATATTTCTATCATGTAGGACACTACCATCCAAAGTAGGGCACTAACATTAATGCTAGTGACTCAAATCTAAAGCTAGTGTCCCTACCTTCCAAATTATCAATTTTTTTAATATTTCTACATGTATGGGTTGTCTTATGGTATTTATTTACCCATTTTGTGAGATTATTTTAAAATTTGGGTTATAAATATAATAAAATGCCATTCATTAAGAACACTAATCAATCATCAAATAAACTCACACTACACTACTAAAAATCATTTGCACAACTAAGATATATTTCCCTATTCTTCCCTATTTCTCAATTAGTCATAGGAATAGTTTTATTAAAATTATAAAGAATTCAAATATCAACCCATGACCATTTTTCATCAATTTACAAGCTATATAACTACATGCAATCATATATAGCAAATTACACAATTATTCACACACAATCCCACATAAGGGGGATAATTACATTGGTTTGAGGCCCTCTTCAAAGTATATAGATATGTAGGAAATTATAATTTATAGATGGCTATTTTATGTAAACTCAAATTAACTTGATCCCATTAAGTCCTATTTTTGAAGGTGGCTTGTCCAAGTTAGAGGACCGAGGGTTTTTGAGTAAAATAGTGATATTCCGAACATGTGCACATAATCTAAATGTAGAAACTACAAGGTGAAAGTAAACCCCAATAGCTGTAGTTGATTATTATAAAAAAGGCCATGTATTATGTACTTTACATAATTTTTAAAACTAGGATATAAGCATTGACATTAGTGTCCAGGTTGATAAAAAGATAAATTTTAAAATTTAATGAATCATAGTGGAGCATCAACCTATCTCCTTTTACACATAAATTTTCTAAATCTACCCATGCATTAGTGAAATGGCTAAGTATTTTTTCTCATTTATGTTTCTACATTCAAATTATTTTTTTGATGTTATATTTTTATATTTAACATATTCATTAGATTTAGCATATTTATCATACTATTATAAATCTAAATTCACTTTATTGGCTTGATTTTAGAATAGATTACTCTAATTTGATTAGTTTATCCCCCCCTAACCCAATCTAAAAAGGGTTAAATATTTTATGACTATGTGGGCCAATTTTAAATGTGAAAATATGTTGAAAAAATTAGCATGCTAAGTTTAAAACTTAGTAGTGTAATCTAGGTTAATTTATTGTTAAGTCATTATATGTAAACCCATTTGTAATTTTCATAAGGACATTTTGTTTATCTAACATATCATGGATAAAAATAAATTAATGGTATGTAATCTTGGTCTGGAATAGAAATGTTACTCTAGCTTAGAACATGAATTATTAAAATCAAGTGCTAATTTAAAAATAATAAAAAATATATAATTATAAATTTATCAATTAATTATTACAATAAGTCAAATATTTCACTAATTAACTTTTATTAGATATATAATACCCATATGATGAAATATTACAAGTAATACAATAGTAAAACAAGAAAGACAATTACAAATAAGAAATAACTTAAAAAAAAGAAAGCATAAAAACCATCATTTCATTAAATCTAGACATATGTCGAAGAATTTAGACTTATAGTATCACCATTATAGTTTCATAATTGATAAAATTGGATTTATATATTTCTATTATCGATTTTACACTAGTGTGATATCAGATTCCAATACCAATACTATTGGTTTTAAGTGGTGTGATATTGGATTCTAATGTTTTTATTATTAGATTCCAACTAGTGAGTAGAAATTATCAGATATTTCTAATTATATCTTGATTAGTAATAATCACATAGTGCCCCATATTTTTCATAGTAACATATATAATCTATTCAAAGTTTACCTCATATTAAACAATCATCATGATATGTAAGATTCACAAAAAATAGTGCACCAATGTGAAACATATTTACACAATGTCATACAAATTGTATTGGAAAATACTTTTTATCATTATAAAATAATCCAATTGTACCATTGTAAAACCAAAGTGGTTACCATATTCCAAATTTTAACTCATATTAAATAATCATATCATGGTATGTAAGATTCACAAAAAATTAGTACACTAATGTAAAACATATTTACACCATGACATACAACTTGTATTGGAAAACACTTTCTATCAACCACAAAATAGTCCCATTATACCCTTGTAAACGAAATTTCTTGCTAAAAACATTTATCTATATTTTAAAATTTCACACTTAATGTACCCTTCTAAAATAATTAATCACTTTGTGGCCACATTGTATCAATGTTTTAAATCAAGGTTCATACATATTTTCATGTCAAATACGCATCCTCATGACTAATAGACTCATTCATAGTAAAAGGTGAAATCAATAAATTTAACATGTACATGATGATCCATTGTAATTTGAAGTTAATATGTTCTAAAAAGGAGTCCATAACTCCTTAACCTCATGATCCTATTATATTCTCCACATGTATTCACATTACTACATATAGTTTTTTTTAATATTTTAAATTATGCTTTATTGGTTTTCAATAAATGATTGTGGTATGTTTATATATTTTGTGCATGAAAAATCAAACATATGGAGAGATAAATTGTATTTTAATTTTCAATGGATCTACATAGTATTTTAGGCCACCTTGAAAACAAAATAGACCTTCATCACTCCTTAGTCTTGTGATGCTTATCATGTGTTCTCTTCTAATGTTGTAGACTTATTAAAAATAATGTATGTTCTTTAATAATGTTTTAACTATGGTATATTTATTTATTCTCTCTAGGTAAGCCTTGAATGTGAATAATTTTTTTAAAAGTGAATATAATTGTTTAATTAATATGAGAACTTTCAAAAAAACCATTTAAAAGTTTTTTGAATTCGTGAACTTCAGACAATGAGAGAATACCACATCTACATGAATTTTCACCTTTCACCTTTACATTTATCATGGAAAAATTAAAATTATTCATCCTATATTGAATTTATTTCATACATTTTTAACATTTATTCCACATCAATATAAATTTTGTGCTATAAGGAGAGCTGAATTTTAAAAATAGACCAAAAAGGCCAATTAAAACTAAACTTGATACATTTTTCTTATGGATTGACACTTCATAACCTTCTTATTTTTAAATCACCATAAACTTATTCTATCTACTTAAAACACATTTTCATCAATAAGTGTGAATTCCAAAACTTACCATGCAACATTACTACTAGTTCATCCCCCTAAACTTAAGTAGAATAATTCTAGTTTAAGTTTTAACAAAATTTTGATGACATAATTAAATGTTAATATTAATATAGTTATAATTTGAAAATTATGATTCAAAAATATTTTTTTGAAATAAGTTTTAATATTTAAATCATATTTAATAAAAAAAATCTAGGTATGTGAAATTACATGATTTTTAGTTGAATGTGTTGGAGGGGCGGGTGGGTGTCTTGGAATTGACTTCCTCCCTGAATGATTTCTTGACTCCTCTACCCTCTTTTAAGATAATGTTGAGAAATTTTAAATTGAATATGTTGGTGCTATAAGTACATTATTTTGGTTAATTTTTTTAAGAATACATGCATGGAGGTGGAATTAAAGGATGTGAGTGGTAGGTGAGTTGTTGGGGGGAATCTTCCTCAAAACTAGTCACTCATTATATTGCCTTTATCCAAATGTAAAGGTACTTACATCATAAGGTGGACATTTTTATAATTGGAAGTGTATTTACCCTAGAAAAATGACTTGAGAATAAGGTGAGTATATGTCGATAGGTGGTGGCTCAACTCAAAAGTAGATGACTAAGAAACCTTTTGTCCACATTCTAGCTCATGGTGGTGATAGGATTGGTAGCAGTGAGAGGATTTAATGCAGTCAAGCTTTGTATTCTAAGAAGATGTAGGGTTAGATGATGATGAGGTGGGTTCCATATTATCAATGGGGTGTTGACCCTCAGTTATGTTATTAGTTTTATTTTTTGTGTTTATCTCAATCATGGTCTAAAAGGGTTGTGGATTTATTTTTTGGTCACTTTTTGGTGTAGTGCATCTCAATTGGCCCTCTGTTTTTTGTTTTTTAGTTTCCTAATGGGGTTTTTTCCTTGGTTTTTGTAGGCTACCCTTTACTTTGGGTAATCTTTTCATTATAATGATTTAGTGTGTAATTCTAGCGTTCCTCTCTTGAACATTATATATGTATAGGTGAGAGAACCTTTTTAACCCTCATATCAATCCTATATATATTTATATAATTATATTTATATTGATAAGGTATTAACATACTTTAAAATATATGATACATAATTTATAATTAATTAAATAAATATCAATCTTCCATTGAATGTCTTAAAAAATATTACAACTATAAGGTCTTATTGGAGCATTATTTGAAATATAAATTTAAAAAAACCCACATCCCAAGCTAGGATGATATCACATATTAATTTATGATATTCAATGGTTTCACCAAGTTAACATTCATTACCTTTATCAAGTAATTCAAGATAATATTTATGGTGTTTTTAGTGTCATAATTAAAAATCCCTCTTGTAGAGCACTAAAATCCTTTGAAATACTACAAATGTGATCAATATGAATAGATGGAATTAATGAATTTGTGTGCTTTGACAATTCCCTCATCTTAGGCAATGTAGTATCTTTTATTCTTATCATCTACTAGCTTAGATTTCAAATTAATTACAAATAAAAATAATAATTGTATTTTTCCATCCAATACCATGTTAACACTAACAAAAACAAAACCTCTTCAAATTTCTATATAATGTAGTGTCCTAGTTGGATACACTCCACCCTCTGCAACACTTTGGTGTCTTTTAAAAATAATTCCACCTAATCATTCTCTCTAAATATAAGATGCATTAATACTATGCTAAATAAATGTGAGATGAAATATAATATGTAAAACCATAATAATCAGATAAATAAATAAAAATAAATGTGACATGATTCAAGTAAATTTGTATATATATGTACTAATTTCAGTCTCAAGTAAGGAGATTCTACATGTTGCTAGGAATAAATTTGTATTTAAAACTAAGAATAGAATGTTAGCAAGATCTTATATATGTATTTAACCCTGAATTTTATATATGGGGGATAGAGTTAATAGTATAGAAATAATTCAAGCACAAGGGTGATAAACTAACATATATATAAGTCCAATTAATTACAAATTTAGATAAATTAATATTCTAAATTATAATTGTAAAATGATAAATTTGAGAAATTGATATATGATATGAAATTATATCAAAAATACCCAAATTATCAATTTATAAGTAAAATCTAGAGCCAATTAAGATTGCAATTCAAATACAAATGAAACATTCATACCAACATTACATCTTAAAAACTAAGTGCTCTAAATAAAGATTAAAATAAGAAAAATACTAAATGATATGGATAATAGATTACTTGCAAATAGGCTTAGAATTTTATCATGATATTAACTTGATCAAAAGACTTTGATAGCATGGATTTATGGATTAATTGATAGCTTAATTAAAGGATTAATGGATTGGTGTAACAAGGATTTCTTGCACATTCACCTCATTAGTTCAAATGAAAGGAGATGGTGGATTTAAATAGAGAGAAGGGAGGGAGATTTTATGAAATTTAAAATTACATGGAATTCTCTAGAGAGAGAACTCTCTAGAGAATTGGAGAAGTGTTGGAGAATTATAGGCTCCATTAGAGGATCTTATTAGGTTTTAGTGCGGGTTTAGCTAGTTTTATAGGAGAATTAGGTGGAGAAAAGGTTTAGACATGTAGGAGAGCTTAGGGGATATGTGGGTTATGGAAATTTTAAATTCCCATATTATGGATAAGTGGGGGTTAGTTGATAAATAATACATGTTTAGGAGAATTAATTAATTTTTGGGATGATATAATGTTAGTGAATAGATATGGATAATAAAAAGGGTGTTAGAATAATGAGTAGGAATAGTATTGAGGATAATTTAGACATAATTATATATAACTAGGGATGTGATTAGAATAAATTAGTGATGTTAGTGTTGAAATTAATAATATAATGAAGGCAAGCAAATTTAGATGCATACATTTTTCCCCTCTTTGAAAGGGCATTACAACTGAATCAAGTGGAAGGAGCAATGGTCTTTCAAAGAAGAAAGACACTCAGATAAATGTTGAATACATGATTCCCCCTTGATGGGACATGCATGGATGAAGGAGGTGGATGGCCACTTGAAATAGGAAATAAGGGTGGTATGTACGAAGAGATAAGGGTTTAAAATGTTATATATGAGATCAATGATGAGGAAAATGAACTTGACATTAGCAGTGAGCTACAAAGTGATGATGCCCCAAGAAAAAACCTATGCTTAGGGAATAGAGATAACTATGTCATGATTATCAACACATCCCAAGGGGAAATCAACCATAACATGATGATGATAAGACAAAAAGTTTAAATTTTTCTATGTATCCTAAGTAAGGACACATATTATGGAAAGTTGCAGACCAAGATGATAAATG
This sequence comes from Torreya grandis, assembly GCA_037957365.1. Taxonomy (NCBI): domain Eukaryota; kingdom Viridiplantae; phylum Streptophyta; class Pinopsida; order Cupressales; family Taxaceae; genus Torreya; species Torreya grandis. The sequence continues at coordinate 627,281 of JARHVA010002028.1, read as the reverse complement.
CCCTAAGATTTTGACATATCCCAAGAAAGGATGCATGTTGGGAGAGAATTAGGACAAAATAAAATAATGAATTGATAAGATTAATAATGAGTATAGATCAAAGCTGATGAAGTAGATGAGAAAAGTAATGATATGATCAAGTGACAAAAAGATGAAGGGGAAGAATTGAACTATAATACATCAAATAAATGAGCCATAATGTGATTAATAGCAATGATACCCATAGCAAGGACATGTACAAGGGAATGAGAGATGATAATAAAGTTGTGATTCTATTCATGCCCTAAAAAAATGAGGAACCATAAAATTTAAATGATGAATTGATCAATCAGTAATAATGGATGAGTGATGGAAAAAATATGTATGTTGTGATTTTTTGGGCCAAATCAATAGGTGTAGGTGATTGATGAAATATTAGGGATATAATTATAGGGATGGTAATTGATCAAAAGACTAATTGATTAATTATTGATATTATATCTCAAGGATTTGACTAATGAAAGACTTGGAGAATGATAAGGGATAAGAGGTATGTGAGAACAAATGATGGGGAAAGAGGAGAGAGTGGCTAAGCTAAGCTTAGACATGTTATATGACTAAGCACTACCTATATAGTCTAAAATAACTCAATCCAATATAGTTAAAACTAGATGATAGATGATAAGATAGATTCAAGGAGGATGACAATGATGGATTTTATATATGTTAGTTGTTAGATAAAGGATATGACTTGACTCTTATGGTAGTCATGAAGATAAAACACTAGGAAAAGTGATTGGATATGAGATGTTAGATGTTGATGACTAGAGAGATGATATATGAGTTACTAAAAGGATATATAAAGGATGATAAATATCTTAGAGAAATGATTTGATATTAAACAAGTAGATTTGGATGTTTGACTTGATGATGGGATTAAGATGATTAGATATTTAGACATGTGAGAGAGGATGGGAAAAATGATGAGTGTATTCTATTGTCAAGCTATCATTATTGTAATATGTCTCATTATAGTTTAATAAATTCAATGTAAATATATCACTAGGAATTATTCCCCATGATATAAGTATGACTAAGAGGATGTTGTGCCAAAGTGCATGATTATAAAAGGGATAAATGATGGACTCTGCATAGGGCACCCAAAAGTATCATTAGAGATTTTTTGGATCCACCATAACATCTTAATTCATTTCACCCTTGACATAAGATTAATTTAAATACTAATAAAATAAGATAAATACATACAATAAAATAAGCATAAATAGATATATACATGATAAAATACATGTAAACAAGTCAAACAACATAGATCATACAAGTAACACACATAAGTATCTATATAGGGATGTGTTTTGATTAGTGTCTTATCTATTGTCCTAATTAGAGTCTATAAAATGAGTGATCAGGTGATGAGTTGGACAAATTAAGTCATGATGATCATGATGTCAAGGTGGATTAAGGGTATGGATTTAGACTGGGATATATATTTTGAATAGACTAAGGACATGGATGTCATGATTAGGATGTAGGACAAGATAATATGACAAAATAACAACATGATAAGATGACATGGAAAAATTAGGATATAGGATAATATGACCAAGATACTCAAGACATATGTCAAGATGACAAGAAATAAGACAACTTAGATGTTTTGGGATTTTACGGATTTTATAATTTTTAGGGTTTTTTAATATTTCAATTTTTAGGTCTTTTAAGAATATGTATGTACACTTTATAAATGGGGTTACTATTAAAAGGAATACCAATCCTATAAACTAAGATAAATATGGATGAAATGCTAGATGGGATGATAAAAAGATGAGGGTGATGTTGAAAATGGGATGAGAAGCAAGGAATAATGGACTATGGATTGCCAATGAACACATCTTAAAAGAATTAGATATTTAGTTACCTGAGTGTCCATTGGAAGATATACCAAGATGATTCCATAAAATTTCCCAAGACATATTCCACTCTCTTACAAAGTTCAAGATTGGAAGGAATGGTAGACCATATAGGGATAAGGGGCATATGGATATGATAGACAAAGATGTTTAGGCCATGACATGGGTGGGATTGTTAAGTAAAATGGTATATGACTATAGAGATGAAGTGGATTTTTCCCCCAAATGATGAGGTACTTGTAGACAAAAAATTATTTTTCCATGACACTAAAAATTGGTTTTCATCATGGTACTTGACCAAGGTGCCAAAAGATTAGTTTTCACCATTAGATGAATTATTATTATTATTGACTTTTATTAGCATCTTAATTTATTGGATATGGGTATGATATAAAAGAATGCTGACACTTTATTGATATTTATCAAACACGTATTCTATAGATATGTGATACTAGGATCATGTTGTTACTATTAGATGTATTGATGTCCTTATGACCTTCTTTGTCTCTTGATTGATACCCCTCTAGCCATCTAGACCAAGTGTCTTCATCACCCCTACAAGAGACAATGTTGCTTGAGATTATGAGGTATGAGATGTATGGATTTAGGGTTTAGATTTTATTATGATGTATATAACTTGAATGGATGATAGGATCATAATATGGAAGTTTAATGGGTAATTGGGAAGTGGAACTAGTAGTTGTACACACCATTAGACACGTTAGATGTTTTATATTTAATTGGTGTCATAAGATAAAAGACTTTAAGAGATACAAGACACTTTGAATTTATGGTTTATATTTGATTTGATTATTTTAAGGATTATCAACCATCTTAATTCTACTTTTAAAAATGATTTGATTTTTAGTCTTGATTATTTATTGATTGTTCCCTGATGCCTAAATTTGGGGTTCACTAGAAGAGATTTATTTTTGATTTGATAAATGTTTATTATTTTGATTTTAATGTTCCCTTAGTGCCTCGAAGAGGGTTTCACTAAGGGAAGACACTTTTTTATTTGATGAGATAAATACTTTATAAACCATAGCTATGAACTAGACAAGTGAGGGTTTTGATATTTGGACCGACATCCAAGGGGAGGGTTTTACGTAGTAGACCCACAACCAAGCATTACAAACCACAACAAAATGAACTTAAGGAATCCCTAACCCAAAAAAGTGTAGCAAAAGGGTTTTGAGGATCTTGTAACCTTTAAAAATCACATATAAAGGGTTTTAAGGCTCCCATAACCTTATTAATAATAAAAAAGGATTTGGAGGCTCCTACAACCTTGGTAAAATAGAAAACAAGGGGGTTTTAAGGATCTTAAAACCATAACACAAGGGTTTTAAGGTTCCCACAACCTCAACATAGTCAAGGATGTTACAAATTAATGAAATTTGAAGAGCTAACACCCTTTGGCAAGACTTCCTTGAGACTTACTCTATAGATTAAGAATTCCTTAGGAGTAGAAGATCTTCTACCACCTGGGTCTTTTTCACAACCTCCACATAGTTTAGACATAATAAGTGGGTTATTTCTCCCATTAAAACCAACAAGGTGGATTCCTATATCATCCACTCTAATAGGATAATATTTTATTGGCATTTCTATATCCACCCAAAACTAATATAACTAAAATTGAGTAGGTACCTCTACAACTTTGAACTTTAGTGTAGTTTTTTTTCCTTCCTCCACATTCCTTACATATAATAGGAGTGAAAAAATGTCTAAATGAAACCAAAACCCCCCAAAAGGATTCATCCATGTCATATCTGATCTTATAAAATATTATGATGAAAACCATGAATATTGAAACTTGTATATACCAAGGGTGGACTCCTCTATCATCCACTCTAATATAGTAAAAGGTGGCTTTAGTAAAATAGATCCCTTCTAAACCCAAAATCTAGCTTCCCTCAAAACTAAGCACTTGAAGATAGAACAAAAAAATTATAATGCTTTGGTAGGATAAATGATTGTTTTCAATATCCATGTTATCATTTGTGTCTAAAGTGGGGATTCCTCTAATGTACATACCAGTTAAAGAGTTAAGGGATTGGGTTATTTTAATACCCAACCTATCTTGTAAATAAATCTAAGTATGGGATCCTCCATGATCCACCCCATAGATGATCCACTGATGGGTTACATGTTGTAGATGACTAAGATATAAGGGGAGGGCCTAATTCCTCCCCTACTTTGTTTGTTACCATACCCACTCAAGGATGCAAACCTAATATAGCTACATACCTTGACTCCAATGCTACTCCACCAGTTAAAATCTAGATTAGTGTAAAAAGGCAAGCCCTTACCATGAATATAAAACCATGGGTTACATAGATCTATAATGGCACCATTTACCCTCCAGTTCACATAGTTCATTTCATAATGGGTATAAACCCTCTAGTCCTAGGTTAGCACCTATATCTCCATGGCATCATTGCTATTGGTGTTGCTTATTTATCATCTTAGACCATCCACTTCCTGATGCTCTACCATCTATAGGAGATTAAAAAATTCAAACTATTTGTTAGTGTACCTATCATTAATTTGGACATAGTAACCTCTACCCATAGCTTCCCATAGTTCTACCTCTTGGTGTGGATTTAGATCATCATCTGTACCCTCCCTTTGGCTCTATTTATGAGACTTCTCCCCACAAGGTGATTTCAAATTTTTACCTCCACTTTGTTCCAACATCTTTTATTAGGATGATGATTTAAAATTTCTTTATTTCAACTTACTAGATCAAAGGTGATTTGATTATCATATATGAATTTTTGAATATGGCTTGGACTTTTGTATTTTCATCACATGTTATATTACTTGTGTAAGATTATAATGATGTATGACTTTATGCATCTCTATGGAAAGAGGTGATTAAATGATAATTGATGGGAAGAAAATGATCTATGATGGATGAAGGTGTGGGAGATGGTAGGATGAGATCAATGCATGGTGATGGGGCAACATGGTCCTCATAAGGGTTCTTTAGAGTCTTAGTTTTGACATCAAATAAACTTTCTTCAAGATCAATAAAATGATCAATAAGACTATTTGTAGGACATGAAACTGATGTAAGATCATATCCACTATGATTATCTTTGATAGATAAATCTTGTAAAAACACTATCATGACTTTATCATCCTAATTAGGATCAAAATGTATGCCTTGTGATTAGTTGACATCTAGATTAGATGTACCCTCAAAAAGGTAAGCATGGTTATGATCTACAACATCAATCAAGGATGATTATTATGAAAAATAATATGGTTTAGATACTAGTATTGGACATGCTCCTAATGTAGATAAGACTTTTATTGACTCCATTATTGACTCTGATGAGGGTACCAATGACATTAATGAGGCAATGGTACTAATAGAGGATTATTTATTTGAAATCAACCTCTCCAAATGGGGTCTTTGACATGATGATGGGGATACAATGGATTTGACAAAGATAGGACCATAAAATAAGGATTCATAATAAAATATAGGACTAGGTTTATGATAAATAGACTCATCATCAATGGAAGATTTGTCAAAGAATGAGGGGACTATGGAAGATGGACTTGGTGTCTTAATCTTGGCTTGGAAAGATAAGGGCTTGATCATGATTAATAATGAAATCTTAGCATTACTCTTCTTGGTCACACTTGGATGTAAACCCATTTGATTCATTCTTTATTTTTATTTCACCATGTTCGATGAGGTCTTAAATATAGTTTTATAAATTACAACATTGATTAATGGTATGTCTCTAGATTTGGTGATATACATAGTATTGGTTGGATTTATACCAAGAGGGCTTAGGCCTAGTAGGATCAAGATGTCATATGGGTGGATATATCATCATTTATATGGTAACAAGTTTATGGAAGAGGGATTATAAAGATATAATAAGAGGAGTATAGGGCCTCTCTTCACTTATTGACTTGAGTGATGAAGAAGTAGACATTGGATTTGATAGTTGTGGACATGATTGGGTGGGTAAACTAGTATTAAAAGGTGTTGCTAAGGTAGGATTCCCTTTGCTAGTATAGGAAGGGGTAGATGACTGGATATGATTAGTGGCTAGAGGATTTAAATGGGATTGTTTAGTATGAATACTAGGATTTGACTGATGGGAATGGTTGCAGACTAGAGGTAATGTTGGGTGGATGGGGTCAAAGTATGTAATAAGTGGAGTGCTCATCTAAATGAGGTGAGAAAGGAGTACATACCTATTATCTATGAGGCATTTCTCAATTAAGTTTTCTAACTTTTCTTTGGAATCCATAGATCAAGATGGGAAAAAGTATGGATGATGTGGTTTTAACAACCTAAATCAGAAAGTCTAGGGGATTAAATGGAAAGATTGAGGGATAAAGATGGAATGTGTGAAACAAATTTGGAAAAAAGGATTTATTTAATCTAATATTAATTTTGACTAGATGTTTAATGTGATGTGATGTTTGATGAAGTAAGATAAGATCAAGTAAACCAAATTAGGATGTGAGCTAGACTTTGATGATTTTGATTAGATTCAACTTAGTGAGCTATGACAAGCTTTAGGAATCAACTAGGGCTAGATTTTCCCAAGAGATTAATTTTGACTTGGGGTTGATTATATTAATAATATCTCAAGACTAAGATGATAAAATAAAATAGGATGAGATTATTTGGTTGATATATTGATAGGATTGTGATTATGACTCAAACTTTATGAGACATAAGTAGGCTTAAAATCAAGACCTTAAAGAGTTATTTTCCAATGTAGATGAATACTAGTGTATGATTATAGACTTGATATGATTAATAATATTTTCAATGGGACGATCAATTAAAGATGGGTTAGACTATGATTAGGACTAGGTTGTAAGGGATAAAGCAGTGGACAAGGTGATTAAGCTAGACAAAATAAAGACAAGTGATAGGGTGTTGACTAGGGTAAGGTGGGTTTTGTGATGGGTAATATGGTTTGGACTAAGACTCTAAGGATGATATGGATAAGGTTAAGACCAAGGTATGACTATGGTATGATTAGGTCAAAAGGTAACTAGAATTAGATGAGATGGGGATATGATAAGGTCTAAGATAAGGGATGATGATTGTGATTATGTTTCACTAAGGTATAAGTTTATGTGTTTTATTTTAAGGGATACAAACAATACAGGCCTCCACAACACACAATAAGATAAAGTAATCCATAATCTTATAATTAGTGATTGACTTGGGAGTGTAACTCAATGATTATACCATCTAACAAATTTATGGGTGAGGTTGTAGGCTGGTGACCTGTTACAGAATATCTCAACCCCATTTACACTTAATGGTCATTGGGAGATGATACTAACTCTGACAAAAAGTCATTTATTGTAGTTAATGGTCCTAATCTAGGCTATAAATGATCTATAAGGGTGTCCTTGATATACACTAGGTACATGGGCCCCAAATTTATAAAGGGTGTTTTCTACTACTTGGGTTGGTCCTCACCTTCATGGGATCCTATATGGGGTCTCCTTATAGGCCTTATAATATCTCTCCCTCTTATTTATACTCCACCAAAACACAGAGTGTATATTTGTGCATGGTGGTGAAATCCATGTTCATAATCCCCCTAAGACTATGGCAAGTGTGTGGGTATCACTTTCATGTCATGTTGACCCCTAAAAAATGAGAGGGTTTGTTAGTGGTTTTTGATCCTTTGAGACTTGTGACTAGGATGTAAAGAGATAATATACCATTATATCCCTTGGGTAAAGACAAATAAACAAAAATTTAATTAACTAGTTAATTAAGTGTGATATATATAAGATATTTTTTTAAATTCCAAAATCTTTGATAGGTGTCCTATAAAGTAAGTAATTAGTATTTTTAATTTAGAAATATTGAGGGGTGACATATAAGATAAAAATGTTAGATAAAAATGTGACCTATAAAATAAAACATTAGACAAAGACAAAGATGTGTAAAAATATAACCTATAATACAAGTGGTTATTATTCTTAATCAAGATAAAATTGCCAATGAATTTACCCCTGTAAAAATCAAAAAAAAATGTTAGTCCAAAAATATTCAATATAAAACACTAAAAAAATCATAGGGTTTACACTATAAAATAAATAAATAAGGGGTCAAGATGTGGGGATCTGGGGGTAGCATCCCCCAGTGGGGTCAAGGGCCAACACCCCTTATAGGGGTAAACACCCTAGATATACTCTTTAGGGTTGAGGGGTAGTAACCCCAATGCCAAAAGTGATTTGGGACTTGAAAATCCCTTCGGATGACTCAAAATTCACCAATAATGGTCCTAAAAATGCACTCAAGAAAGAAAATTTTTAAATAAAAATAAAGAGAAAAATCACTACTAGCTGGATAAAAAATGTAGATACATATTCAATTGTTAATCAAAATCACATATAGAGGCACAAAATTGTAAATAGAATACCAAAACCATTTATGTAGATAAGTGATGTTACAAAATGATTAGGCAGACTGCTAATAGATAGATAGTAAAAAACATGATGTGTGATTAGTGATATTATAAAATTATGACTATAGACAGGATATTTTGTCAAAATCATCACTAAAAATAAACAATTTTATCAAAAATACAATTATTTAATAGTGATGTTATAAACTAATTAGTTATAATAGACTAGTTATCAGTTTAAAATTGTAGACAAAATAGGCAAAGTCATAACTTACTGAAGCAAAATTGTAAATAGAAAAAGTGATATTGAAAGTTAAAAAAACTTGGTAGATTCACAAGTTTACAAAGAATTAATGAACTTAAAATATATGTTTAGATATGTTTATATTAGATTATGATATTTACAACATTTATTAAGACTTACACATGATTAATAAAAATAGTTTTAAAATCATAACTGGGAGTCACAATATGCCTTAGTATCATGTTTTTACCTCAATCCTATAAAATAAATGTTAGGGATAAGTACCAATATCTATAAAATAGTAAATGATATGCTTAGTTAGAAAGTAAACTAATTACAGATTATAAACTAATAAAAATTGCAACTAGATAGAAAAAATTTACTTGAAGGTTTGAGATCTTATGATTTAAGTTTGACAAAATTATCACTTATTTCCTATAACCAACCAGGTTAGCAAAGAGTAAAAAATTACAAAAAAAAAAGATTATAATGTCTGATAACCTGATTAGAGACAATTTTGTATTAAAATCAAAATCATAATTATAGTAATCAAAATCATAGATGGAATTCAAAATCATAACTAGTAAAAGGAAATTTTGTAATATTGCAATTAGAATTAAGCAATTTCATAATATTATAGCTAGAAAAAGGTGATTTTATAATTTTACAACTAGTAATAAGTGATTTTGAAATATTAAAACTACCAATAAGTGATATTTTACTAATAATATAATTAGTCAAATGATTAGTAGTTAATGTTATGGTTAAGGGAAAAATTGTAACTATCAAGGTAAAAATCACTACATCATAGTCACTTCTTTCAAAGTAAAATAACTTTTCACCTGGAATGTACAAGTTTTGAAAATTTGAGCCTAAATTCTTCCTAACCAGACCTGTAAGTTGAATTTTTTCACACTTCACACACAATTGTTAGTTCAAAGGAGGGTTCTCGCTATGGTCACCAAATGTAAGATGATAAATTTGAGAAATTGATCTATGATATGTTGTTATATAAAAAATACCTAAATTACCAATATACAAGTACAATCTTGAGATAATTAGGATTTCAATACAAATACAAATGAAACATTCATACCAACATTACATCCTAAAATATAAGTGATCTAAATCAATATTAAATTAAGAAAAATACTAAATTATATGGATAATGGATTGCTTACAAATAGGCTCAAATTTTATCATGATATTATCTTGATCAAAAGACTTTGATAGCATGGATTTATGTATTAATTGACATATTGATGAAAGGATTAATGGATTGGTGTAGCATGGATTTCTTGCACATTCAACACATTAGTTCAAATGGAAGGATATGATGGATTTAAATAGAGATAAGGGAGGGAGATTTTATGAAATTTAAAATTCCATGGAATTATTTAAAGAGAGAACTCTCTATAGAATTGGATAAGGGTTGGAGCATTATAGGATCCATTAAAGGATCCTAATGGGGTTTAGTGGGGATTTAGTAACGTTTATAGGAGAATTAGTTAGAGACTAAGTACTAGGCATGTAGGAGAGCTTAGGGGATAGGTGGGTTATGGGAATTTTAAATTCCCATATAATGGATAAGTGGGGGTTAGTTGATAAATAATACATATTTAGGAGAATTAATTGATTTATGGGATGATATAATGTTAGTGCATAGATATGGATAATGAAAGGGGTGTTGAACTAATGACTAGGTAGATTAGCAAAGATAATTTAAATAGAATTTGATGGGATTGGGGATGTGATAAGAATAAATTAGTTATGTTAGTTTTAAACTTAGTTCAGTGAAGGAGAGAAAATTTAGATGCATACAATAATATAGAGATATGATAAATATAGAAAGTGATAAATATGAAATATGTTAAATTGATTACAATACAAATAAAATTGATACTTAACTAGGTTTTACTATGTGTAAATATATCTAAACTGAAATAGGTGGGAAATATGTAGGATTAGTATTCTAGATTAGTCATCATATTATGAAAATCATATTTTTATAGATGCAAACACTACCCTCAAATCTAGAAACTACCATTGATGTTAGTGTCTAAATATGATGCAAGTATCTAGTATAGAATAATGACTAAGTCTGAATTTAGATTTGGGATATAGGTCATTGTTCTTTATTAATTGATCAAACCTATTAATGTGTGTTTTGACATGTAAAAAATAATTAATTAAGGGTTTTTAATACCTAGCTTCTCTTAAAAGGATGGATACTTGTTTATGTGATTCTCCTTTTAGGAGAGGAAGGGATTAATAACCCATACCTAATTATTGGTTGCATGTCAAAATTCACATCAACATGTTATGGAACTAGAAGGAGGGATTGATCTAAAATTGAAGTGCATTCTTTGAAAATTTTAAGTCTAAAACACTTTTGTGTCATTTCCTAGCTAGTCCCATGGCCTTAGCATGGCTAGGTGGGTGTAGTTACCCAATAAATGTCCCAAGGCCCATTCATGACTTGCCTAAGAATATTGATTCATTTTTTTCAAGATACACACATGGTGGGATTCTAATAATAGAATAACACATTTAGGCATTTAAGGATGCCATCATTAGAATTTTTACCCATTGTGAAGATGTGGATTATCACTTGTTCTCTTAATATTTGGATAAGGATGCATATGACTAATATATTAGACTATCAAATGGTTGTATAACCACATGGGTTGATTTTAAAAGTTTTTTCCTAAGCCTTTTTAGAGAGCCCATCCATTATGATATCATATACCATAATTTTGTTACATCTTATATGGAATCCAACAAATTTTTATGTGTTTTCATCCAACACTTTCATCAATTATATATGGATTTGAAATACCCTTTCCTACAGATTGAAGCATTAGACATAAAAATCTACCTCAAAACATTGTTTCCCCTCAATTTCATTTTTTTTGAAGGACTCTTTTAACTCTCACATCCTTGGCATTAACTTGTGAAGCATCTTAGACCATTAAATAACAAGTCATGTCTCATGATCAGAGTATTTTTTTTACCCACTATGATAATAGAATGTTCATCCACAAAATCCTTCAATTTGCTTGCTTATGAGTAATCCCATCAGCCAATTTGTGCTTTATAATGAGAAATTGTCCCTGTAATTACCTTAGATGTGCCAAAAAGTGAACTCCACTATAGGTAATGAAGACCATTCTTGATCCATTAATGCATATAATTATGTTAGTTTAGTATGCAATTAGTAGGATGTTTTTACTAATTTTAGTAGGCAAGTGTCTTTTGATACTTATACTAATTATCTATTATTAATTTCAAGGAGTTACCAATAGACAATGCATGGGATAATCCCTAAAAGTAGTGATGATGAAGAAACATCTGTTATATTGAGATATTTGGTCACACATGATCAAATCAAATATGAGTTACCTACTCAGGAGGGTGAATCACAAGTCTTTTACAATCAGCATGAATATGAACTTAATTATTTCAAACCAATGGATGATTAAGATGCATGTTATGCATCTAAAGCATTATTATCCTTTGTTTCTCCCTCTCTAATGGAAGAGTTGATTCAAGATTATAAATAACTCAATGGTAATAGCCTTTTTCCCAATCCATCATAGGAGATGAGTGAGATTGAATAATAATACAAAGATAAAGTGGGTTATCCATGTGAAATAAGCATATTGGAGGCTCTCAATATGAAAGAGCTCCCACTTTTGGATAACCTTACATTTTGACCAATTAGCATTAGCCTAAAGTGTATAGTCATGGAAGGAGGTATGCCAATGTAAATTAATGTTGAAAGTGAACATATTCAGTGTATTACTTTGCATACCTCATCCATAAATGATAAGGATAGGATATCAATGACATGAGAGGAACCATTATCATGCCTCCCTCGCAATAAAGATGAATTTCAAGATGTTTCCATAACATCCATGTCAATCAAAAAGTGGCCAATAAGTGACTCATATACTAGTTACCATCAAAAGCATGCCACATTTAGGTTAGATCTTCCAATAAATTTCATATGTATAGATACCTATCCCTATCCCTCATTTTAATAACATGTAGAGGATTATGTATTTTTAAACCCTATCCCTCATTATTTTTACAATATAGGTGCAAACATAATATAGAATTATATAGTCCTAGTTTTCTTAAATGTTATGAACTAAACATAGACAAATCTTTATGGGATAATGTTTTCCATCATAGAGGGAAACATATGATAAAATAGGTATACCCTCTACCCTTCTCAAAATACTATAATATATGTTTCTAACTAAATTCAGGCATGCTCTTTCCTGAAAAGAACTTTGTTAATAATTTATTTTTCCTTCTTTGTTTTCATTTCTTTTTATTTCCTTCATGTCCCTTGTTGTTAGTTTAGGTTTGCTTTGGTTTATTTCCCTATTTTTGTTGTTGGTTTTATCCCAATTATTTTTTTCCCTATGGTCCCCTTTTTAATCAAAAAAATTAAATAAAGAGATGTTGCAAGAGTAACATAGGTATTACTCAAAGAGCCTAGTTGTAATTTTGCTTGAAGATTCTATGTGAAACTATTATGAGTGCATGGTTCATTTTCAGAATTTTAAAGTTCAATGATTCATAAAATAACTTATGGAATTATAAAAACTATTTTATTATTTGAATCCATCTAATGTACTTACATAAATATCTAAATAAAATTGCACCATTTCTTAACTTTTGATTTATATTGAGTCATCATGAACTTGTTAATTTTATTTTACCTATAACTTGGTCCCCAAACCTCTATGAATGAATTGAAAAATCTTATTTCAAAATAATTGAGATAAAAATGTAAAATCTAAAATTCTCCTTGAAAGGGTGATCTTAGCAGCCTCCATCACAGGCTTTCTAGATTGGTTGGTAGTGGAATAAGGCCTTTCGAAGGGACTAGAGGTATCTATATCGAAGATGGTAGCAGAGCAATGACCACACCACTTCCCCTAAGCCAAATTTTAAAATATTTTTCATTCAATAGTTCTTGCCTTATGAAAATTTGAATTACTACATATGAATTCAAAATAAATGAATACATTAGCTAATCACATAGATAGTTTCAATAAGATTATGACTTAGTATGTCACTTGTTCTCATAGAATTTAGTACCTTTGAATACAGGTTTATTATAAGTAATTGTTTATGGCTAATGTTTTTCATTCTTATGAAATCAAATATTTTGGATTCTCAAAATACTCAAGATTATTTCCAAGTAGGAGTCACCATTTGTTTTTGCTTACATAACACACCCCATTTTTAGTCTAAAAATGGGGACCCTCTTTTTGCTCTAGAGTCGGGTCTTATACCTTAAGGAGTTCATTATGGTTTCTTGTTTAAATCTATCGTCCTAGGTTGTATTAAGCTAAAAATTTGAATGTACATGAGTCTATTAAGTCTTAGTTTATTTTGTTTTCTTGTGTTCTAAAACACATTTTACAGCTTCCTTTTATACTATTTTGTCTTGGATTTATGAAAATTATCTAATATTTCATAGTTTTTATGGATTCTTTTCTTGAATAACTCAGTCCATTTCTACTTTATTTTGAGTCAAAATGGCTAAATGTTTAAAAGGTTTCAATTTTTAACTTAGTCAATTTTCATCAAATGGATGAAATTGGATTTTGAAGTGAAATGGATAAGTTTTTGAAAATATTCATTTTATACTTAGTAATTTTTTATCTTTTGCCTTAGCTATTTTTATTCAAATATTTAGTCATTAGATTTTGATTTAAAATTGTTGACTGTGTCTTTTATATTGTGCCTATAGGTGCTTATGTTTGTCTTGGTGCCACATGGTGACTTTTTGCATCTGTAACAACTCCAACTCATCCAAAAATACTTTCGGCACTTAGCCAATTTCATAAAAGTTTCTCATATCATGTGGCACATTTTATCTTCCTTTAAAGACTTATCTAATTTCATAAAGTTGACCATCACCATGTTTCAATTTCCATGTAGCTCCAACCCATTTGAAAAAGTGTTTTGACACTTAGTTGATTCTTTAACTTTTTCTAGAGCCACATGTTATTTTTCACTTAGCAAGACTTAGTTGTTTCTCTTCAAAGGTTACCCAATGTAATGTGTCAATCTCTTAGTGGTCTTAGGCTTGTTCAAAAGTCTTTTAAGAATTGATCAATTTTTTTCAAGGTTGCCTAGTGGGGATATAACATTAAGAAAATTTTGGGCTAGCAAGTTAGTAAGATGATGCGACATGGCATAATCTCAATGCTTTGTTATCCTAGAGATGTTTGTACCAATGTAATATTTTTAGGCTAGTATTTCAGTGATATGATGTCACATGGCATCATCCCACTGCTATGTTATCCTTGAGATGTTCATATAAATCATAGAGCCTCTAGGATAGTGGGTTAGTGAGATGATACCACATGGCATCATCCCACTACTTTGTTATCTCATATATTTTTATATAGATCATGGAGCCTTTAGGTAAGCAAGTGAGCAAGATGATTCCATATGGTGGAATATCACTACCCTACTATCATGAAGTGGTCCTTTTAATTATGAATCCCAACTAAGCTCTCAAAAAAGTGAGATGATGATATGTGTCAAAATATCACTTCACCATAGAGAGAATAGTTGGCATACACTTAAAGATTAAACCAAGAAAAAAAAGAGTGAGGAGAAGCCACATGGAAGGGAACCTATCTGAACTAAATTCATGATGGTTGCATATCCAATAAAGCATGAGCCTAAAATTTATGGCCCATCTACTTGTCAAAACTATCAAGAGCTTGAGAATAGACTTCACAACCTATTTGATTTTTAAAATCAAATCATTGTCTAATTGAATCATGATTAAGATGGGAATAATTAGCATGGCCTATGTATAAATATCAATCATAAAACATAAAAGACAAACTTATCATTGAAAAAACATAGCAATTGATTACACAAAATCATGGGTGACTGGTGGTCTTGATACAATCCCAACTACTTTTAGCTACTAGAATTCAATTGAGATATGGTTTAGTTGTGCCAATTCTAAGAACACCTTTAATTTGTTAGATATTTTAAACTACCTACGTAACCACACTCTCTTAATTATATTGATGATTATTTTAACTTCCCCATTAGTGGTTGAATTTGAATTTAAAATTGAGTATGTATTCAAACTCCTTAGGCGTGTGTGCCTATATAAGATCGGCTCTTTGATGTAATAAGGGTTGGTCCTTTTAGGATGGAGAAATTTATGATTAGGATAGTTCCATTATAATAAAGTAATTAGTGGAATAGACATGCTTGGATTTTCCATAGTTAGTAGACCAAGCATTTTCCATGTTTTCTTAGTGTTATATTTTTATTGATGTTATGAAAATGAAGTTTGTAGTTGAACTACTATTGTAGTTTATATAAATGAATATTCTAAATCATAATATTGAGATATGCTAAATACAAAAGTACCAAATTTGAAATATGTTCAATTGATTCTAATACAAATAAAATTGATACTTAGCTTGGTTTTACTATGTTTAGATATCTCTAGACTAAAACAAGTGGGAAATATGTAGGATCAGTATTTTATATTAATCAATAATTATGGAAATTGTATTTTTTTATCTATAGACACTACCATCAGATGTAAACACTACCATTGATGTTAGTGTCTAACTATGATGTAGGTATCTAATACAAAATAATAACTATATCTAAATTCATATTTGGGATACAAGTCATCACTCTTTGCTAATTGATCAAACCCTAACTCTTCACCATTATAATGAGTTTTTTAAAAATGGGTTAGTGAGCTCATGATATCAAGATAACCCCAAAGACCCTTATGTCAATGAGTACTACCTACATAGCCAATACTTCATGGAGGGTCTCATACATGTATTTCTCCCTTATATGTGTGAAAGTGTGTGTATAAGGGTGTAATATACTATAGATGATGCATGTAATGATATATCTTGTAACTTGATAAATATCACTCATTGGCTACTCTTTAAATACTTCAAACCTATAATATGATTGCTCTTGTGCTTGATATGATATTAGTGATGAATATGGTAGAATAGCTTGGTTGTGTAGTTGATTTATTTAGATTTTTTAGGTGTTTTCTTAAAAAAAATTTGATGAGGAATGAGAAGGCTTAAACTTGTATTTATACAACACCTTTTGAAAATAACTCATGGTAGGGTTAACTAAGACAAATAAGTTGACCCATAGGTTTTGAAATATTTCCAATTTAGATGAATTTTGGAAATTAGAAAATAGATAAGGATATAGACACTACCATCGGTGGTTGTGCCCCTATGTGTCTAGTAGTGTCCATAAGTCTAGAAAATAAGTATGGATTTGAAATTGATAGTGAAGTATTTTTATAAAGTTTTAAGTTTTATGTGTAGTTCAGGAGACTTGGGTCATTATAATGATATGGGTTAGACTAAGAGATAAGCATTAGGCATAAGGATATGAAAAATGTGAGGCTTTTGGTATTAGGGAAGCTTAGAACTAAAGAGTGGATCCCTAATTGATATTGGTCAAATTTACAAAATTGAGATGTTATAAATATATAGTTTTAATATCTACATATCCCCCTTTAATAGAGTAATGCATAAAGATGAAATTACTTGTTTAAAGAAAATAAATATGTATTTGGGTGTGTATAATATGCCTTGCCTTTGTTTGAGCCTACTTTGTGTGCTTTGCTAGTGTATAACCTATAACCAAGAGCATGTTATAGTATAAATCAATGCATATAATCAAAAATTTGAAATAATTGAAATGCATGAAAACAAAGAAAAAAGGAAGGAGTATACGTTTTGATTCAAATATGTTTCCTCTTGATGCTTTGACTTGGTAAAGATGTTTTCTTATGAATCATTAGAGCTAGAAGAAGTTCAAACCTAAACCTTAGAGATTCTGAAGAGAGCTATTGGAAGGTATTATTACCCCAATCTAGTGCAAGGATGTGTTGTGACATAGCCATTGAGATCATTATATTTCAATTGCATAACTCAAGTGTGAATATATATAATCTAGTGAGGAATGGTATTTAACTAATCCTATAAATATGGTGATATTAGATTACTAAATCACTCCAAACTATAAATATGGTAATGTTGAATTATTTAATCACTTTAACCTATAAAATGAACAAATTATTGCAGTAGAAAAGGATCAATAATAGTACATCATGGTGTAATTAGTGTATCCTGATGAGTAGTATAATTGGTAAATTTTGTAATTTTTGGTGATATAACATGGCATATGCACCTCTAATATGTCTGAATTAGATTATATGTGTCATAAATCTAAAAAATCTTTGTTTCAAATCTATGTAAAACTAGTGTAATGTATAGGATTATGACCAAAGTGTATATTTTAATCATGAAATGGAATAGGAGATTGTGTAAGTGTGAATGTCATGTCTTTATGACATGCCCCCACTAAAATATGGAGATATTGAATAAGTGTGTAAGTGTGGAGGTCATATTTTTATGACATGCCCCACTAAAACCTAGAGATACTAAGAAAGTGTATTAAGTATGGAGGTCATGCCTTTGTGACATGCGCCCACTCAATCTAGAAACTAAGAAAATGTGGAGGTCATGCTTCTATGGCATGCCCGCACTGATATTCCCCTCATGTTTAAATAATATGAGGGGAATTGAAACTGACTTTTTAGTTACCATATGTGTACTCATATTTAAGGAAAATACTAAATGATGAATTGTCCTAAGTAAAAACAACAAATTGAAACCCTTAAATAATAATGGTGCAATGATAATTAGAGGGCATATTAGTAGGCCAACCCCAAAAGTTAAAAAATAACATAAAAATATTTAAGTTCAACTCTAGCATCCATGTCTATTATTTTGCCTTCTTAATTGATTTAAAATAGGGAACTAGGATTCACCAATTCCAAGTCTTTTGTCCAAATTCATATTCTCTAGTCTCTTTTCTATTTCAATGGTTTCCTTAACTTTATTTTTCCAATAATCATATTCTTTCATAATTATTTTGGCTTCCTCTATGCAAACACGGTGATTTGTGTTATGGGTGTGTTCAGCAAGGGTAGAACCCTCTCATCATGAATTATGAATGTTTATCTTGTGTTAATTAAGTCTAGGTTTGAGATATATCCAAATATCTCCCACATAATATTTGTTATAAGAACAAGGGATGATGTAAACACCTTTTTGAGAGTTTGGATCCAATGGATATTTTGTAAATTCTAAGGAAGTATGGAGTGTGTTATGAGGTTTTAAGGTAGTTTAAAAGCCAAATTTTCTAAATTTTTTTCTAATTTATCTAAGATTCCTTTTATGTAAGGAATGGTGATCCTTGAAATATTTGAATTCACATTGGTGTCTATTTATCTCCAAGTGCTAGATTTTTGGAATGTTTTTTCAATTCCACATATTTTATAACTATTTGATGATATAACATCAAAGAAGTGATAATTTTATTATTTCAAGTGATTTGGATCTAAAATATGATGCAAAGGGAGAGAATTTGTATTTCAAAATGCAAGTTTCTTCAATTTAGGCCTAGTCTCCTAATAGCTTTGTTTAGGTACAAAGCTTGTAGGTTTGAATTAACTAAAAAGATTCAAGACAAAATAAACACATTTTTTAGTACTCATTAATCTCTTACA
Source organism: Torreya grandis (assembly GCA_037957365.1). Taxonomy (NCBI): domain Eukaryota; kingdom Viridiplantae; phylum Streptophyta; class Pinopsida; order Cupressales; family Taxaceae; genus Torreya; species Torreya grandis. The sequence goes on along the minus strand of JARHVA010002028.1, from coordinate 608,084 downwards.
ATTTCATGCCAATTTTCAAGTTTATATTCTTAAGGGAAGTTTACTAATTCAACAAAACCATTTTGCAATTAGGCCTCAATTAGGTCTTTATAACCCATCTCATTGAGTTTTTTATATTAGACACTTCACACATTCCAAATTATAATGAAACATATTGAATAAGTTTTTAGGTTCAATTTTTACACTTGAAAAAGTTTCTAGAGTGCTCAAACACAATTTTCTCATAAACCTTAGACAACATTTTACACAGACCTAAGGGACTGTAAATCAAGGTTTATCAACTCAATTCAATGTTTAAAATACTATAAACACTAGGATATGGTTTATACCATGAATATTAAATTATATGAATTGAAATAAATTCTTAAAACAACATAAAATGGCTCAAAACTAGAATTTACCTGTTTAGTTGTATACAATATTATTATATTCATAATTTACAAAACTAAGTTTTTGAGAGTTTTCTTAATCCACACATAGAAGGGAATTAATATAACTATAAATTTATCAATAATAAATCCAATAATGTTCCACCAACATTACACATCAAACCAAGATTTTACTTTTATTGGCAATCATCAAATTTGTATTCAAAACACTATTCTTAGACATAGTCCAATTTACACAGTCACAAAATTATCTCTCTTGCATGAGGAATTAACCTCAAATATATTTAAATAATTTTTTTTATGTTACTTCCATGCCTAACTACCTAAATCATGCATAACAACCATGGTTTGTTGATTGAACTCTCTTAACCCTTGATTAGCACATGAGAGGTGGTAGAGTTAGTTATGGTGTCATTGAACATTGCATGAAAATATTAAAAACATGGTCTAATAGCCTAATAAAGACTCTTAACAACATTATAAGTGCTTAAAATTATTTAAAATACCCAAATATATTATTAACAAATCCAAAATTGATCAAAAGACAAGCTTTCTAGATTAAGAAATTCAAATTCAAAAATGGGCAGGAAAATGCAAAATGAGCCCAAATTCAAATTTTATGCAATCCTAAGACCTATAACAAATGAAAAACATTATATTATACAACTAAAATTCCATAAGACACAAAATAAAAATAAAAATACTTCTTAGGTGATGTTTTTACATCATACTCCCTAAGAATAGAAAAATTGACTCATGAACATTTGTTCATGATGTCTTCAAGAGTACCTCCATATTTGATGATGTCTAATTTAGTCATCCAAGTGGAATCATATAAAATATTATGTTTCCACTTCACAAAGTATTTTTAATATTCCTTAACTATTAGTGTAGGTTTTTATTTTTCCCTATTATTTAATTAGGGAATATTATATATTTGTGCATACATGGAGTTTTCCTACATTCGTGGGATAGGCTAGCTTATGTGGAGATGTGTGTCATAGATGTGTCATAGGTGTCATAAGAATGTCATAAGTAACTCCTTTGACCGGCTATTCCAGGTATGGGAGTTACTTCTCTATTCTTAGCACCTTGTCACCACCTTTCATGGAGGAGTTACAATCTATTCTTGGAGTGTTTTGACCACCTTTTGTGGAGGAGTTACTTTCGTGCTCTCCTATATGTATTATTCACTTTGGCCATCTTAAGTTAATTGAATATTGGGTTTTGCTCGTATTTGTCTTTTGTAAATTATCTCTTTCAGTATTTTCACTTGCTTTAGCTTCTTTGTGGTGTGCACAAGCTTCGTCTCATGTGATCACTTGACCATTGAATTCACGTTATTCAAACCCTAAAAACAACTCCGATATGGTATCATAGCAGGTTTGATAATCATGTGTCTGGTTATGCTATTAGTTTATTTTGAAAATGTGAGGAGTGGAGTTCTTTTTATGTTCTTTTTCTTACTTCCAGATCTGCACTTGGCATTGGTTTTTGCTACTCTGGCATTGTCTGGTAAATGGAGGCATTAATGTTTTTGCTGCTCTCTTACATTGACATCTGACTAGCTACACTTGGTGTCCGTTTACAACCGTCAAGAATTTTTCTCCAGTAGCTTGGCAATTTCAGCAGTAGCAAAAAAAAATTTCCGATCAAGTTAGTGTCATGTTTATGCTCCTTGCATCAAATCTACACATTCTGAGTGGCTTGGGGACTCTTTACCCCACCTTGGCATCATCATTTTTATTGGAAAAGTGTTGTTTTTGGACTACAGCTGGAAAATTTGGAGAAAATGATGACTTTCAGCTACTGGGCATTGGAATCTCAAAGGAGTGAAGGCTGCATGGAAGAAGGGTGTAGGGCATGAGAGAGAGAGGAACCTCTCATTGGCATCCTTGCTGGACATCTGCTCTACTATATATCAACAACAAACAACAAAAATTAGAGCTTTTTTTGGTTTTAAGTACCTAACTATTTCCAATGCCCCATTTGGTGGGCCCATTCTCTCCTAAGCAAAATTGGTAAAATATGATTTTGTCTAACTTTCTCAGCATTATTTTGATCTTGTATTCATAAATCAGTTATTTGATTTTTTGAATTAAATTCAAATTGGAAAATTAGCATTTAAAAGAGTAATTTAGAGGTTTTAAAAACTTGTATCTTCAACCTACGAAGACGAAGGGTGAGGCCCAAATTGGAAGGAGACCAATTCCCCCTCACAAATACCTCTTTTGTATTCTTTGCTTTGTATTGAGTCCAATGAGTGGTTGGAAGGCCACTTTTTCTCTCAAAACAGGTATTTTTTAATGTTTTAGTGCTATTTTTTTGTAAAATTACTAGTTTATAGGAAATTAAAACTTTAAAATCTTGAAAATGGTAGATCAAATTTGAGTGTCATCTTTTGAAAAAGTGCTTAGTTTTCAATTTTATAAAACTTAGACTAGATAATTGTCAAAAATGCACTACTTTATAAAGTGCCAAAAATTTGGGTCTCTCGAGACGCATTTTCCGCTGGGTCTGACATCCTATTTTCTTAGGTTATTAACTTGACTTGAATAGATTGCTCTAAGACACATTTTCAGCTGAGTCCAACATATTTTGAGCATGCACTTACATATTTGGGGGGGGCTCAACATTTTAGGGGGGGTGTGATTGTCTTTCAGCACTTTATTTACTTTTATTATCTTTCTCCTTTCTGCATACTTTCACAAACTTGCAATCAACACAACTTCACTTAGATTCAACTTAAAATGGATTATTTTCAAATTAAACCGCTAACACCCTTCAACTATCATGAATGGAAGGTTAAAATGTCAATCATTCTTAGAAGCAAAGGGTTGTATAAGATCACCATGGGTACTAAAGTAGAACCTAGCACTGATGCTAAAAAGGTCAAGTGGTACAACCGTAGTGATGAAGCCTATGGATTACTGAGCTTATCCATGTCTCTAAAACTTCTCTTCCATTTAGAAACTACCAAGACTCCCAAGGACATATGGGACACCTTCGAAGTCTTATTTGGGAAGCTTGATGAGATGAGAGGTCATGAGCTCAAAAATGAACTCATAAGTCTAAGTCCTAGCAACTTTGACACCCTAAAGGACTTCTTCACTAAGTTTAAGGCCCTTATATTGTAATTGAAATAATGCGGGATAGAGAATAAATATGATCAACTCATCCTTTCTATTCTCACAAAGTTAGGTCCAAGCTATTCAGTCCTTGTCTCCACTTTCCATGCCACAAAAAGTGCCCTTGGCACTACATGGAAAATGCCTTCTTTGGATTCATTCATTACTAACTTGACTAGGGAGCAAGATAAGCTGATTCAAATGGGCACAATGAAGTCTACTCAACCCCAAGCTTTGATAGCTAGAAATGGTAAGGATAAGACTTCAACAAAAGAGAAGAAGAAAAAGAACAAGGACTAGGACTAGGAGAAGAAAGAAAACAACAATCCTACCAAAAACAACACTGACTCTTCCTCCTCCAATGATAAACCTAAGAAGGAGAAGGTTAAGTGTGGCTATTGTAAGAAGATAGGGCATGATGAACACAAATGCATGAAGAAATAAATAGATCACCTAACTCATCTTCTAGAGAAGCACAACATAGGTTTTCCTAAGTCCATCAAGCAGAATTCATCTACTTAAGATTCTACTAAGGCAAAAGGCAAGGGTAAGGAGAAAGAAAAGGGCAAGGCCCTTGTAGCTATAGTAGCTTCTACATCTTCATGGGTCATTGACTCGGGTTCTTCTCACCACATGGGCTCTTCCCTAGTTGAGTTTTCATCTTTAGAGCCTTGTAGCATGAATTCAATTAGTTTGGGTGATTACACATCAATTTCCATTATAGAGAGAGGGTCAGTTGAAATGGAAGGAGGAACATTCAATAATGTTCTAAGTGTTCCTTCTCTTTCAACCAATCTCCTATCAGTGTACCAAATCACTCACATTAGTCATGGCATTGAGAGTTAAGTTTTCACTAGATTCAGTGGCTATCAGGGAGTTGTATAGTGATACTACAGTGGCAGTGGGTAGGGTAGATCACCAAGCAAGGTTATACACCTTCTCACATTTTGCACCTAATTCTTCTCTAATACCATTGCTGACTCATTCAGATGGAGTTATCAAATTATGGCAAGAGCGGTTTGGCCACCTTAACTACCGCTACCTTGAGCAACTTTGTAAACATGACATGGTCATTGGCTTGCCTCATGTCCAATTCTCAAAAGGAATTTGTGAGGGGTGCTCCCTTGGGAAGCATCTCAAAGAAAAATTTGACAAAGGCAAATCTTGGAGAGCTTCACAACCTTTCAATTTAGTCCACAGTGATGTATCAAGACCCTTTCCCAAACCATCTTTCACAAGGGCCAAGTACATCCTCACTTTCATTGATGATTTCTCTAGGTACACTTGGATATATTTTCTCAAACAAAAGTCTGTAGTATTTGAAAATTTTCTATACTTCAAGGCTCTTGTTGAGAAACAGAGTGAGAAATCCATCAAGGTTATTCGAATTGATAATGGAAGAGAGTATGTCAGCATCAGGTTTGAGTAGTTTTGCACCATAGAGAGGATTAATTTGTAGTGCATAGTCACTTATAGTCCTTCACAAAATAGGGTTACAAAATGCAAAAATAGGTTCTTGAAAGAGATGGGTAGCTATATGATTCACTCCAAATCCTTAGCACCATAATCTTGGGCTAAAGCCATCAATTATGCTTACTACATTCAAAACAAGGTTCCTCACAAAGCTTTGAAAGGGATAACACCCTTTGAAGCTTGGCATAAAAGGAAACCTGAGGTTGGGCACCTTAGGGTTTTTGGATCCCTAGCCATGGCCCACATACCGAATAAGAAATGCAAAGCTATAAAATTCCAGTCTAAGCCTTGCATCTTTGTAGGATATCCAGATTGTGTTAAGGGGTATCACCTTCTAGATCTGACCACTCATGAGTTATTCATTAAGAGAAGTGTCCACTTTCAGGAGAGTCCTAGAGACTCAACACTTGGAACTTCTTCTCCCTCTTTGAATCTACTTCTTCATGATGATTCCTCATATTCATATCAAGCAGGTTTCTAAGCCAAAAACATCTTCTTCTACTTCTTCAAGTTTAGACAACAAGGACAGTGATGTAGAGTGATCCACCTCTAGTCAGTTAGAGGATGAGGATTTAGCACTTGACTCACCCACTTTTGGGCCACTTTGGGCCAGACAGACACTTAATAGTGCTAGCACTTGGGCAAGAGATCTTGAAAATGATAGATGCACTAGGGGGATTATCAGAGACATCCACATGCCTTTTTTGCTTTAGTTTCAGATCCATAGACTTTTTGAGAGGCATCAGAGGTACCTGAGTGGGATAATGTTATGGAGGAAGAATATTCTTCCTTAATCAAAAATCACACTTGGGACTTAACTTCACTTCCTAAGGGAAGGAAGATGGTTTAATGTACGTGGATATATTAGACCAAGTTTGCAGTAGATGGCTTAGTTGATAAATATAAGGTGTGACTAGTCGCTAAGGGTTTCTCACAGGTGGCAGTCATTGACTACTCAAAGACCTTTACACCCGTTGCAAAGATGACTTCTATCTAACTCACCTTGGTTATTGCTGCAACACATGGTTGGGATGTGCACCAGATGGATGTGAAGAGTGCCTTTCTTCATGGAGACCTACAGGAGGAGATCTACATGGAGTAGCTGTTAAGATTTGTTTAGGATTCTTCCTTAGTATCCAGACTTAGGAAATCTATCCATGGCCTCAAACATGCCCCTTAGGCTTGGTATGACAAGATGGATTCCTTCTTTCTCATAGTGGGTTTCACTAGGTGCCATTCTGACCCCAATGTCTACTTCTTATGGCAAGATGATTCTTTCTTGATTTTGGTTCTATATGTTGATGACCTTTTGATCACCAGGAGTTCTTCATCAGCTATTACAGTGGTGAAGGCATCTCTCTAGGATAGATTTGACATGATAGACATAGGTTTATTGCACTACTTCCTTGACATCAAGATCTCACAGTTAGATGTAGGGATTTCTCTTGCATAACCTAAGTATGCTCTTGATTTATTGTCTCAGTTTCACTTGGCTAATTGCAAGCCATCTTTGACTCCCTTTCTATCAAGAGTCAAGCTTGAGGCTGACTATTCTTCACCACTAGTTGATGCCACTTGATATTGACAACTTGTTGGTAGTCTCATCTACTTGACTCACACCAGGCCTGACATATCATATGCAATGGGACTTGTCTCTAGATTTATGCAGGAACCTCATGAGCTGCATTGGAAAGAAACTAAGAGGATCTTACATTACATACAGGGTTCACATAGATATGGGATTCATTATAGATTTGGCATAGAGGTTAACTTGATTGGGTATAAAAATTTAGACTGGGCTAACGATTCATAGACTCGTAAGTCCACTTTTAGTTACAGTTTCTCTCTAGGTTCTGGTCCTATCAGTTGGTCTAGCAAGAAGCAAAATGCTATTGCTATATCATCCATAGAGGTAGAGTATAGGGGAGATATTAATGTAACTATTGAGGCATTCCTATCAAGTAGCCCACCATCATTTATTGTGACAACCAGAGTACCATTCAGATTTGTAGGAATCTAGTTCAGCACCAGTGGACCAAGCACATAGAGATTCACATGCATTTCATTTAGGAGCTTATTCATAGTCAGGTCATTAACTTGATATTTTGCTAGTCTTTAGAGTAGGTTATAGACATCTTCACCAAACCATTCATTGAGATCAAGTTCATTCATCTGCAAGCTCTTCTTGGGGTGCGGTCCACATCTACATTAGCATTGTCTTCGAGGGGGCCCACTAGCCTCTTCATTTCTTTTATGTCTCTCTTTTGGGGGGGGAGTTTTTTCCTACGGGTTTTCTCCTTTTCTCTATCTTATGGGAGATTGCATTTGTACATGGGTACCTCATTAGACCTAGTTACTGGGACCCATTTTATATTTCTACACTGCCCACCTAAGCTGCACTTATGGGGGTGTTAGTGTAGGTTTTTATTTTTCCCTATTATTTAATTAGGGAATATTATATATTTGTGCATACATGGAGTTTTCCTACATTTGTGGGATAGGCTAGCTTATGTGGAGATGTGTGTCATAGATGTGTCATAGGTGTCATAAGAATGTCATAAGTAACTCCTTTGACTAACTATTCTGGGTATAGGAGTTACTTCTCTATTCTTAGCTCCTTGTCACCACCTTTTATGGAGGAGTTATAGTCTATTCTTGGGGTGCTTTGACCACCTTTTGTGGAGGAGTTACTTTCATGATCTCTTATATGTATTCTTCACTTTGGCCATCTTAAGTTAATCAAATATTAGGTTTTTCTCCTATTTGTCTTTTTCAAATTATCTCTTTCAGTGTTCACTTTGCTTTAGCTTCTTTGTGGTGTGCACCAGCTTCATCTCGTGTGATCACTTGACCATTACATTTGTGTTATTCAGACCCTGACAACAACTCTGATATTAACTCTATTTATTTTTCTAAGTTTCTTGTCTAGCATGGATTCAAGTTCTTCTTTCTTGGCTTATTTCAATTGATTTGCCCATTATTGGATTGTTATTTCTTCATTTCTAGTTGGTTGATCACTATCATCTCTTTATTTTAATGTATACAAGTTTTCAACGTTAAAAATGGGATAGATTCTCACATAACTATGTAATTATATCTCATATGCATTATTGGATAACTTCCTAATGACATTACAAGGGCCAATCTTCTTCATTTTTAGTTTATTAAACTCACCTTTTGGAAACATTTTATTCCTCAAATGAGCTAACACCATGCCTCCAACATAAAAATTAACTTATCTCCTCTTAATATATGTATGTTTCTTGTACTTTTCCACATTCAACTCTAATTTCTTCTTATCTTTTTCATGTACCTCTTGCATACCAATATCAAACTCTTCTCCCTCAACACTTATTTTCTCCATCTTACCTAGATCTCTTAAAACTCAAAGACTCCTCTTGGGTGCATACCATAGACAACTTAAAATTGAACAATTCCTATGATTCTATTGGGTGATTCATTATAGGAAAATTATTCTCATGGCAAGACTAAATCCCATTGTTTAGGACTATCTCTTATTAAACACCTTAATAAATTACCCAAATTTCTATTAACCACCTAAGTTTTTTCATCAGTCTAAGGCTAGTATGTTGAACTCAAGTTCAAGTTCATTCCAAATTTCTTCCATAGGGTCCTCTATAATTATCCCACAAAATTATTGTCTCTATTTAAAATAATACTCAATGTAATTCCATTCAATCTAACCACCTCTATGAAAAAAAATTTATCTACATGAGTAGCATCATTAGTTGTCTTGTAAGGTATGAAATGGGACATCTTATAAAATATATCCACTACTAAAAAAATGGAGTCATTCCTTATTTTATTTCTTGGTAACCCCATTATAAACTCAATGCTAATAAAATCCCAAGGTCTAATTGGAACTGGTAAGGGCTGATAAAGACCTACATTAGTGTTATTTCCTTTGGAAAATTAATATACCTTACATCTTTCTACAAATTTCCTTACATGTTTTGCATTCTAATCTAATAATAATGACTAATTATCTATGCTAAAGTATTTTCAAGACCAAAATGACGTACTAAACTCCCATATTGATTTTCCTTAATCAAATTATCTTTTATGGAACTCCTTGGCACATAAATCTAAACTCCCTTAAACAATAAACCATCTTTTAGTATGTACTCCATCCAAGGCTCTCTATTTCTAGTAGTTGGATGATTGCAAGCCTCATATGCTTCTTGGAAGTCTAAATTAGTTTTATACAACTCCTTGAGTGATTTTATTCCCCTACTCTCAATATAAATTTTCCTTATAAGTAAATTCCTTCTACTAAGATCATATGTTACCTTGTTAATTTGACCCTTCTTATGATTGATGATAAAATTGAAGTCTTAAAAATACTTCACCCACTTCATATGCCTTTGACTTAGTTTAGGATAATTTGTTGTAAACTGAAGTGCATTATTATATGTGAATATGACAAATTCTTTTGGCATCAGATAGTGTCTCCACTTCTTTAAGGCTTGAACCATAGCATAAAATTCTAAATCATAGGTAAAATACTTTTTCTTCGCCTCATTTAACTTCTCACTAAATTATTTTATAGTTATACCTTTTTTACTTAGGATAGCTCCAATGGGAATCCCACTTGTTATTACACTCAACTTGAAAAACCTTATTGAAGTCAAGAATTTCTAACACAAGTTGTTTTATAATTCTTTTCTTCAAAAACTAAAAATTCTTCTCAACAAGATCAATCCACATAAATTTATTTTTATCCCCTCTTATTGTATCAGTGATGGGTGCACAAATCCCAATAAATTTTCTAATAAACTTCCTATAAAATCTTGTTAAGCCATGGAATATTCTTACCTCATAGGCTATCTTGGGAGTTGGATATTCAATTATAGCTTTCACCTTGTCTTTGTCCATATTCAAAACACCTTCAAAAATCACAAACCCAAGATACACCAAATTTATCTTAATAAATAAATATTTATTTAAGGTTAATCAATAACCTCTCATCTTGTAACTTTTGAATTACCATTCTTAGGTGTTGAAGATGTTCTTATTTACTTGGGTTGTAAATCCATATATAGTTTAAATATACAATAATAAACTTACCAATGAAAGTCTTTAATAATTAATTCATGAGTCTCATGAATGTACTGTTAGGAATCTAAGTTACACCCTTGTTGATAAAATGATTGTTCACATCCACCTCAAACCTAGGCTAAATTTATAATGACCTATAGGATGTGGGTTACATGTTGTTTAGGTCAAAGTTCTATATTTTATGGTGATAACTCCCCTAATTTATCATTTAAATAATCTCTCTAAGTATAAATCCTATTGAGATTAAAATGGAAGAGATTATTACATAAATGAAACATACTCTGAGGTGGTGATGCACTAATATACTCACTTATCCACTCAAATTTGGACCCTTAACCACACTAATAGGCAATGTGTAAAGTTGAGGCACTATATTCAATTAATTCTAAGCCAAAATATTTCATCGAGGTCAGTTTGAATGACTAAAGTAAGAGGTTCATGAGAATAAGTCTTAGTTTAAGGCACTTATAATCTGATTTCCACTCCAAATTTGAGTTATCAACCTCACAACACACTATACAAACCTACCAAGAAAGCTTGTTAATACCTAGGTATAACTTGGACCTATAAATGGAATATAATACCACTATGCATATCAAAAAAGAATGAACACACTAATTACAGTCATAAATAAACTTCAATTATCTATTAATCATTTCAAATACATGTACAAGTATAAGCACTAGTAAAGTTTCTTCATACTAGCCTAAGGAATATAATACAAGGCCATAAGCCTTCAATAAATATAAAAAGAGGAGATAAAGAGAGGGTAATGTGGTATGTAGGTGAGATAAATAGGTCATAAATGACCAAGGTCTACTTAATCCTATAGTTTCATTAGTTACACAAACTTTATTCAACTCTTCCATGCATTGATCCTTTTTAATGGCCCCTTAAATGAGATATTGGCATTAAAATGAGGTGGTGGGAGGTGAGTTAGGTTAAGTTAATTTGATTTAAGGTTTTACCATACCCAATATGTTCCATTAACCCTCTAATTTTAGTTACCAAGTAGAAATGAATTGTAATTAACCTCAATGAGATGTTGAGCAGCCCACTAGCTCTCTCATGTGGACCAAGACCTTGAAACTACCTCCTTTCTCTAATTTTCATGAAGTTTGAATTATTTTCACTTTAATTATTATTTAATAAGTGTAAAATATCTAATTTAATTCATTCCATTATCCCTTCAATGCCAATTTTTAACCCTTCTTGGTTGACCAAGTAGGCTAATTAGGCTTATTTACCTAGGTGTTGGTGGATGGCTACCATGAAATCTTGTAACAAACCTTATCAACCTATGGTTTGGTGTGTTTTAGAGATAAATAAATGTCATAAGCCATAACATAATCCATTTCACATAATAAATATCTATAATCTAGCCACTTTAATTGACTAGGTCACCCTATCTATCTTTTCTACAGACTAGCTCTTTAGAAGGAGTCAAAAAATGAATTTGTAGACATGTTTTTTAGAATATAATGGGTTTATGAGATATAAAAAATTGTTAAACATTTCGTTTAAATGATTTTCATCTTTTAAATTAACTCCATACCTCTCTTTATGTTCCTTTTCTTAGAAAAGTATAGTATCTTGATCCTTTCATACAAATTCCATATAATCAAGTAACATGGGTGGAATCCTATCATATTTTACTTGAAATTCCTTTAGATTATTAGGTAATTATATGGTGATAAGATTATAAAACATCAATATTTCTAATATTGAGTTTACCTAGGGTTTTAACAATGTTTATAAGTGCTTAGGAGTCTTAGTGATAGTTCATAGTGTACAGATGTCCAATTCAAGAAGAGATGTCATAAATCTATAGTGTACTAACCCCCTCATATTCCATGAATGTCATGTGTTTTCATGAAAATGGTGTATGGAGATAGGAACATTTAAAGGTGGCACTAGGGTAATCTATAGACCAATTTTGACTGCTTATTTTCTTAAGGTTTGTTCATAGAGGTTATCCATATAATGCCAACCAATACTTCATGGAATCATATTTCATAGGGAGACTTAAAATTACCTAATATATTTTGTCTTAATCACCTATGTGGTGGATTGGGTGAGCATTTGAAGTTTGGTTTCAAATTGATTGTGCATAGGCTAACTAACTCAAGCAGGGTTTGAAGATACCTTGATCAACTATATTACCTTTTAAAACTTGAAATCTCCTTGTAATTCCTTAAAAACTTTCATACTCCTCACCTTGACCATCCAAATTTTTACAAGAGCTTGGAGGTATCTTAATATGACACTAGGGTCTGTGAGCAAGCTTGTGTTCTTGATTGTATTGGCCTATCTCTAAGGCTCTTGATTATAGCTATGAATTTTAAAATTTTGGAGAAGGTTTGAGTAATCTTAACCATCATATATAATTGTTTTAGGATAATTTTTGGATCCAAATCTACATGTAGGCCCCTTAAGACAAGCATTCTCTCACCTAGCCTTATAACTAATTATCACATATTGGGCTAGGTCTGAGACAAAATAGTGGGTATACTTGTTATCACATAGGATTGCACCTATCTTGATCTTTTAAATTGTTGTTAAAGTGCCTAATGATATAATGGAAAAATATCCAAAGCCATGGGACCTTAGAAATTTGATGTGAATCTCTAAATAAGGTTGGTTCCTTTGACTAAATCTAATGTAAACTAATAAAATACCAATTTTATGGAAATCTCGGTCTTAAGTGCTTTTTTATCCTAAACTAGGGTTTTATGGGGAAAATGGTTAAAGAATTGAAATTTGTAGAAAACTAAATATGGTTATTACACCAAATATTTTATAGTGGGTCTTATTGCTTGCTTAAAAACACAATAGAGAAGAAAATAGGTTGAATTTATTTCAGCACAAACTCATAAAATTAGAAATCAAAGATAGTATTTTAGCCATTTTTTAGAAAAGGGGAAAATATATTTATTTCAAACAATATTTTAAAGAGGGTAAAATACCATAAATGAATTTATTTAAATTAAAATAAAATATAAAACTTCCACAAATAATCAAATAACTTGCACACACAGAGAGATCTCTTAAGACAAGAAAGGAAAATATCTAACTTTATTTATCTCCAAAGGTAAAAGATTGTAATAGATACATTAAAAATTCAAAAAATATCAATAACATCAAAAATATGGATTGGGCCATGGGTCTACCCTTATTTATACAAAATATGCCATAGTAGACGTTTAGTTGTTAAAACTTGAATGCTTAGTTTAGAAGATCATGTAGATATAAAAAACTTCATGCAAAAAGATGTGAGAACTTCTATTTATGGCATCTTTGATTTATTTAATGGTTAGAGCATGGCATTCACAAGCTTGGCATGATCTTGGGCATAGCATGACATGGTTAAAACTAAATATCTTCGTTTAGTGCTTCCTTATCTGATAATGATTGAAAATAGCTTCTTCATGCAAAAGTGGCACCCAAAATAGAACTTGGCCTTTTAAAAATAAAATATAATATTTACAATACATTCCAAGCTTATTTTTATACAAACTCTAGTGTGAAAAACCTAAAGTGAGACTTTTGCAACTTTATAAGTCTTTATCACTTTTGCCTTAAGGAATTATGCAATTTACACTTCATGATTTTGCACCCTTTTTAACAATTCACATTTATCAAAAAAGAAAGTGTAATTTTCACTTACGATTTTTACATCCTTTATTTTATGAAAAAATATAAAGTGTAAAAAATATGTCTTTCTCTTTCTCAAAAAGAGTTATAAAAAGTATAACTATACTTTTGCAATTACAACTTAAAATGTTTTGAAATGAAATTACAAATGATAATAGCATTTGAAAATATTCATAAGAGAGGGAAAATTAATCAATTTTTTGAACTTCTTCAGATTTCTTATCCTTCATAACCTATAGCTTCTCTATATATGCATCAAAGGTCTTAAATATTTCATGTATTCACTCTGCATCCGGCCCATAAGAATAGATGTTGGAGGCTACACAATCTACCTTGAAATCAAATAATTCTCTTCTAAAAGTTCTTATTCCCTATATTTTAGTTCTAATTTTATCAATTACTCTCTCATATTTGATGAACCTATGGACAAAACATAGGATAAATATTGTGTCCTTTGTAGACTCCTCAACTAATGCTTTGAAATTGTTCTAAACTTATTATGCCTAAAGGAGATTGTTGGCATCATTCACTAGTCAACATGACATTAAGTTCATCATGCCATCAATCTTGTATTACACATCAATTTCCTTGTCCTGATCTTCCTTATCTCATTCCATATATTTTATCAGTACTCTTATCTAAAATTAGGCAGCCCTATGTAGTTCCTCATGCTCGACATCACTCTTCAATATTTTCTTAGTAATGAAGGTGTCCATATTAATTGATTTTATAGCTATTAATTTGGGATAATATATATTCAAAGTTTGAATCTCTCTCTCATATATGTTAATCTATTATTTCATAATTACTTTCCTCTCTATAATGACTCCATAATGCTCCATCATGGCTACAAGAAATATATTACCTCATATGATTAGTGCCTCAAACCATTATTTTCTAGCCCTTCCCATGTGAGAAATATGTCATATATAATCAATGGTGTCCTGATCTAGACTGATTAGATGCACTACCTATGGTTGTTGTGATGTTTCACCAAGATTTACAAACTAGTTTAGTACTTTAATCAAATGATCTATCTTTATTTTCAAGTCATCCTTGGTGGATTTATAATTGTTAATTATCTAGAAGAGAGAGTTCATACATGTATGCACGTCATTCTTGAGTCTTTCTCTTATTTTTTAACCAAGGTGTATATGATAAATCTGATAATCTTCTACCATAATATCCTCTTTTGATTTTCCTGGTAGGGGAACTATAATTTCAATGTATCTCTCTCTTTATCATCATTGAATGTCATTGAGAGGGTCCAGGGACTAGGTTTGGATTTATTTTTGACTTATGACATGATGAAGTCCAAAGTATTAGGATTAATCATTATTTTCCACTTCTTGCTCACTGATTATGCCAACCAACTAGGGGTAGCTTTTTACTAATCTAATACTATCACCAAAGAATCTAGAGCTGATGTAGCTACAATAGTTGATACTATGACCATTGAGGATCCCTATGAAGATGATACTATTTGTTTTCCAAGAGGTACTTGAAAGGATCCACTCTCATCAATTGTTTCCATATCAATATTTTCACCAAGTATCTAAGTCACTCCAGCCTCTATTAATAGTATAGTGTAAATGGAGGGAATGGAGGCAATAGAAGTAGTTGTGCATATTCGGGGAGTGTAGGATGGATTGGACACACAAGTTGTGAATTTGGGAATCAGTGGAAGGGTGGAAGATAAAGCACTAAATGTGTCAATTAGGTGTGTAGGACCACTTAGGGTTGATAAGGTGAAAATAGTGGGCTGAGATGAAAGGGAAATAGAACTTGTCCTAGGGGTTGGGGTGGCCTAAAAAAATTTAGTCAAGATGACTGATTGCATAGCAATGTAATGTTACATGTTTTTGGGAATTAATGGTGATGAAATGAATAGAATTATAAATGGAATATAAAGTGGGAGTGGATAAAATGGGAAAGGTGAAGTGGGAAGAATGGAAGGTGGAGTGGAAACTTGAAATTTCATTATAAGGGGACCTTGAATGTCCACTTAACTTATTTTTGTTATTTGTACTTGGCTTATTAGAGTAGGTGGAATGGTAGGTGAAGTAGAGATGAGTGGAGGGTTTAACACTAGAGGTGAAGGAGCTAAAACTTGTGGAACAAGGGGAAATTGAGATGTTTGAGGAGTAGGGACTATTGGTGGAGGTGCTAAAACATCTTATATAATGAGATTATAAGAAGGGGGATCAGTGTAAATAGGAGTTAATGATATGGGATCTAAATTTGTATATCCATGTGGTGTTGTTGATGTGATATCAATTAGTTCCTTTGTAACTCTTCCCTATTTGCTAGATTCCCCTTTCGTTGCTTTAGTCTTCTTCTTCTAATTATTTTTAGGTTATTATAAGGGTTATTTGGGGCCCTCCTCTAATGTGGAAATACCATCTTATTTTATATTTGAAAGATTCTTTTTAACACCTATTATCTCTTTTGTGATTAGCACACCCTTGCTTTTTAGCCAATTGATTATTCTATTAATAATAGGGGTTATTCTATCAAATAGAGAGAAGGATTTAGGAATTAACCACCTTAATGGTGGTAGAGGTCTGGTAATGATCTATGTGAGATATATTAGATCGAATCTAAAGTTTTCATCTACTAATTCATTAGGTACTAATGCTAGATCATAATCTTTTATTTGCTATAGGGATATCCTAGAATAGTCCCTCATTCTGACCTTTTCCTCATCATCACAGTCTTCCTAAACATATTCATAGTATGGCACATGTTTGTATGTTACCAATTATAATGTAGTAGTGACCTTAATATATGGATCAAAGTAAGGTCTGGACTCCATTATCCTTAGTGTTACTTTTCACATCTCTACCTTCATAATTTTGGCCTTCAAGAGAGATTGACATGTATAATTGCTAATATAAACAGTGAAATGCATCCCTTAATTATGTTTATCTAGAAGGAGATTATGTGTTTCTACCAATTAACTAACCAACTCAAAAAATACCCATTTATCACTTACATATTAGGGAAGTGTATAAGGGTAACCACTAAAACTAGTTGCCCCAATGTAGGAGTAGGTGGGGAACTATATGAAGAAATAACCCCATTTAGTAATCTTATCCTTTGTTGATTGGTAGAACCTTATTTTCCAAAAAATCTTGACATGATGATGATGTTGTAGATAAAAGCATCATTAACTCCCCTAAATTTTTGTCTACTAGTCTAAAGCATCAGATTAGGGTGGTATTTATAGACTTGATTATCTCCTTAGGAACTATATTTAGGCCTAGGAACAATCTTCCCTTGGCCAAGATATAATAATGTATAATGTCATATAAAGCTTGTTTGTCATTTACACCTCCATAAAATAGTTGTGGAAGGAATCACTTATTAATTGGGCCTAGTAGATCTATTATTTATTCTCTCTGATGATCTAGATATACTGGTACATCTAGTCCTAGTAACACTTGGCATCAAGATTGCTAGTGACTTTGTGTAGTAGTGTTATAATATCCCCTATATTTTCTATGAAATCATACCTATACATGGTCTTGGGTAATTTGGTAGAGGAATGCTTAGTATTTTTGAGCCATTGCTTGTTAATGTAGTCATATAAAATGTAAAAATTCGTAACTTGAGTGTGACTTATGACATATATCCCATAGGTCCCTCCTACTTGCTTTCATGACGCTTATAAACACCTTTTCACTAATTCCCAATCATTTTTAGGCTTTTAAGGCCTCATTCTAGCTTAGTTGGGACCCTTTTTCCATGCTTATTCCATCCCCCCAGGTCCCATACCCTCTGGACAATAGTTCCCAACTTGGCCTATAGTACTAGACCCTAGGGTGTCCCCTTTCGAGTGCCCCTATCCAATCAAATTTTTAGCCCAAATTACCATTTTTTCTTGATTCCTCTTCTTTATTATGTCAACTTAGTGTGATAGAGTTTAACCCATGACCAAAATATCCCTATAAAATCCCATTCAAAGTTCATTTATAAGGGGTTGTAAAATATCACAAAGTAAGAAAAAATATAAGCAATACTACTCAGGCATATTTTATTATTCTCTACATATAGCCATCCAATACTATTTCTAGGTTATTCAAATCCTTACACTAGTCCTTAGTCATCTCAAGCATAGCTAGTTTAGATTTTTTCATCTTCATGCACACTATTGCATGAAACACATTAAGTGGGAAAACTACATATGGCTTGATCCCTCTTCAGAGTATTGGTATGTAGGCATCATGCCCTCATAATGGGTATGTAAATATGTTTAGTGAATCTTACACACACTAACCCTCCCCCCCCACCCCCCGCTCTTTCTCAAAGTTGGTTAAATCATAATGGAGTCTAGGGTATTAATACAAAATCATCTCTACAAATATCTCTATAGACTTCTATCTATTGAAACTTTATAGATAGGGTTACACAGACCTAGCGAACAAAACCCAGAAAGCTCAAATATTCAAAATAATAGTAGTAGAGGTGGACTATAATACCAGACACTAGGGTGTCTTATTTTTGACATTATTATCCTTTCACTGAATGAAGGTTAGATCCTATTTTACAATAGTGTCTTAGTCCTGCATATTGAATTTTATCCTCTATCTCAATCATATCAATCAATTTTTAGCTAAGTACTATTTTCTTACCCTTATTACTATTTTTTGAAAAGTTCAAATTGTAATAAAATTATACAAATTAGTAGCTTAATTAATGCATATTTATTTACTATTTTTCTACTCAAACCCTTTAACTAAATTAGAAATAATACACAAATATTCCCAAAAAGGTTAAATCATTTGGTGAACCCAACTTACTTTGTTTGTGCACAAAAACCCTAAAAACCCTAGGGTAAAATTCCTACTATTTTTCCTATATTTTTTTAATATTTTACCTGTGTAATAAAATTAGAAATTAGCATAAAATTTTAAAATTTCATAGTAATTTAAAAATAAATTTATTTCAAACCCTAGTTACTCATACTAGGTCCTGGTATTTTCCTAGTATCTTTTCTATAATTTCCTAAATTTTTACTTGCATATTTAAATCACAAATTTAATTTAATTTTTAAAATTCAATAGTAATTTCAACAAATTTTTGTTTTTTTCAAAACCCTAGTTGCACATACTAGGTACTATTCAATCAAGCATTTTCCAATAATTTTCTAAATTTTTAGTTACATATTTCACTCAGAAATTCACTTTAAATTTTAAAATTTCATAGCAATTTTCAAAATAATCATCTTTCAAATCCTAGTTGCATATCCTAGGTCTCATTACTTCTTGAGGTATCACCTTACTATTTATGATCTTCATATCCTTTTTATGCATATCCTAGTTCCTTGTTTAGATTATATCTATTTAATTTTTTCTACTATTATCCAAGTTATTTTCCTTATGCCACCTAAGCTCCTTGCATTTATTCATTCAAGACAAAGTGCAAGACTTAGTGGTAACCCTCCTAAATTCATTTAGATTCTTTCAACTTGACCATATGCCATGGATAAACAACCATCTTAGACTCTTGCTATAGATTTTACACATCCATATTACACTAATTTTAATGAGTATAATTTCAATGATGAACATTATGAGAATAATAATGATGATATAAACACCGATGTTCATGATCTACCAAATTAGAATCTTGATCAACTTCCACTAATTATTAATAATAAAGTTGTCCTCAACAAAGATTTGATCTTACAAAGTTTTTGAGAAAGACTTAGGGACCAACCCTGAGATCTCACTCTTATTTTACAATCTATCATGGAAATCAAAAAGGCTAAACAATTTGAGTCTTCTATTCCTTTAGAGCAACCATTCACAAATGACACTATAGGGGCAACTATCTCTCAACAACCCCCTATATTAGTCCAACCTACCTCTATGCTACTAGCTACAACTAGTACATCTTCATCTCCTAATGTGGTAGCCCTTGTATAAGAGATAATATCTCTTCGACCCAGGGTGATACATCTTGAGCAAGGTGTCTTTAGACCTATATAGGATTTGGATTCTTTTAATTTACTACATAGACCATTGCCACATCATATTGCTTCTACACCCTTGCCATAATGTTTTGTTCAACCCAAGCTCACTCTATATGATGGAAAGGGTGATCTAGAGATATATTTGAGATCTTTTCATGTAACATACTTGGACTATGTACCAAATGACTGGCTACTTACCAAGCTATTTCCATGCAGTCTAAAGGATTATTCTTTACAATGGTTCTATAGTCTACCAAATAAGTTAATCAATGCATTCAATCCTTTAGCTAACATGTTCTTATCTCATTTCAACATTAACATTGGTGATAAGGTTTCTTATGCCCAAGTTACACAATAGAAATAAAGGTCAAATGAGCATCTCAAAGATTATGTTCTTTGATATAAGACCATCTTGGCTAAGATGACTAGCCCCATGGTTGATCAAGAGTTACAACATCTCTTCAAATAGAGTCTCTTACTAGCTTTGCATGAATCAATTATGTTCAAAATATTCTCTTCTTTCACTAATTTATGTCATACACTAAAGGAAAGAGAAATCAAGTTAATCTCAATGGGCAAACTCAAATACACAAGTATCTCAAAAACAACAAAAAATCATAATATCAAAGTCCCATATAAAGTCAAGGTCAATGATAACAAGATTCAAAATCAACCTAGAATTAATGTGGCTTCAAATCCCCCTTAGTGAATGGTTTTATCAGCACCCCCTCCGCAAGCCTTCACTAATCTACTAATTTCTTTAGCTAGATTTTTATAATATCTATTAAAATTTAACATCATATCTCTCCCTCCTATTGCATGGGGATATGATCAGCATGCATTTTGTAATATTCATAGGGAACCAAGCCATATAACAAATAAATGCATCATTTTGAGACATAAGATATAGGATTTGATAAATGGTAATCATATTGATCTTGGCACTTCAGTTGAGCCTCCTCAGGCAAAGCAAACATTAGATAAAGCTTTGAAAATATTTTTATATCCCAATCTACAACATTATAAATAAGAGATAGGGGACACATCAGGGGTTCACCATGCATATCATGCACATCCCCCACTAAATACATATAGGGCACCTTCAGTTGAGACAATCCTTTGAGTAACATGATTGGTGTATACAATTCTAGAGTTCTAGCTAGACCTTCCATATCCTTCTTAAAGTAGAAGATCATTGAGGATTATTTGGATTATCATTCACTCTTTATCATAGCTTATATTCATAATCATATTATTCATAGTGTTCTCATAGACAATGGATCTAGTGTGAACATGTGCATTATGACATTATTACAGTATTTGGGATATTTATAGTAGGATATTACCCTGATAGACACAGTTATCAATGTATTTATTGGGCACATATATAGTTCATTATGTGAGATTGTAATACCTCTATAGGTTGGTTCAACACATGTGGTCACACCATTCACTATTGTTCTTAGTGTAAGAGTTTTTGATATGTTACTTGTTTGACCATGGATTCAAAAACTTTGATTAGTTACTTATACAATTCATAGATGCATGAAATTCATTCATGCTAATTAGGTTGTTATAGTTGGTAGAGTTATATATGAGTTACCACTCCCCACTTGAAATCCATCTACTATTTTGTAGTCATGAGTTTTAGTTTTGCCACCAGTTATAGTTCCTCCTCTAGTTTTGATTCAGACATAGTTGAGGCATCCATCACTAGCATAGAGAGTTCATATACCTCCATATCTTTATGATTATAGATATATTATAGCTAAAATGTTCACACCTAGGGTAGTATCATTGAGATTTAATGCCTCTACACATAGAGCACATGTTCAAAGAGCTTCTCCTTCTACTAGATGAGTCCTTACGAGCCGTATAGCTACAACCACTTCTTAGAGTTAGAAGGGGACCCCACACTTAGTTTTTAATTTAGATATTTTATATCATTTATAACATATATAGCTTTTAAATTCATAGTCTTAGCATTTCCATTTTGCTTCATGATCATGCACAATTCCTCTCTTTGATACAGGATACCATTATAAGGAGTCTCCCATGAGACTCATCAGTTAGTATCATTTTTCCTTAGTTTTACCTATACATAGTTTCTTATGATTTATTGTACATATCTTATATCAAAAATTAAAAAAAAATTCAAAATAAAAAAATAATATAACATATCAAAAATACAAAAATATTTAAATATGTCAAAACACCAAAAAACATTTCAAATGTATGTATTATCCATGCTTTACATTTATAATACTATGCTATACTTATATTTTGTTATTTTATGCTATTATTTGTTGATTTATCTACATTACCATGCTTCACTTTATCTCTTTTGAGTGTGTGCAATGACATCCAAATCCTTGATTGCTTCACTCTACCCATTAAGGGGGCATCTTACTTCTACATCTGAGGCATACATCAATATGCATACCCACTGGGGGAATATTCTACATGAATACACCATTTAGGTTATGTTATTCCTACACCACACACTCTAGTTATCATATTGATGTACATTATTTACTAGCCTACATAGATTACTCTATCGACACTCATTAGTATATATCACTCATGTATTTCTTAGCATATACCTAGTCTTATATTACCATGTCTTGTATACTTTCACATTCTTGCTTTGATTAGATAGATACAATTATATTTCTATTTTTTACATGCTTTCCTTTCTTATTTTGTGTAGCTAGATTGATTGTGTTTTTCAGTTCCTATTTTGTCTCTAATATGTGCCTTAGGACATTTGCCAATGTCCTTTACTTTTATTTATGTGTATGCCTTAAGACATTTCCCAATGTCCTTTACCTATAATATTCTATGTGATTATGGCTTTCACACCAACCTTACTTGTTTTCAACTGTACATGCATGTGGCATTTAAACATGCCTTGTATGCCTATTTTTTAGTTTGAGTAACATGTGCCTATGTCCCTTGTTTACTTGGCCCCTTGGCCACTCTTATTTTCTTCTTAATTCTTGATTTGTGTGCTTGTTGATTGATTTATTTTAGACTTTTTATAATTCCATGATCCATGTCATTCATTATCTTAGTTTCTTGGATGCCATGATGGACATCATGCTCCTATTAGGTGTGGAGCCTGATTGTCTTCCGAGATCAGAGGTTAAAATTTTGATGATTATTTTAGCTGAGTTTAGATCCCATTATTTGTATCTCTATTGGTGGAGGGGTTTTCAAGGGGGATTAATCCCTTAGTGGGGGGTATAGGGGCCATGCACCCTGGTGTGGGTTTAAGGGAAGTGCCCCTGAAGTAAAAAAATTATTAAATTTTTCTTTTAAAATTATAATTTCATAGTCAATTTGGGCCATTGATTATAGGTTTCCAGATCTGATGGTAGAGGTTATGTTTAGGTGTTTTTCACTCTAAAATGTATTAAGATATGGTTAAAATGTATGTGAATAAAAATTAACACATAGTGGAGGCAAACAAGGGGAGAGAGGTGTAATAGGGTTTGTTACAAGATTTTGTTTCTCTCTTATATTGTTGGAAATAATATACTAAACAAGTTTGGTGGATGTATACCATTTGGGGTGAACCACAATAAAGTTGGTGTCTCTTATTATGCATATGTTTTTTGCTTATTTTTTGAATGTTTGATTAATTCATTTCATAGTTTCTCTTGTATGCAATTTAGGGATATATATGGATTTTAATTTATCCTAACAAGTGGTATCAGAGCAAAGTTTTTTTTCATAATTTTAAAACAAAGGAATAAAAGGGTTTGACCTTGAGTGAGAGCTATGGTAGATGAAAATAATTCTAAGGTGGAGAAGTTTAATGGATAAAATTTTAGATTGTAGAAGAGATGGAGGATTGCCTTTACCAAAAGGACCTATATTTTCCATTAGGAGCGCAAGTTAAGAAGCCATTAACAATGTTAGATGAAGATTAGGAGATATTGGATCAAAAAGCCATTGGAACCATATGGTTGTGCCTTGCATCCTCTATAGCATTCAACATATCATAGAAAAAGATAATAGAAGGTCTTATGAGTGCATTAGGAAAGTTATACAAAAAACCCTCTGTCTTAAATAAAATATTTTTGATGAAAAACTTATTTAACATGAAAATGTCTAAAAATAGTTTAGTACCAGATCATTTAAATGAGTTTAACATGGTTACTAGTCAGTTACATTATATAAATATTAACTTTGATGATGAAGTTAGGTTTCTTCTTATTCTTTGTTCCTTGCATAAAATCTATAATATCTTGGTAATGGTAGTAAGTACCTATGTTTCTAACAATGCCAAACTAAAGATTGAAGATGTGGTGGGTGTTATCTTAAGCAAGGAAATGTGAAGGAAAATCACAGGGGAAACATCCATATCTGGAAATGTATTAATAATGGATAATAGAGGAAGTTAGAAGAATAGAAGAAGAGTAAACCATGGAAAATCAAAAGGGGGTACAAGATCTAAATCAAGAGGTAAGATGGAATGTTGGGTTTGTAGCAAGCCAGGACACATAAAGAAAGAATGTTGGTTTCAAAAGGAAAACTTGGGTAAGGACCAATAGGCAGGTAATAGAGAAGCAAATGTATCAGGTGATGTATTACAAGATGCTTGTATACTTTCTTTGGATAATATTGTTGAATTTTGGGTTTTAGATTTAGGTCCCTCTTTTCATGCTACCCCTCATACACATTATTATATAGATTATGTTAAAGGTAATTATGGGAATGTTTACCTTGGTTATGATGAACCCTATAGAATTTTTGGAAAAGTAAGTGTTCAATTTAAATTATAAAATAGAAACACTTGGGTGCTAAAGGATGTTAGGCATATTCCAAGCTTGAAGAGAAATTGCATCTCTATAGGGAAATTAGGTAGTGAGGGCTATATGGTCACATTTATAGTGGAACTATGGAAGGTTACAAAGAGTTATTTGGTGGTTTCAAAATGTAATAAAGTAGGTACTTTATATTTTAATATAGATAATTCTAATTGATCTTGTGTTGTAGCTACTATAGGTGAAAATGTAGCTTTGTGGCATTACAAACTTGGCCACATGAGTAAAAAAGGAATGAAGACCCTACATGTAAAGGATAAATTACCAAATTTGAAATAATTAGATCTACACTTATGTGAACATTGTGTATATGAAAAATAAAAATGTGTACAGTTTCTCAGGGTTGGACCAGCCAGGAAGGAGTAAAAGTTAGAACTTGTGCATATAGATGTATGGGTACTAGCTCAGGTATCTTCACATGGTTCAAATTATTATGTTACTTTTATTGATCATGTAACTAGGAAGGTTTGGGTATATTGTATAAAAAATAAGTTTGATGTTTTTGATACATTCAGGAAATGGAAAGTTTTAGTTGAAAATGAAATAGGTTTAAAACTAAAATGTCTCAGATCAGATAATGGAGGTGAGTATTATAGTAATGATTTTAACTATTATTGTTCATTAAGTGGAATTCATAGACATAAAATATTTATAGGAACACCAAAATAGAATGGTGTGTCAAAAAGAATGAACAATACTATTATGAATCATACTAGATGCATAAGATTGCATGTAGGTTTGCCTTTATATTTTTGGGTAGATGTTGTAAATATAATATTTTATCTTATAAATAGAGGACCTTTGAGTGCTTTAGATGGTGGAATACTAGAGGAGGCATGGACTAGAAATAAGGTTAATTGTTTTTTATAAGAATTTTTGGTTGTGAGGAATTTTCTTATATTGACAAAGATCATAGGAATAAGTTATAAGATAAGCCTCATAAATGCACATTTATTGGTTATGGAACTGATGACTTCAGATTTTAGTTATGGAATATGGAAGATGAGAAAATAATCAGGAGTAGAGATGTTGTGTTCCATGAAATTATCATGTACAGGGATTAGTTGTAGGAAAAGAATAAACAAGAATCCAAAAAGGAATATATAATGTTAGGAGACATTATAGGAAAACATGTCCCAAAGGTTCTTGATAAAAATGTGTAACATGAATAGGTACCTCAAACCCTTGTTAGAATATCTACAAGATTAAGTAGACTAGCTAGTCATTTTTCCCCTTCTTTATATTATTTATTACTTAATAATGATGGTGAGCCAAAAATATATAAATAAGTAGTGCAGATTAATGCCAAAGACAATTAGGAGAAAGTTATGGATGAAGAGTATGATGCTTTAATGGAAAACTAGACATGGGATTTGGTGGAGCTTCCCAAAGGAAAGAAGACATTGTAGAATAAGTGGGTATATAGGATAAAGGAGGAGGATGAAAGTAAAAATAAATTCAAGGCCAAAATGGTGGTTAAAGGTTTCTCATAAAATAAAGGTATTGATCTCAAGAAAATATTTTCTCTAGTTGTTAAAATGAATTTAATTAGAACTCTTTTGAGCTTAGTAGCTATTGAAGATTTACGTATAATAGTTAGATAGAAAGACTACTTTCCTTCATGGGCATTTGAAGGAGGAAATATATATGGAGTAGCCACAAGGTTATGATTTAATGGTAAGGATAATTTAGTGTGAAAATTAAAAAAGAGCTTGTATGGCCTAAACCAAGCTCCAAGATAATGGTACATTAATTTTGATAGTTTTATGATAAAATAATATTATTCTAGATGTCACTCAAACCATTTTGTATATTTTAAAATATTTAAAAAGGGCATTTATATAATTTTACTTTTTTATGTATATGATATGCTTGTAGTTGGTTCTAACATGCACAATATTAATGTACTCAAGAAACAGTCAAGTGATTGCTTTTCTATGAAGGATCTAGGTGTAGCTAAATAGATCCATGGTATGAGGATAACTAGAGATAGAAAGAATAGAAAGTTGGAATTATCATAGGGAGATTACATAAAAAAAATATTGGAAAGATTTAATATGCAGGATACAAAATTAGTTGGGACACCTTTGGTTGCACACTTTAAATTAACAAAGGAATGTCTTAAAACACAAGAAGAAAAGAATATAATGTCAAAAATTTCATACTCATCAATAGTTGGCATTTTAATGTCTACAATGGTGTGTATGAGGTTAGACATTACACATGTAGTGAGAGTGGTGAGTAGGTTAATGAGTGATCTAAAAAAGGAACATTAGAACAAAGTAAAATAGATACTTCATTACTTAAGAGGGACCATAGATATAGTGTTAAGTTAGGGTAGATCATATGTGACATTATAGGGATATGTGGACTCAGATATGGTAGGTAACTTGGATGGTAGAATAAGTACTACAAGGTATGTGTTTATATTAAGTGGTACAATATTTAGTTGGGTATGCACTTTCAACCACAGAGGCTAAGTATGTTGTTGCTACAGAAGCAAGTAAGGAAATAAATTGGTTATAGAGGTTGATGGAAGAATTGAGACATAGTCAAGAAAGATTTACACTATATAATGATAGTCAGAGTGCAATCCATCTAGAAAAAAATTCATCTTTTCACTCCAAGAAAAAATATATCAGTTGCATTATCATTTCATCCATTCAATGATAAATACCAATAAAAATCCTACAGATATGATGACCAAGGTAGTTACAAGAGAGAAGCTAAAGATTTATTCATCTTATGTTCGTCTTCATAGATGATAATTAAATTAATGAAATTGTGTAGGTCTAGATAGTACAGTAGATGTAGTAGTAATGGATTTATTGAAATTAGACTCCAAGTAGGATATTGTTAGGTGTAGAACCTAATTATCTTCCAAGATTAGAGGTTAAAATTTTGATGATTATTTCAGCCAGGTTTGGATCCCATTCTTTATATCCCTATTGGTGTGGAGGATTACAAGGGGTTAACCCCCCTTTTAGAGTCTTAGGGGAGATGACCCCCTAGTGGGGGGTTTGGGGCTTGCACACCCTAGCAGGGGTTCAATGGTAGTACCCTCAAAGTGAAATTTTATTAAAATTGCCTTGTAAAATTGTAATTTTATATTCAATCTGGGCCATTGATTATAAGTTTCCAAATCTGATGGTAGTGGTTATGTTAGGTGTTTTTCACCCTAAAATGTATTGAGATATGGATAAAATGTATGTGAAGAAAAATTAACATAGAGTGGAGGTAGACAAGGGGAGAGAGGTGTAATAGGGTTTGTTATAGGATTTTGTTTGTCTCTTGTATTGTTGGAAATAATATACTAGAAAATTTTGGTGGATATAACCCATTTCGAGTGAACCATGTTAAATATGGTGTCTCCTATTATGTGTATGTTTTTTATTTATTTTATAAATGTTTGATTAATTCATTTAATTTTATCTTGTATACAATTTGGGGATAAATTTGGGTTTTAATTTATCCTAACAGCTCCATCCCTCCATGACAACTAAAAACTAACCAGACTTCCAATTCTAATTTAGTACATTTTACATGTTATTATATTGTTACATCTATCTAGGTATACCCATATTAATATAACAATCTCTAATTATAAAATATGTTATATCCTAATATATCTTGTCAATTATAATTACTATATCATGTATTTTATAGCATAACACACTTGTATGGATCTTTATTTTGAGGGCATTCACTGTAGGGTCTTCATTCCTACCCTCAAAAGAGGGGGAAATAAATAAGGATTTTTCCATAAAGATTAGAGATCCTACCAATTGAAAAAATAGTTTTAGAACACTCAAAATAGCAATCAAAGGTCAAACCAAGAAGAATAGACCAAAAAAATAGTGATGATTCTAGAATAGTTTTCAATTTTAGTAAAGGACAATAACGTTGAATATCAACACAAGGGTGTCCTATTTTTAGCACTCCTATATAAATAGTAGAAAAAACATATTATCAAAAGCAGGTAGAAATATAGGTTCAACTATAGTTTTACACTTTTATACCAGTTTATAATCAGTAATTTTAAAGTGCACTTTTTCTCATAGAATTTAAATATATGGGGAATCATGTATGACATGATGTCTCTCACTTCTAGTTTCAGATATAGAAGTTGGTATAACTTCTAGATTAGAATCCATGTTCCAAACACCAGTGTTGGGGGTAATGTGCATGGCATATTTGTTTTGTTTTCTTTCAAATTTTAACATATTATCCAAGTATTCTCAATAGTTGTGTGCCTTACTCCATATTTAGGTGGTTGGCATCACTTTGAAGTTACTTTCATACAATCCTAACCTCCACATTTTACAATGGCTTCATATAAGCCTAGTGCATATTTTTGGAGTGGCTTTCATACAAGCCTAATCTCCATCTTTGAGAGTGGCCAGGAGTGGCCTAGTTTTTATCATATATTCAGCTATCCATGCCAACATTGTCATATTATAGAGCATTCATGGGCTTCAAGAGCCATCTCATTCAACACACATTTCATACTGGTATCAGTTTATAGTTTCACTTCATGAGGTAATGATGGATCCAAAGGGATAACCTTTGTATTCTTGAGCCACCTACTCAAGGTGATTGGATATAAATTTCAAACATTAATCAACACACATATGACCACATAGCTTCACTTAGTGGGAAATGATGGATCCAAAGGATCAGCCTTTATATTCTTGAGCCACCTACTCAAAGGGATTGGACACAATTCAAACATCAATCAACACATGTATAACTACCTACTTCATTTAGTGGGAAAAAATGGATCCAAAGGGCCAACCTTTGTATTCTTGAGCCACCTACTTAGAGAGATTGGACACATAGTCTAAGCATTGATTAGCACATGCATGACCACTTAGCTTCACTTAGTGGGTGAAGATAGAGCCAAAGGGATAACCTTTGCATTCTTGATCCACTCTTAGGGAATTGAGTACTCAGCGCTGTTTGTGATATTAATTTTGGTATAGCATCATCTAGCATTACTCAATATGACTTAGCATCACAATAGGTTTTATATTGGTTCACATACCTGATGAGGTATATTCATAACTTTATCTTTCTCTCTCTTACCCAACTTTGTACATTATTATTTTAGATATAGTTTATCTAATAAGAATTGATTTATTCTTTATTTTCTCTTACATATTCACACTTCATAGCATGCTCTCTCTATGCACACCCAACATTGTATAGCATCATGAGCTTCACCCTTACAAGTAAGTTTAGGGACACTTTCTATTTTTATTTTATCCTATTGTTTCACTTTATTGCATCACTAGAATAAAGGAGGGAAAATGTCATCATATAAAATGCAAAAAACTTAAGTGTGACTTGTGACATCTATCACATAGGGCCCTCCTACTTGCTTTCATGACCCTTCTAGGCACCTTTTCGCTAATTCTCAGTTATCCATAGGCTTTCAAGATCTCATTATAGCTTAGTCAGGACCCTATTTCCATGTTTATTCCATCCTCTTAGGTTCCATACCCTTTGGATAATATCTCTCAACTTGGAATATAGTGTTGGACCATAGGGTGTCCCCTTTTCAGTGCTCCTATCCAATCACATTTTGAGCTTAGATTACCATTTTTACCTGATTCCTCTTCTTCATTGTGTCGTATTATCATGATTAAATTTAACCCATGAATAATATATCCCTATTACATCCCATTCAAATATTATTTATAATGGGTTGGTAAATATCACCAAACAAGCAAGAATTCAAGCAAGACTACTCAAGCATATTTTTTTATTCTCTACATACAGCCATCCAATATTATTTATAGCTTATTAAAATCCTTACACCAATCCTTACTCATCTCAACACACCAAATTTAGCATTTTTCATCTTCATGCACACTATTCACAAAGCACATTAAGTGAGAGAACTACATATGGCTTGAGCCCTCTTTAGAGTATTGGTATGTAGGCAGTGTGCCCACAAAAGAGGTGTAGAAACATGTTTAGTGAATATTACACAAACTAACTCCCCTTTTCTTTCTCAAAATTGGTCAAAGCATAATGGATTCTAGGGTTTAAATATAAAATCATCTCTACAGGGATCTTTAAAGACTTCCAATTATCAAAACTTCATAGGCATGGTCACACAAACCTAGAAAACAAACCCTAGAAAGTTTAGATCTTCAGGATAACAATGGTAAATATGGAATATAATGTTGAACACCAAAGTGTTTTATTTTTAGTTCTCCTATCCTTTCATTGAATCAAGGTTAGATCCTGATTTATAATAGTGTCTCAGTCTTATACAATGGATTCTAACCTCTATCTCAGTCATATCAGTCAATTTTTAGGTAAGTCTTATTTTCTTACCCTTATTACTATTTTTAGAAAATTTTTAATTACAATCAAATTATAAATATAAATATCTTAATTAATACATATTTTTTTACTAATTTTATTACTCACACCCTTTAACTAAACTAGTAATAATACATAAATATTCTCAAAAAGGTTAAATCAGTCAATTATATTTTGACATCCATCTTTTTTCTCCTCATATAATTATGTTGATGTTTGTGGAGTTATATCTAAATAACTCTTGAACTCAGAAATGACAAACACTATGTGATGAAGTCAGGATCTAGATTAAGAACCTTCTCTCCTTTCTCAGTGAAGACTTGTCTTCTATCGGGGTCATAATGTTGGGCATCATCAAGACCAACTCAAGGCTTTGAATGAATAGAGGAAAGGATATAGATTGGGGTAAACTAGAGTCATAGATACTTTGGATCTAGTCACTTTTTAAATATACACCTATCCTAGCCCAAAAATATCTTAATTCAATGTGACCTAAATTAGTGTATGTTATTTTCACCATATTGGACTTTAAGCAAAAAGTCACTCGAGGACCCTTAGATTTGAACATCATTTCCTTGGAAGACATGGAAACTAAAGCTATTGCTTATGAGAAATCAACTATGAAAGTTGGTAGAACTTGTAGGTGTCTAGAGTACTTGTGTCCTCTGATGAAACTTTGAGGTACTCAAATCACATCCAATATTTATGATGTTTGAGGGTTGTTGGGTTTTTGGTAGAAGTGGAGCGTGCTTGAAGCAAGTCCACTCTCCATGGTGTACTAGGATTTGAAGGGTGTTAAAGGTTCTTGGGGCACATTAGATCTTCAATAAAAGTGGAAGGTGTTTGAAGCATGTCCACTCTCCATGATGTTGAAAATTATTATGAGATACTTAGGTGTTTAAGGTAGGTCTAATGTCCATGGGGATACAAGGGAATCTTTGTGGAATATTCACTAGTTTTATTGAATATGAGGTATATGCTTGGAATATTTACTTGAGAAAGCCCTGATTTTGAATGCAAAATCTCATAGGGGAAAGTAGGGGTATTTCTCAGATAATAGTATTTACAAGATCTAAAAATAGAACACCCTAGGAACCCTAGAACCTCAGACTAACCCCAAATGCATGATTCTAACACAAAATGACTTTTTCAAAATATATCCTTAACTAGTAAACCTAAGAGAAGTTCAATCTAAAAACACTTGAAAGAAACATAAAATAATCAAGGAAAAGTTTCAAAATGAAGGAAAATGGTGTAAAAACATGAGTAAATTACCATGTAGTAAGTAAGGATGATGTAGAAGGTTGAGATGTAACATAACCAAAATTTGAAGGTACTTGTCAACATGTGGATCAAAGATTTCTTGCATTCCAAGGTTGTTATTAGAGCTCCAAAATATAGTTAGAAATTTAAAAAATGATAACATTTTGAAAAAATGACTTAATTTTTATATAAATATCCTATAATTAATGCAATCTTAGGTGGTTAGTGGTGGAGGGTGGACCTATTTGAAGAAATTCCACTCTCCATGGGAAGAATGGGTTTGAAAAGAAGCAGGACTCGATGTTCACTTTGCCCATTGAAAATGTGCAATATTCACTTTGAGTTTTACATTCTATGGGAAAAGATTTGGAAGGTTAGTGGAGGTTGGACCTGTTTGAAGCAAGTCCACTCTCCACCAAAGGAATTGTTTGCTTTGGTAGAATGCAAATGCCATGGTACACTTTGCATGTTTTTCATAATGTGCAATGTGCATTAGAGGTTTTGAGTTCAATGGAATGGGGTGTTATAATTTTGATGGGATTTGGAACATATCGTGCACTTTGCACATTATAAAAACATTAAAAGTGCACACCAAGTTCTAAATTTCACTGGCTTGGTGCATGGCAAGATCTAGATCCTACGATACATTTTGCACATTCAAGAATGTGCAAAGTGCATGGTGAGTTCTATATTCTGTAGTTTTGTATTTTGGTTTTTGGTAGAATCTAAAACCTATGAATCAATTTTCACAGGTGTAAATTAAATCTAGAGTTTTAGATTCTACAAGGTGAAGGGAAAGATGGGGTTTTTGGAGAATTCAGTGTTTTTTCTAAAAATGAAGGGGGTCTCCCTTAGGGTGTTAGATGTAATGAGATTTTTGAGACAAAAATCTCAACATTTTTGGTGACCTCTATGAGATGATTGTTTGCTAATCATTTTGAATCTAGTAGCTTTCTTAAATATTGGGCATGGAGTCTACTTTGCTCTAACAAAACTCTAAGGGAAGAACAAACTAGTATTTTCCTAAACACAGATAAAATAGGAAAAATAACATAACTTAAGGAAATAACTCCTAATGAGTCTGACCTATGCAGAAGCACTTATAAAAACACAACAAACCCTATTATTTACAAAATTTAATCTTTTTGAAACAAGTTCTTTACCTCAAAATAAAGCTTTAAGGTATATCCCATTTATTGGG
Source organism: Torreya grandis (assembly GCA_037957365.1). Lineage (NCBI taxonomy): Eukaryota > Viridiplantae > Streptophyta > Pinopsida > Cupressales > Taxaceae > Torreya > Torreya grandis. Next base: position 574,755 of record JARHVA010002028.1, on the reverse strand, counting down.
ATTGGTAGTTTTGATCCATCAAGCTTGGAGATATAGAATACATTGGCCCCTTTACACTAAGTGATGATAAATGGACCACTCCATATTGCATAAAATTTGGCGTGCATACCTATTTTTTATTTATCTACATTCCACTTGAGGACCATGTCTCCTTCATCAAAGCTTCTTGTAGTTGCCTTTTTATCAAAAGTCTTCTTGATTTGGCCTTATTTGCTTCCAAGACTTTCATTGATTGGTGCTTGATTTCTTCAAGCTCCATGATTTTAGCTAGTCTCATTGTCATTTCATCATTGTCAATCAGGTCCAATTGGTGATTGAGTTCTAAATATGGAAGCTTAATTGATAGTGGTACTTGTGTTTCTTTTCCATAGACCAACATGAACAATGAATTATTGATGGCTCTTTTTAATGTAATTTTATCAGTCCATAGTGTTGATTTTAATTTTATATGCCACATCCTCTAGTTATCCTCCATTGTTCATTTGATAATTATAATCAAGTTCTTATTAGTTGACTTAGCTAAGCCATTACCCTATGTTGGATGGTGGAGCCTAATCTTATTTTAATGCTTGATTCCTGATAGAGGGATATGTGTGGGTAATTCCCCCCCCCACTATGGTCACCATGGGGGTCACCCCCCTAGTGGGGATTTAGGGGTAGCACTCCTAAAAAAAAATTGTTAAAAATGCATTATAAAATATTGTAATTTTTTAGTAAATCTAAACTATTCACTATTAGGTCGTAGATCTAATGGTAAAAATTATGTTTGTGCATTTGTTCCCTAACATGTAACCCTCCTTTGATATGAAGGCATGATAATCATGAAGGCATGTTATACATGAGTGAAGAGGATATTGTAATAGATGTATTGCAAGTTTTTTCTCTTCATTTATTAGACTAAATAAAGAAAAGAATTGGTTGTTTCTATATGGACGTAGTCCATATTGGGTGAACCACGTTAAATCTGTGTCTATCTTGTATTAAGTTTTTTGCATTTTAATTGTGTCTTTATTTCATTAATATTTATCTATGTTCTATATTATTAATAATTGGTATCAGAGCTGAAGGTTTATTTAAAAAATAAACTCACAAGAAAATAGAGTTCCTAGTTGAGTGGGAGTAATGGTAGAAGGCAAGTTTAAGGTTGAAAATTTTAGTGGCCAAAACTACCAACTATGAAATATGCAAATGGATAAATATCTATATAAAAAGGAGATTTTACTACCATTGGTTAGAATAAAAAATAAGCTAGTGACTATGAAGGATGAATATTGGGATTTTATTGACATAAAGGCACTAGGAACAATATGGTTATACCTAGCAGTGTCAGTGGCCTTTAATATTTCAAAAGAAAAGATAACAGTGGATGTGATAAAGGTACTGGATAAAGTGTATGAAAAACCTTCAGCCTCTAGCAAGGTATTTCTTATGAAGCATTTAATTAATTTGGAAATGTTAAAAAGTGAGTCTATTGTTGATCATTTAAATGAATTTAACATGGTCACAAATTAGTTAAGCTCTATAGGAGTAAATTTTGATGATGAGGTTAGGACTCTTAATTTTATGCTCATTGCCAAGAAGATGGAATGGCTTGGTCATGGATATGAGTAATTATGTCTCTAATTTAAATAATTTAAAGTTTGATGATGTTATTGGTGTTATTCTTAGTGAGGAAATGTGATGGAAAATCACAGGTGAGACATTAGGTAATACTTTGACTATGAAGAATAGGGGAAGGCAAAAGGATAGAGGATAGGGCCTAGGGAATCATGGTAGGTCTAAGAAGGGAAAATCTAAATCTAGAGGAATTTTGGTGTGCTATATTTTTAGGAAGAAAGGACACCTAAAGAAAGATTATTGATTTTGAAAAGGAAAAAAAAGAGATAGACAATAAGAAAAAAAATCAAGTAAATGTAGCAGGTGATGTATTAAAATATGATTTAATCATTTATTTAGATAAAATTAATGAATATTGGGTGTTAAATTTAGGGGATTCATTTCATGCTACACCCCATAAGAAATATTTTCAAGACTATGTTCAAGGTGATGTTGGATAGGTTTATTTGGGTGATGGTAAACCCTATAAAATTATAGGAAAGGGTAAGATACAGATAAAATTACAAAATGGAAATAAATGGTTGTTGAAATAGGTAAGGCATGTTCCTAAGTTGAGAATAAATCCAATTTTAACAAGGTAGTTAGGAAGTGAGGGTTACACATTTACATTTGTAGAAAATTCATGGAAGGTCATTAAAGGATCACTGGTAATAGAAAAAAGAGAGAAGGTAGGTACATTATATTTATTTAATGGTAATTTTGACTCTTATATTTCTTTAGTTTCTATAGAAGTAGATACAAAATTATGGCACCACAGACTTGGGTACATGAGTGAGAAGGTGATGCAAGTTCTCCACTCAAATAATTTGTTACTAGATTTGAAGAAGGTGGATTTGGATTTTTGTGAGCACTATGTGTATGGAAAATAGAAAAGAGTCAGCTTTCTTAGAGTTGGGAAGATAAAGAAGGATGAAAATTTAGAGCTTATTCATATAGATGTATGGGGATCAGCTTAGGTATCATCCCTTGGAGGATCTTCTTATTGTGTTACTTTTAATGATGATGTAACTAAAAAAACTTGGGTTTATTACATATGAAAACATCTGATGTTTTTTATACTTTTAATAAATGGAAAGCTTTGGTTGAGAATAAGATAGGAAATAAGTTGAAGTGTCTCAAAATAGATAATAAAGGTGAATAAGAGAAGAATTTGATAATTATTGTTCATCCCATGGGATTCATAAAAAGAAGACAGTTCCAAAAACATCACAACAAAATGGTGTGTCAAAAAGGATGAATAGGAAAATCATGGAGCATGTAAGGATAATGAGATTACATGTAAGGTTGCCCTTAAATTTTTTTGAAGATTCTATGGATACTGGTGTTTACTTAATAAATAGAGGGACTTCAATTCCTTTGGATGGTGGTATTCTAGAAGAAGCATCAATAGTTAAAAAGGTAGATTATTTTTTTGAAAGACTTTCAATTGTGAAGCATTTTCCCATATTGATAAAGAAAATAAAACCAAGATTGAAGCAAAATCTAAGAAATACATTTTTATGGGATATAGAGTTAACAATTTTGGTTACTATTTATGAGATTTTAAAAATTGCAAAATCATTAGGATTAGAGATGTGATCTTTAATGAGAAGGTCATGTACAGAGATCAGTTGTAGAGAAAGAAACAAGAAAATCCAAATACAAAATATGTAGTACTTGATGAAATCATAAGAAATTAAATTCCAAAAGTACTAAAAAATTATAATTTGTAACAACTACAACAACAACAAGTACCTTAAACTCTTGAAAGTGTATTTAGAAGATACACCAGAGTAAGAAGACTCCATAAATGATAATTTCTTTTACTTTATTATTTATTATTATTTGATGGTGGTGATCCAAAAAGATATGAAGAAGTAATGTAGGTATAAACCAAAAAGAAGTGGGAGCAAGGCATGAAAGAGGAGATGGACTCCTTGGTACATAACCAAACATGGGATTTGGTTTAGTTGCCTACAGGTAAAAGAGCATTGCAGAATAAATGGGTTTATAGGTTGAAGGAAGATGATGGAGGAAAAAAGAGGTACAAGGATAGACTTGTTGTAAAGGGGTTTGAAAAAAATTAAGGTATTGATTTTGATTAAATATTTTCTCCAAGTGTAAAAATGACTTCCATAAGAACTATTTTAAGTTTGGTAGCAATACAAGATTTACACCTTGAACAGTTAGATGTGAAGCCTAATTTCCTTCATGGTGATTTGGAATAGGAAATATAAATAGATCATATATAGGGATATGAAGTAAAATTTAAGGATAAAATGGTGTGTAGGTTGAAGAAGAGTTTGTATGGTCTAAAGCAAGCTCCAAGGCAGTGATATCTGAAATTTGACACGTTTATGATAGAACAAGTTTATAGTAGATGTCATTCTGACCACTATGTCTATTTTAAGAAATTAAATAATGGTAAATATATTATCTTAGTATTATATGTAGATATAATTCTTTTTGTAGGTTCTAACATGCAGGATATAAATGATCTCAAAAGAAAATTAGATTTTTTTTTTTTGCAATGAAGGATTTGAGTGTTGCAAAACAAATATTGGGTATGAGAATAAAAAGAGACATGAAATATAGAAAATTGACATTGTCTCAAGAAGAGTACATTAAGAAGGTTTTAGTTAGGTTCAATATGCAATATGTAAAACCTATAAGTAGATATTTGGGAGGGTACTTTAAATTAAGTAAGGAACAGTGTCTTAAAACTTAAGAAGAAATTAATTACATGTATAAAGTTCCTTATGCTTTAGTAGTTTGAATTTTTATGTATGATATGGTATGCATGAGACCACATATTGCTCATGTAGTGGGAGTTGTCATCAAGTTTGTGAATAATCAAGGAAAATAGCATTGGGATGCAGTCAAGTAGATTCTTAAGTACTTGAGAGGGACCACTAATAGATGATTATGTTATAAAGGTACATATGTTACCTTACAAGGATATGTTGATGTAGACATATATATATTTTAGATGGTAGGAGGAACACCAGAGGTTATGTTTTCACTATTGGTGATATAATATTTAGTTGGATTTCAAAATTATAAAAGATTATTTTTTTGTCAACTATAGAGGTAGAGTATGTTGTAACTACATAATCTAGTAAGTAGATAATATAGATGCAATGGTTCATGAAAGAGTTGAGGCATAAGTAGGAGGATTTTAGGTGGTACAATGGTAGCCAAAGTGTGATTCATTTAGCAAATAACTCAATATTCCAATCAAGAACCAAACATATATAACTCATGTATCACTTCATTCATTTAGTTTTGGAGGATGGTCAACTAAAGTTGGAAAAGATCCATACATGTCAAAATCCTACAAATATGCTAACAAAAGTAGTCACAAAGGATAAGTTGAAGAGTTGTTTAGCTTTAATAGGTCTCCAAGGGTAACAAAAAAGATGAGAAACATGCCAAAGTCAAAGTCCAAAGAAAAGTCTGAGGAAGAGTTGTAGTGATGGAGTTGTAACAGTCAGTCTCCAAGTGAGATATTATTGGATGGTAGAGCCTAATCTTATTTTAATGCCCAATTCCTAATAGGGGGTGTAGTGGACAATGCCTTCCCCACCACTATGGTTGCCATGGGGGTTGTCCCCCTGGTGGGGGTTTGGGGGCAGTACCCCTAAAGTAGAATTTTGTTAAAAATGCATTGTAAAATATTGTAATTTCATAGTAAATGTAGACCATTCACTATTAGGTCACATATAGAATGGTATAAATTATGTTTGTGTATTTTTGACCTAATATGTAACCCTTATTTGATATGAGGAAATGGTAATTATGGTGGCACATTTTATGTGAGTGAAGAGGATATTGCATTGGATGTATTTCAAGTTTTTTCTTCATTTGTTAGACTAAATAAAGAGAAGAATTAGTTGTTTCTATGTGGACATATCCCATATTGGATGAACCATATTAAATCTGTGTCTATCTTGTATTATGTTTTCCACATTTTAGTTTTGTCTATATTTCATTAATATTGCTCTATGTTCTATATTCCTAACACCCTAGAGGTAATAATTTGAATAAGTGATTAGGTACACATTATGTTTGATATCCCATTCACTTACTTGAGTTCCCATAAATGCCTTAGCATTATCTAATATGATGGTGTGAGGCACACCAAACCTTGAAACTATGTAGTCCATAGATTTTAGAATAGATGTCTCAGTGGCATATTTTAAAGCAACCACTTCAATCCATCATGTGAAATAATCCATTATTGTGAGAACCTATTTATGACCTACACTTGATGGTGGATTGATCATGCTAATGAAATCCAATCCCCATTGAACAAATGGTTGATCTATTTGAATTGGTCTGAGAGGAAGTGCAGCTAATCTTTGCTTACCAATGAAGTAAGCACACTTTTCACAATTTTTTACCTAGTAATGGGCATCCTTAAATAAATTAGGCCAATAGTATCCCCATCTCATTATCTTAATGGCTATATTCCTTTCATAAAAATGTCCTCCTGACATTTCATCATGAAATTGTTGAATCACTTTAGGAACTTATTCATTCTCAATACATCTTAACAATACTCCATTTATGTCATTCCAAAATAAAATTCCATTAATAAGAATATAGGGAATTGATTGGAGTTGAAAATACCTTTTCTTTGACTACTGAATGTTATAAGGGTATTCACCAGTCTATAGGAAATGATTCCTGTCTTGAATCTAGCTATTGAAAGAAGGTAGATTACCTAGCTAAGGTGTAGTTTGGAAATACACTATGTTAGATACTAATTTAGTAGTCTTGATATCAGTAGCTACTTATTCACATAACCCTTTTCCTCTCACTATCTTTGTAATCATGATATCCACATCATACTTTATGAATTTTGTGATCTATCCTATTCTTTTATTGTTTATCTCCCTACTCGACATAAATTTTTTGATGCTTTGATGAATCACTATCAAATGTATCTTGTTTTTGGAGAGCATATGCCTAAATTTCTTGAGTGATATAAATACCACATATACGTGTTTCTCCAAAAAACTATAATTATCTTCATAACCTTTCAAATATTGGCTGAAGAAAGATATTGGTTGCTCCAAATTTTCTTGATTGTGCTGAGTTAGAATTGTTGAGATACTTCCCTCCCCTCCAAATGCATAGAGGATAAAATCATTCTCATAGTTTGGCTCAACCAAGGTAAAGGCTTGGGAGATGTCTTATTTAATGTCTTCTAAGCTTTCTTTTCCCTCTTGAGTCCAACTGAAAATATTTCCGTTTTTAGCATTATAGTAAGGGGCTTTGCCAAAAAGGTAAAATTTGGTACAAATCTCCTCATGAAGTTGATCTTCCAAAGAAATATTATTAAACCCTTTTTCTGAATTGGTAGTGCTACTACAGATATGTCTTTAACTCATTTAAGGTCTATTGCAAGACCCTCTTTTGACACTATGTCCCAATAGCTTCCAATCATGTACCATGAACACACACTTCTTCAAGTTAAGGAAAACACTAAATTCTCTACACCTTTTAAAAATATTTTTTATGTGGTCTAGTCGTGCATCATCATGCTTTGAATATACTATAATATCATCTAGATATACTAAAATTATATCATTTATCATACCCTTGAATGCCATATCCATGGCTCTCTAAAAAGTTGTGACCATATTTTTCAGACCAAATGGCAACTTCTTGTATTCATGTGTGCCCAATTTAGTGGTCAAGGTGGTTTTAAATTGATCTAATTCCTATACCAATATTTGGTTATAACCTAAATAACCATCTAGAAGATAAAATCTTTCAAATATTGATATTATCTATAGAATTTGTTTTATAGGGGGAAGAGGATGTTGATATTTCAATGATGCTTTATTCAGGTCTCTAAAGTCCACACAGCCAAATTTCACACTTTTATTTCTAACAAGGACCAGATTCACTACCCAAGATGAGTATTTGATCAAAATATTATATTAGCCTCTATCAACTTAGGGAGCTCATTTTTCATCAAGGGTTTAATCTTGAGATTGATGGGTCTCTAATTCTACCTGATAGGTTTTAAATTTGGTTCTAATTCTATAATGTATTGTACTAAACTTGAGTCAAATTCTCCTAAGTCATGATAACTCCAAGGGAATTTATTATCAAAATCTTGACATAGTTTAACAAAATCTTGCTTCTCTAAAATATTGCATACCTTGCCTATCTTGAGAGACTTGCCTTCTAAGATGATAATGGGTTCACAATATTCTTCATTAACTATAATTTTCTTCTTCTCACCTTTCAACTGGTCATCCAAATTAAAGATGTTTTCTAGTGTAACAATACCCATAGATAGCTTGTTTATTTTTAGTTGAATAATCTAGTTGACATGTTGGTCTTATAGTCTTGGTTGGTTCCTTTTTAAAAACTTGGCTTCTTCTCTAAAAAAATTTACAATTTGTTTGTCACTATAGAATACTTGCCAATTAGTTTCATTATCAAGGATAAAAGACCTTATAATCAGCCTCACATGCTAGCTATTCTTCTTTATTTCAACTAGTAGGTCATACTGGGACCCTATCAAGGCTTTGTAGTCAACATATTTACTTTATGCCCTTAGTACCACTTGAATATTCAAAATGGTGAAATATTATAACAAGTCCTAAACCCTATATTTGTAAGACCTTAGCAAATTGCCTTTTGTTACACTTTTTGATCTAACTTGGTGAAAGATGAGCTCACTGTCACTAGATATTTACTAAATCTTATTTCCTCTATATTTAGCTAACTAGAGGCCTCAAATCAAGGTTTCCTATTATATTACATTGTTGGTATAGCTGAATTGAATTTTGAATAAGTAGAAGTAGATCTCTTTCTATGGGGAGACCGATACAATTCTCGCACTTACACCATTTCTACTTCTCGAGCCATTAAAAAATAACTACCATATCTATTAAATATCTTTAGCTAGTTTAACTAAATTCATGATAATAACATCTTTATCATGAATATAATAGGTCCCTAACCCTATCTCCTATATGTATTCATAAAGATCAAATCAAAGGGTTGATACCCATTCATCTAAATGAGTATATATATTTTTTTCTATATATGTATGCATTCTCTTGATCCATTTCTTCCTCTTCTTGATCTTATAATCTATAATTCATTTCTATGGGTGGAATAGGATTGTATGGTTTGACATTATCTTTTGCAATTGGATTAACTCTTATTGTTACTTTAGTTCCATATCTCATTCTAAGTACCATGTGGGATCAATCAGTAAATAGGTACTCTCCCATCTTTGTGGTGAAATCTCTTAAAAGACAAATGGCAAAGTAGGTGGGAATATCTATGACTGAAATATCATGAGTAATTGATAAGCTTGAAAAAGCATGAATATTTATGTTTAGTCCTTTTGTGGTTCTTATTATTTGAACAACATTCCCATCTAGTTGTACTACTCCCTTGTTAACAGGTGTGTATTTTATTCCCAAAACATTAGTTATTTCCTTGGGAATTATTGAACTACTAGCCCTTGAATCTACCATGTAATTGTGTACCAGATGCTTCCCTATTATAAGTGAAAGATAGAAGGGAGAGGCTTACCATTTTGTCCCATTTTATTATCATCTTGAGGCTAATATAGATTTATTATAGGTGTAGGCCCCTTGTCTAAATGAAAATATTTCCTTTTTTAGCATTATAGTAAGGGTCTTTGCCAAAAAGGTAAAATTTAGTACAAATCTCCTCATGAAGTTGATCTTCCTAAGAAATATTATGAAACCCTTTTTGTGAATTGGTAGTACTACTACAGATATGCCTTTAACTCATTTAAGGTCTATTGCAAGACCCTCTTTTGACACTGTGTCCCAATAGCTTCCAATCATGTACCATGAACACACACTTCTTCAAGTTAAGGAAAACACTAAATTCTCTACAACTTTTAAAAGTATTTTTTAGGTGGTCTAGATGTGCATCATCATGCTTTGAATATACTATATATCGTCTAGATATACTAAAATTATATCATTTATCATACCCTTGAATGCCATATCCATGGCTCTCTAAAAAGTTGTGACCATATTTTTCAGACTAAATGGCAACTTCTTGTATTCATGTGTGCCCAATTTAGTGGTCAAGGTGGTTTTAAATTGATCTAATTCCTATACCAAGATTTGGTTATAACCTAAATAAACATCTAGAAGATAAAATCTTTCAAATCTTGATATTATCTATAGAATTTATTTTATAGGGGGAAGAGGATGTTGATATTTCAATGATGCTTTATTCAGGTCTCTAAAGTCCACACATAGCCAAATTTCTCACTTTTATTTCTAAAAAGGACCAGATTCATTACCCAAGATGAGTATTTGATCAAGATATTATATTAGCCTCTATCAACTTAGGGACCTCATTTTTCATCAAGGGTTTAATCTTGAGATTGATGGGTCTCTAATTCTACCTGATAGGTTTTAAATTTGGTTCTAATTCTATAATCTATTGTAATAAACTTGAGTCAAATCCTCTTAAGTCATGATAACTCTAAGGGAATTTATTATCAAAATCTTGACATAATTTAATAAAATCTTGCTTCTCTAAAATATTGCATACCTTGCCTATCTTGAGAGACTTGCCTTCTAAGATGATAATGGGTTCACAATCTTCTTCATTAACTATAGTTTTCTTCTTCTCACATTTCAACTGGTCATCCAAATTAAAGATGTTTTCTAGTGTAACAATACCCATAGATAGCTTGTTTATTTTTAGTTGAGTAATCTAGTTGACATATTGGTCTTATAGTCTTGGTTGGTTCCTTTTTAAAAACATGGCTTCTTCTCTCAAAAAATTTACAATTTGTTTTTCACTATAGAATACTTGCCAATTAGTTTCATTATCGAGGATAAAAGGCCTTACAATCAGCCTCACATGCTAGCTATTCTTCTTTATTTCAACTAGTAGGTCATACTGGGACCCTATCAAGGCTATGTAGTCAACATATTTACTTTATGCCCTTGGTACCACTTGAATATTCAAAATGGTGAAATATTATAACAAGTCCTAAACCCTATATTTGTAAGACCTTAGCAAATTGCCTTTTGTTACACTTTTTGATCTAACTTGGTGAAAGATGAGCTCACTGTCACTAGATATTTACTAAATCTTATTATCTCTATATTTAGCTAACTAGAGGCCTCAAATAAAGGTTTCCTATTATATTACATTGTTGGTATAGCTGAATTGAATTTTGAATAAGTAGAAGTAGATGTCTTTCTATGGGGAGACTGACTTAATTCTCGCACTTACACCATTTCTACTTCTTGAGCCATTAAAAAATAACTACCATATCTATTAAATATCTTTAGCTAGTTTAACTAAATTCAAGATAATAACATCTTTCTCATGAATATAATAGGTCCCTAACCCTATCTCCTATATGTATTCATAAATATCAAATCAAAGGGTTGATCCCCATTCATCTAAATGAGTATATATATATTTTTCTATATATGTTGCATTCTCTTGATCCATTTCTTACTCTTCTTGATCTTATAATCTATAATTCATTTCTATGGGAGGAATAGGATTGTATGGTTTGACATGATCTTTTGCAATTAGATTAACTCTTATTGTTACTCTAGTTCCATATCTCATTCTAAGTAGCATGTGGGATCAATCAGTAAATAGGTACCTTCCCATCTTTGTGGTGAAATCTCTTAAAAGACAAATGGCAAAGTAGGGGGGAATATCTATGACTGAAATATCATGAGTAATTGATAGGTTTGAAAAAGCATGAATATTTATGTTTAGTCATTTTGTGGTTCTTATTATTTGAACAACATTCCCATTAGTTGTACAACTCCCTTGTTAACAGGTGTGTATTTTATTCCCAAAACATTAGCTATTTCCTTGGGAATTATTGAACTACTAACCCTTGAATCTACCATGTAATTGTGTACCAGATGCTTCCCTATTATAAGTGAAAGATAGAAGGGAGAGGCTTACCATTTTGTCCCATTTTATTATCATCTTGAGGATAATATAAATTTATTATAGGTGTAGGCCCCTTGTCTAACTGAAAATATTTCCTTTTTTCGCATTATAGTAAGGGGCTTTGCCAAAAAGGTAAAATTTGGTACAAATCTCCTCATGAAGTTGATCTTCCTAAGAAATATTATTAAACCCCTTTTGTGAATTGGTAGTGCTACTACAGGTATGCCTTTAACTCATTTAAGGTCTATTGCAAGACCCTCTTTTGACACTATGTCCCAATAGCTTCCAATCATGTACCATGAACACACACTTCTTCAAGTTAAGGAAAACACTAAATTCTCTACACCTTTTAAAAATATTTTTTAGGTGGTCTAGACGTGCATCATCATGCTTTGAATATACTATAATATCATCTAGATATACTAAAATTATATCATTTATCATACCCTTGAATGCCATATCCATGGCTCTCTAAAAAGTTGTGACCATATTTTTCAGACCAAATGGCAACTTCTTGTATTCATGTGTGCCCAATTTAGTGGTCAAGGTGGTTTTAAATTGATCTAATTCCTATACCAAGATTTGGTTATAACCTAAATAACCATCTAGAAGATAAAATCTTTCAAATCTTGATATTATCTATAGAATTTGTTTTATAGGGGGAAGAGGATGTTGATATTTCAATGATGCTTTATTCAGGTCTCTAAAGTCCACACATAGCCAAATTTCTCACTTTTATTTCTAAAAATGACCAGATTCACTACCCAAGATGAGTATTTGATCAAAATATTATATTAGCCTCTATCAACTTAGGGAGCTCATTTTTCATCAAGGGTTTAATCTTGAGATTGATGGGTCTCTAATTCTACCTGATAGGTTTTAAATTTGGTTCTAATTCTATAATGTATTGTACTAAACTTGAGTCAAATCCTCTTAAGTCATGATAACTCCAAGGGAATTTATTATCAAAATCTTGACATAATTTAATAAAATCTTGCTTCTCTAAAATATTGCATACCTTGCCTATCTTGAGAGACTTGGCTTCTAAGATGATAATGGATTCACAATCTTCTTCATTAACTATAGTTTTCTTCTTCTCACATTTCAACTGGTCATCCAAATTAAAGATGTTTTCTAGTGTAACAATACCCATAGATAGCTTGTTTATTTTTAGTTGAATAATCTAGTTGACATATTGGTCTTATAGTCTTGGTTGGTTCCTTTTTAAAAACTTGGCTTCTTCTCTCAAAAAATTTACAATTTGTTTTTCACTATAGAATACTTGCCAATTAGTTTCATTATCGAGGATAAAAGGCCTTATAATCAGCCTCACACGCTAGCTATTCTTCTTTATTTCAACTAGTAGGTCATACTGGGACCCTATCAAGGCTATGTAGTCAACATATTTACTTTATGCCCTTGGTACCACTTGAATATTCAAAATGGTGAAATATTATAACAAGTCCTAAACCCTAACTAGAGGCCTCAAATAAAGGTTTCCTATTATATTACATTGTTGGTATAGCTGAATTGAATTTTGAATAAGTAGAAGTAGATCTCTTTCTATGGGGAGACCGATACAATTCTCGCACTTACACCATTTCTACTTCTTGAGCCATTAAAAAATAACTACCATATCTATTAAATATCTTTAGCTAGTTTAACTAAATTCAAGATAATAACATCTTTCTCATGAATATAATAGGTCCCTAACCCTATCTCCTATATGTATTCATAAAGATCAAATCAAAGGGTTGATCCCCATTCATCTAAATGAGTATATATATATTTCTATATATGTTGCATTCTCTTGATCCATTTCTTCCTCTTCTTGATCTTATAATCTATAATTCATTTCTATGGGAGGATAGGATTGTATGGTTTGAAATGATCTTTTGCAATTGGATTAACTCTTATTGTTACTCTAGTTCCATATCTCATTCTAAGTAGCATGTGGGATCAATCAGTAAATAGGTACCCTCCCATCTTTGTGGTGAAATCTCTTAAAAGACAAATGGCAAAGTAGGGGGGAATATCTATGACTGAAATATCATGAGTAATTGATAGGCTTGAAAAAGCATGAATATTTATGTTTAGTCCTTTTGTGGTTCTTATTATTTGAACAACATTCCCATCTAGTTGTACTACTCCCTTGTTAACAGGTGTGTATTTTATTCCCAAATCATTAGCTATTTCCTTGGGAATTATTGAACTACTAGCCCTTGAATCTACCATGTAATTGTGTACCAGATGCTTCCCTATTATAAGTGAAAGATAGAAGGGAGAGGCTTACCATTTTGTCCCATTTTATTATCATCTTGAGGCTAATATAGATTTATTATAGGTGTAGGCCCCTTGTCTAACTGAAAATATTTCCTTTTTTCGCATTATAGTAAGGGGCTTTGCCAAAAAGGTAAAATTTGGTACAAATCTCCTCATGAAGTTGATCTTCCTAAGAAATATTATTAAACCCTTTTTGTGAATCGGTAGTGCTACTACAGATATGGCTTTAACTCATTTAAGGTCTATTGCAAGACCCTCTTTTGACACTGTGTCCCAATAGCTTCTAATGATGTACCATGAACACACACTTCTTCAAGTTAAGGAAAACACTAAATTCTCTACACCTTTTAAAAATATTTTTTAGGTGGTCTAGATGTGCATCATCATGCTTTGAATATACTATAATATCATCTAGATATACTAAAATTATATCATTTATCATACCCTTGAATGCCATATCCGTGGCTCTCTAAAAAGTTGTGACCATATTTTTCAGACCAAATGGCAACTTCTTGTATTCATGTGTACCCAATTTAGTGGTCAAGGTGGTTTTAAATTGATCTAATTCCTATACCAAGATTTGGTTATAACCTAAATAACCATCTAGAAGATAAAATCTTTCAAATCTTGATATTATCTATAGAATTTGTTTTATAGGGGGAAGAGGATGTTGATATTTCAATGATGCTTTATTCAGGTCTCTAAAGTCCACACATAGCCAAATTTCACACTTTTATTTCTAACAAGGACCAGATTCACTACCCCAGATGAGTATTTGATCAATATATTATATTAGCCTCTATCAACTTAGGGAGCTCATTTTTCATCAAGGGTTCAATCTTGAGATTGATGGGTCTCTAATTCTACCTGATAGGTTTTAAATTTGGTTCTAATTCTATAATGTATTGTACTAAACTTGAGTCAAATCCTCTTAAGTCATGATAACTCCAAGGGAATTTATTATCAAAATCTTGACATAATTTAACAAAATCTTGCTTCTCTAAAATATTGCATACCTTGCCTATCTTGAGAGACTTGCCTTCTAAGATGATAATGGGTTCACAATATTCTTCATTAACTATAATTATCTTCTTCTCACCTTTCAACTGGTCATCCAAATTAAAGATGTTTTCTAGTGTAACAATACCCATAGATAGCTTGTTTATTTTTAGTTGAATAATCTAGTTGACATATTGGTCTTATAGTCTTGGTTGGTTCCTTTTTAAAAACTTGGCTTCTTCTCTCAAAAATTTACAATTTGTTTGTCACTATAGAATACTTGCCAATTAGTTTCATTATCGAGGATAAAAGGCCTTATAATCAGCCTCACACGCTAGCTATTCTTCTTTATTTCAACTAGTAGGTCATACTGGGACCCTATCAAGGCTATGTAGTCAACATATTTACTTTATGCCCTTGGTACCACTTGAATATTCAAAATGGTGAAATATTATAACAAGTCCTAAACCCTATATTTGTAAGACATTATCAAATTGCCTTTTGTTACACTTTTTGATCTAACTTGGTGAAAGATGAGCTCACTGTCACTAGATATTTACTAAATCTTATTTCTTCTATATTTAGCTAACTAGAGGCCTCAAATCAAGGTTTCCTATTATATTACATTGTTGGTATAGCTGAATTGAATTTTGAATAAGTATAAGTATATCTCTTTCTATGGGGAGACCGATACAATTCTCACACTTACACCATTTCTACTTCTTGAGCCATTAAAAAATAACTACCATATCTATTAAATATCTTTAGCTAGTTTAACTAAATTCAAGATAATAACATATTTCTCATGAATATAGTAGGTCCCTAACCCTATCTCCTATATGTATTCATAAAGATCAAATCAAAGGGTTGATCCCCATTCATCTAAATGAGTATATATATTTTTTCTATATATGTTGCATTCTCTTGATCCATTTCTTCCTCTTCTTGATCTTATAATCTATAATTCATTTCTATGGGAGGAATAGGATTGTATGGTTTGACATGATCTTTTGCAATTGGATTAACTCTTATTATTACTCTAGTTCCATATCTCATTCTAAGTAGCATGTGGGATCAATCAGTAAATAGGTACCCTCCCATCTTTGTGGTGAAATCTCTTAAAAGACAAATGGTAAAGTAGGGGGGAATATCTATGACTGAAATATCATGAGTAATTGATAGGCTTGAAAAAGCATGAATATTTATGTTTAGTCCTTTTGTGGTTCTTATTATTTGAACAACATTCCCATTAGTTGTACTACTCCCTTGTTAACAGGTGTGCATTTTATTCCCAAAACATTAGCTATTTCCTTGGGAATTATTGAACTACTAGCCCTTGAATCTAGCATGTAATTGTGTACTAGATGCTTCCCTATTATAAGTGAAAGATATAAGGGAGAGGATTACCATTTTGTCCCATTTTATTATCATCTTGAGGCTAATATAGATTTATTATAGGTGTAGGCCCCTTGTCTAACTGAAAATATTTCCATTTTTAGCATTATAGTAAGGGGCTTTGCCAAAAAGGTAAAATTTGGTACAAATCTCCTCATGAAGTTGATCTTCCTAAGAAATATTATTAAACCCCTTTTGTGAATTGGTAGTGCTACTACAGGTATGCCTTTAACTCATTTAAGGTCTATTGCAAGACCCTCTTTTGACACTATGTCCCAATAGCTTCCAATCATGTACCATGAACACACACTTCTTCAAGTTAAGGAAAACACTAAATTCTCTACACCTTTTAAAAATATTTTTTAGGTGGTCTAGACGTGCATCATCATTCTTTGAATATACTATAATATCATCTAGATTTACTAAACTTATATCATTTATCATACCCTTGAATGCCATATCCATGGCTCTCTAATAAGTTGTGACCATATTTTTCAAACCAAATGGCAACTTCTTGTATTCATGTGAGCCAAATTTAGTGGTCAAGGTGGTTTTAAATTGATCTAATTCCTATACCAAGATTTGGTTATAACCTAAATAACCATCTAGAAGATAAAATCTTTCAAATCTTGATATTATCTATAGAATTTGTTTTATAGGGGGAAGAGGATGTTGATATTTCAATGATGCTTTATTCAGGTCTCTAAAGTCCACACAGCCAAATTTCACACTTTTATTTCTAACAAGGACCAGATTCACTACCCGAGATGAGTATTTGATCAATATATTATATTAGCCTCTATCAACTTAGGGAGCTCATTTTTCATCAAGGGTTTAATCTTGAGATTGATGGGTCTCTAATTCTACCTGATAGGTTTTAAATTTGGTTCTAATTATATAATGTATTGTACTAAACTTGAGTCAAATCCTCTTAAGTCATGATAACTCCAAGGGAATTTATTATCAAAATCTTGACATAATTTAACAAAATCTTGCTTCCCTAAAATATTGCATACCTTGCCTATCTTGAGAGACTTGCCTTCTAAGATGATAATGGGTTCACAATCTTCTTCATTAACTATAATTTTCTTCTTCTCACCTTTCAACTGGTCATCCAAATTAAAGATGTTTTCTAGTGTAACAATACCCATAGATAGCTTGTTTATTTTTAGTTGAATAATCTAGTTGACATATTGGTCTTATAGTCTTGGTTGGTTCCTTTTTAAAAACTTGGATTCTTCTCTCAAAAAATTTACAATTTGTTTGTGACTATATAATACTTGCCAATTAGTTTCATTATCAAGGATAAAAGGCCTTATAATCAGCCTCACATGCTAGCTATTCTTCTTTATTTCAACTAGTAGGTCATACTAGGACCCTATCAAGGCTATGTAGTCAACATATTTACTTTATACCCTTGGTACCACTTGAATATTCAAAATGGTGAAATATTATAACAAGTCCTAAACCCTATATTTGTAAGACATTATCAAATTGCCTTTTGTTACACTTTTTGATCTAACTTGGTGAAAGATGAGCTCACTGTCACTAGATATTTACTAAATCTTATTTCCTCTATATTTAGCTAACTAGAGGCCTCAAATCAAGGTTTCCTATTATATTACATTGTTGGTATAGATGAATTGAATTTTGAATAAGTATAAGTAGATCTCTTTCTATGGGGAGACCGATACAATTCTCGCACTTACACCATTTGTACTTCTTGAGCCATTAAAAAATAACTACCATATCTATTAAATATCTTTAGCTAGTTCAACTAAATTCAAGATAATAACATATTTCTCATGAATATAATAGGTCCCTAACCCTATCTCCTATATGTATTCATAAAGAACAAATCAAAGGGTTGATCCCCATTCATCTAAATGAGTATATATATTTTTTCTATATATGTTGCATTCTCTTGATCCATTTCTTCCTCTTCTTGATCTTATAATCTATAATTCATTTCTATGGGAGGAATAGGATTGTATGGTTTGACATGATCTTTTGCAATTGGATTAAATCTTATTGTTACTCTAGTTCCATATCTCATTCTAAGTAGCATGTGGGATCAATCAGTAAATAGGTACCCTCCCATCTTTATGGTGAAATCTCTTAAAAGACAAATGGTAAAGTAGGGGGGAATATCTATGACTGAAATATCGTGAGTAATTGATAGGCTTGAAAAAGCATGAATATTTATGTTTAGTCCTTTTGTGGTTCTTATTATTTGAACAACATTCCCATTAGTTGTACTACTCCCTTGTTAACAGGTGTGTATTTTAATGCCAAAACATTAGCTATTTCCTTGGGAATTATTGAACTACTAGCCCTTGAATCTACCATGTAATTGTGTACCAGATGCTTCCCTATTATAAGTGAAAGATATAAGGGAGAGGCTTACCATTTTGTCCCATTTTATTATCATCTTGAGGCTAATATAGATTTATTATAGGTGTAGGCCCCTTGTCTAGAACCTTCTCTGATATCTAGAAATTATTTAGAGCCTCTTGTAGCAAGTCCCTTTGTGTTGGTCTAGATAGTGCTTCCCACATAGTGACGTTCAAATTAGTCTTCTTCATTTGATAAACTATGATAGAAGAGATATTAAAAACCTTTTTTAGTGATTTTATAGGGGTTGCATACTCTTTTATAATATTTGGAGTGGGCACATTTGCTTTGAATTGATTTATAGGTACAATAGCCTTGCACTATGTTGTTCTTGATGGTTTTATTATAGCTTTAGAAGTTAAAGCCTAGTCTACCTTGGGGGGTTGATTAATTCTATTACTCTTTTTTTGGAAAGTATATTAGCTAATAAAAAATCTATACCATTGAAAAATGCTTCATCTTGGCTTATCCCATTGAAATCATCCTCTTGCTAGTTTAGAAGAGTTGCTTCACTTTGAGTAGGTTTTTATGTGTCTACTTTTTGGGAAGTAGATTCTTATTATTGTCCTTGTACATTCTTTATGCCTTGCACCATCAAGTCTTGACTGATTACACCATTGGGGCAAGTGTTATAATTATGGGTTTGATTTCAAGGATAACACCACTCATAATCTTAAGCCAAATTATTTTGAATAGGGACAATGGCTTTGGAAACTCCTAGTGTTGGTAAAGCATGGGTGTTTGGAGGTCTTGGCTATAAATTTTATCCTTATTAGTTGTTTTTACCCTTATATGGATACTTATTCCTTTGGTATGAAAGGTTAGATGGTTGAAAAGGATTGTAATTTTGGACTTGAAACCTTTTCATTACCACTAACTCATTTTTAAATCTCTTAAGTTATGACTTTACCTCATATATATCATCCAAAGGTATAGGAGTCAAAGTAGGTGCCTTACTTGTAGTGAGAATTGGAGTAAGTATAAGTGAGGGAATAGGGAATATTTCTAGAAATAGAGGAATTAATTGCCTTGGTATAATTTTCCCAACTTGGATTAAATAATTTTCTACCCTTATTACAATATCATAAGTTGTAGGAAGTGTGGTGCCACCCATTGATTGAGTAATTATATTTATATCACTATTGAGGGTTCTTAAGTAATACCAAAAAGCATTATTTGTAGTGGGTTTAACCAAGACTAGGATTATGTTCTAGGTCTTCTATAAATGGTAATTAAAGTCAATGATTTTCTCATGAGGAGCTTCTTAAATATTATTTAAATGTTCAACTAAGGAAATGTGGTCACTCTTGTACTCAAAATGGGTTCACATTGCAGCACCTAACTCATCCCAAACTTGAATTGAGGTGGGAGCAAGGCTTTTGTACCATTATAAAGCTTTTCCCTTGAGAGAGGAGACTAGAAGTTTGATTGCAAAATTATCTTGAACCATGTTATAGATTAAACAGAGGTTAGAAATATCTTGTATGTGTTTTAAAGCAGTGGTAAAGGTTTTACTAGTAAAGTATGGCAATTTTTTTAAGGTTGAGATTGGTATATCATCATGTTGGGGCTAAAATGAGTGCACTACCTATATTGAAATCAATGAGATTTTGATTTATAACTATTATGGGAGGTATAACACTAATAGGAGTGACTAAAGGAGATGGAAATAAAACCATAGGACATACCTTAGGTTGAGGGGTGATTGCTTTTGATCTCTTTTTAGATGAAAATGACAATTCTAAAAAATTAGCCTTTTTACCTTGCTAGATGATATTGTTTGTTTATTTGGCATATGTCACCTTGAAATTGTGAGTCTATAAATTAGTGGATTTACCAGGTGCTTTGATAGTTTCACAAAACTTATACAATGGTTGCTGAGAATAGCACCAATATCTATGTAATTTTTGGGTCCCACCAGGCATGCCAAAAATTATTATCACATAGGATTGCACCTATCTTGATCCTGTAGCTTCTTAGGCAAGTGCCTAATGATACAATGGAAAAAACCTCCAAATCCATGGGACCATATAAATTTTAATTTAATCTCCATAGAAGGCCAACTTCCTTTTACTAGATATAATGCAAACTAATAAAATACCAGTTTTGTGGAAATCTTGCTCTTAAGTACTTTTTAATCCTAAACTAGGGTTTTGATAGGGAAAAGGGTTGAAGAATTGAAATTTTTAGAAAACTAAAAATATGGTGATTATACCAAATATTTTATAGTGGGTCTTATTTCTTTCTTGAAAAACATAATAGAAAAGAAAATAGGTTGAATTTATTTTAGCACAAACTCATAAAATTAGAAATTAGAGGCAATATTTTACCTATTTTTTAGAAAAGGGGAAAATATATTTATTTCGAACAATATTTTCAAGAGGATAAAATACCATGGATGAATTTATTGAAATTGAAATAAAAGACAAAGCTTTCACAAATAATCAAATAACTTGCACACACACAAATCTCTTAAGACAAAAAAGGTAAATATCTAACTTTATCTCTCTCCAAAGGTTATATATTGTAATAAATACATTCAAAATGAAAAAAATATCACTAACAACCAAATTATGGAGTGGGCCATGGGGTCTACCCATATTTATACAAAATATGTTATAAAAGACATGTAATTGTTGAAAATTGAATCCTCAGTTCAAAAGATCATGCAGATCTGAAAACCTTCATGCAAAAAGTGGTGAACTCTTCTATTTCTAGCATCTTATACTTGTGGAATGGCTGGAACATGGAATGCATGAGTTGGGCATGATCTTGGGCATAACATGGCATGGATGTAAGTAAAAATCTTCATGCAACACTTCTTTATTTGATAATAAGTGAAAATATCTTCTTCATGCAAAAGTGGTACCCAAAGTATAACTTGGCCTTTTAAAAATAAAAGATAATATTTAAAATACATTCCAAGCTTATTTTTAGGCAAACCCTAGTGTGTAAAACCTAAAATGAGACTTTTACAACTTTTAAGTCTTTATCACTTTTGCCTTAAGGAACCATGTAATTTACACTTCATGATTTTTCACCCTTTTTAAAAATTCACATTTATCAAAAAGAAAGTGCAATTTTCACTTGTGTTTTTTTCAACCTTTATAAAAAAATGTAAAGTGTAAAAAATATGTCTTTCTCTTTCTCAAAAAGAGTTATAAAAAGTATAGTTGTACTTTTGCAATTATAACTTATAATGCTGTGAAATGAAATTACAAATGATAATAACATTTGAAAATATTCATAAGAGAGGGAAAATTAATCAATTTTCTAAACTTCTTCAGCTTTCTATCCTTCACAGCCTACAACTTCTCTACATATGCATCAAAGGCCTTGAATACTTATTGTATTTTGATCTAAATCTAGGTTGTAAAAATAGATGTTAAAGGTTTCAAAATCTACCCAGACATAAAATAATTCTCTTTTAAAATTTCTTATGTTCTATATTTTATTTCTCATCTGATCAATTGTTTTCTCATGGATGATGAACCTGTAGATAAAACATAGGAAAAAGACTATGTCCTTCACAGACTCCTCAACCAATGCTTTGAAATTGTTCTAAACCTCTTCTACCTAAAGGATATTATTGGCATCATCTACTAGTTAAAATGACATTAAGTTCATCATGCCATAAATCTCATATAACACATCAATTACCTTATCATGAGCCTCCTTAGTTCATTCCATAGATTCTATCATTACTCTTATCCAAAATTGGGTAGACCTATGTAGTTCCTCATACTCAGTATCACTCTTCAATATCTTTTCAACAATGAGGGTATCCATATTAATTTATGTTATCACTATTAATCTAGTATAATATAGATTCAAAGTTTGAATCTCTCCTTCATAGTTGTTAATATGTTCTTTCAAAATTTCTTTCCTCTCCATGATGACTCCATAATGCTCCATCATGGATACAAGAATTTTATTACCTCTTGTGATTAGTTCCTTAGACCATTATTTTTTATCCATTCTCATTTGAGAAATATCTCATATATAATCAATGGTAGCTTGATCTGGAGTGTTTGGTTGCACTAACTATAGTTGTGATGTTTCATCGAGATTTATGAACTAGTTTAATGCTTCAATAAACTGATCTATATTTCTTTTCAACTCATCCTTGGTGGATTTATCATGGTCAATTATCTATAAAAGATAGTTGATACCTATCTACACACTATGCTTGAGTCCCTCTCTTATTTTCTAGCCAAGGTGTATATGAGAAATTTGATAATCTTCCACTACAAGATCCTCTTTTGATTTGACTAGGGAGAACTAGAATTTCAACATATCTCTCCCATTTATCATAATTGAATATCCTCGAGAGGGTTTAGGGAGTAGGTTTGTATTTCTTCTTGACTTTTGACATGTTGAAGTCCAAATTTCTAGGATCAATCATTATTTTCTACTTCTTTCTCACTAATTGTGCCAACCAACTGGGGGTAGCCTTCTACTAATCTGATACTATCACCAAAGAATTGATAGTTAATATAGCTACATTAGGTGATACTATGACCAGTAGGGATCCCTAAGAATATGATACCATTGGTTGTCTAAGAATTACCTTAGAGGATCCACTCTTATTAGTGGTCTACATATAAACATTTGTACTAAGTATTTGAGTCACTCTAGCCTCTACTAACAGTATAGTGGAAACAGTGGAAATATGGGAAGTGGAGGAAATGGAAGTAGTTGTGCATATTGGGGGAGTGCAAGATGAAATAGACATAGGAGTTATGAATTTAAGAATTAGTGTAAGGGTGGAATCCAAAGCACTAAATGTGTTAATTAGGTGTATAGGACCACTTAGGGTTGGTGAGGTGAAAATAGTGGGTTGAGAGGAAAGGGAAATAGTACTTATCCTAAGGGATAGAGTGGCCTATATAATTGTAGTCAAGATGATTGATTATATGGAAATATAATATTGGGTGGTATTTGTAATTAATGGTGATGGAATGGAAGGAATTATAAATGTGATAGAAAGAAAGAGTGGATCAAATGGGGAAGGTGAAGTGGGAAGAATGGAAGGTGGAGTGAAAACTTAAAATTCCATTGTAAGGGGACCCTAAGTGATAACTTAACTTATGTTATTTTTACTTGGCTTATTTGTGTGGGTGGAATTGTAGGTGAAGTAGATATGAGTGGAGGGGTTGACACTGGAGGTAGAGGAGATGAAACTTATGGAATAAGGGGTACCTGAGATGCTTGAGGAGTAGAGACTATTAGTGGAGGTGTTGAAACATATTTTACCATGGGAGTAGGATAAGGGGGAGAAGTGGATATAGGAGTAAAAGATATGGGATATGAAGCCATATATCCATGTAGTTTTGTTGTTATGAGATAACTTAGTTCATTTATAACTCTTCCCTATATTCTAGATTCCCTTTTATTTGCTTTATTCTTCTTCTTCTTATCTTTTTTATTTTTAGGTTCCTCTGAGGGTTCATCGAGGCCCTCCTCTGATGGGGTAATACCCTCTACTTTGAGCTTGAAAATCTTATCTTTAACCCCTATTATCTCTCTTGTAATTTACACACCCTTGCTTCTTAGCTAATTGATTGTTCTATTAATAATAAGGGTTATTCTATCGAACAAAGAGAAGGATTTAGGAACCAATCACCTTACTATTGGTGTAGGTATGACAATGATGTATGTGATATAAGTCATATCTACTCTAGAGTTTTCATCGACCAAGTCATTAGGGACTAGTTTCAAATCATAGTATTTTATTTGCTATAGGGATATCCTAGAATAGTCCCTCATTCTAACCATTTCCTCATCATCATAGTCTTCCAAAAAATATTCATAGTATGGCACATGTTCATATGTTACCAAGTCTAATGTATTATTGAAATTGCCATCTGGATCAAAGTAAGGTCTGGACTCTAGAGTCCTCAGTGTTACTTGGCACATCTCTACCTCTATATTTCTAACCTTTAAGAGAGATTGACATGTATAAAGGCTAATATAAATAGGTAAATGTATCCCTATATTTTTTCTATCTAAAAGGAGCTTATGTGTTTTCACCAATTACCTAATCAAATATAACAATACCAATGTATTGCTTATGTACAAGGGAAGTGTACAGGGGAAACCACTAAAACTAGCTACCCTAATGTAGGAGTAGGTGGGGAATTATATGAAGAAGGAACCCCATTTAGTAATCTCATCCTTTACAACTTGTGATAACCTTGTTGTCCCAATATCTTCATCAAACATGATGATTATGTTGTAGATGAAAGCATCATTAAATCTCCTAAATTTTTGTCTACTAGCCTATAACATGAGATCAGGGTAGTATTTATAGACTCTAGTTATCTCCTCAAGAACTATATTTAGGCCTAAGAACAATCTTCCCTTGGCTAAGATATAAACAATGTATGATGTCATACAAAACTTTTTTGTCATTTGTACCTCTATCAACTGGTTTTGGAGGGAATCACTTATTAATTAGGCCCAATGGATATATTATTTATTCTATCTAATGATCTAAATATACTAGTACATCTAGTTCTAATAACACTTGGCATCATGATTTCTAGTGACTCTATATAGTAATGTTATAATATCTCATATCTCTTCTATGAAATCAGACCTATATATGATCTTGGGTAATCTAGTGGAGGAATGCTTGGGAGTTCTGATCCATTGATTATTAATTATCTTCTGACATCCATAATTTTTCTCCTCATAGAATTGTGTTGATGTTTATGGAGTTATATCTAGATAAGTTTCAAACTCAGGAATGGCAAACACTATGATGATGAGGTTAGGATCTAGATCAAGAACCTTCTCTCCTTTCTCAGTGAAGACTTGTATTCTATAAGGGTCTAAATATTGGGCCATCATCAGGACCAACTCAAGGCTTTGAATAAATAGAAGAAAGGCTATAGCTTGGGGTAAACTAGATTTATAGATACTCTAGATCTAGTTGCTTTTGAAATCTGCACCTATCCTAGCCCAAAAATATCCTAGGTCAATGTGACCTAAATTAGTGTCTATTATTTATGCCATATTGGACTCCAAGCAAGAAGTCACTCTAGGGCCCTTAGATTTGAACTTAATTTCCTTGGGAGGCATGGCAACTAAATCTATTTCTTGTGAGAAACTAACTATGAAAGTTGGTGGAACTTCTAGGTGTTTAAAGCTCTTGTGTCCTCTAGAAGAACTTGGAGGTGCTCAGAGTACATCTAGTGTCCATGATGCTTAAGGGTTGGGTTTCTAGTAGAAGTGGGATGTACTTGAGGTAGGTCCACTCTTTGTAGTGTATTTGGATTTGGTAGGGGTCAAAGTTTCTTGGGGCATGTTACATCTTTGGTGGAAGTGGAAGGTGTTCAGTGCACATCCACTCTCCATAGTTCTTAGAAGTTTTATAGGATATTTAAGTGTTTAAGGTAAGTCTAGTGTTCATGAAGATGTTATGGAATATTTAATGGTTTTTTTGAATATGAGGTATATGCTTGGAATATTTTCTTGGGGAAGCCTTGATTTCAAATGCAAATTCTCTAAGGGGAAAATAAGGGTTTTTCTCAAATAATGGTATTTTTAAGATCTAAAAACGAGAACACCCTAGGAACCCTAGAACTTCAAACTATCCCTAGATGCATGAATCTAACACAAAATTAATTTTTTTAAATAGAGCCCTAACCAATAACCCTAAGATAAGTTTAATCTAAAAACACTCATAAAAAATGTAAAATGATCAGGGAAAAGCTTTAAAATGAAATAAAATGGCAAAATAACATGAATAAAGTATCACATAACAAGCAAAGATGACATGAAAGGTTGAGATGTAGTGTAGCCAAAATTTATAAGTACTTGTCAACATGTGGATCAAATCTTTCTTGCATGGCAACATCATTATCAGAGATCCAAAATGTAATAAGAAATGTAAAAAATGATAACATTTTTCAAAAATGATAACATTTTTCAAAAATGACTTAGTTTTTATACAAAGACCCTATAATTAATGTGATTTTGGGTGGTTGGTAGCAAAGGTTGGACCTACTTGAAGTAGGTCTACTCTCCATGGGAATATTGGGGACTTGGTAAGAAGCAGGACTTGACGTGCACTTTGCACATTGAAAACATGAAATGTAAACTTTAGGTTCTACATTATATGGGAAATGATTTGGAAGGTTGGTAGAGGTTATACCTACTTGAAGTAAGTTCACTCTCCATTAAATGAATGATTGGATTTAGTAGAACACAGAGATCATGGTACACTTTGCACATTCTTCACAATGTGCAATGTGCATCGAAGGTTTTAGGTTCCACATAAGGGGGTGTTATAAGTTTATAATGATCCAAAAATTATTGTCCAATTTTCATATTGTGAAAACATGCAAAGTTTATGTTAGGTTGTGGAGCTAAAAGCTTCACTAATGCAGACATTGGAGGAGGGTGTTGAGTGTCACAGTCGCTGACGTCGGTCAGGCCAACTGATGTCGGTCAGGTAGAGACATGAAGCTACTGACAACGGTCAGAGATCAGTTGATGTCGGTCACCCCAAGGTAAATAGGGACTGACGTCGATTGCTTGTGCGGTTTTAAACTATGATTTCCATGGATAGTTCATTAATGAACCAGTTCTTTATATGTAAGAAGGCTAATTATAGTCTTGAGCTGTGGATCTAATTATTGTAATTAGATGTCTAATTATTGTTTGCATGAGATATATATAATAGACTCATGGGATATATTGTAAAAGTGTGCTAGAGAGTAAGAGAGCAAATATTATCTCCTTCAGAGTGAAGAGAACAAGGTGTTTTCCTCCTAGTGCCACAGTGACAAGTATGGGTGATGGTTTGGAGAATCAAAAGGATTATTCATGTATGTAGGATCTTGGTCAGCAGGTGTGCAAGGCCACATTTGGAGATCTACATGTGTAAGTAAGATCATTAATTTTTAGGTGTTTGTGTGTGCAAGATCTAGGTTTGTAGGTTTACAAAACTAGGTTGGTCGGTAGGTGTGCAAGACTAGATTAATCTACAGGTGGCAGCAGGATCAGGGAGATCATCAACACAATAGGTAACAAGATCAGGTAGGATCTACATGGAGTATAGTGTGTACTTAGTTGGAGAGCAAAGAGGAAGGCAAGGTAGATCCTTCCAAAGTAAGATCATTTGAGTTGTAGGTTGTTGCAAGTTCATGGGATATCTACTTGGAGTGCGTTGTGTACTCAGTTGAGTATGTTTGTATACTCGGTGTATTGGCAGTAGTGATACTAACTGGTTGGAGGTGAACACCAACTCTGTGTTTGAGTTGTTTGTTGGGACCGTAAGAGAGAGAGTGAGCTCTTGAAGAGATTTATTGTTTATGCTCTAGATGTGTGTGAGCTCTAGAGATGTAAGGAAGAAGACTGTGGTAATCTTCTTTGTTGTAATTCTTTTTTGGAAGAGTATTAATACAATTGGGTATTATCTCTCATATTCTGTGTTATTTCTGAATTCTAGTTACTTGTTACTTCTGGTTAAATGTTGCATGTTTAGTTGCTTGGTAATCAATGGTGCTTCCTCAGTCCTAATAGTTTATGCTAAGTTTTAGATTTTACTAGCTTGGTGCATGGCAGGATCTAGAGCTCACCATTCATTTTGCACGTTTAAGAATGTGCAAAGTACATGGTGATTTTTAGATTCCATGGTTTTGGATTTTGGTACTTGGTGGGATCTAGAAGTCATGAATTAATTTTCATAGGTGAAAATTTAATCCATATTTTTTGATTCTACAAGGTGAAGGGAAAGATGGGTTTTTTGGAGAATTCAGGGTTTTTTAAAAAAAATGAAGGGGGTCTCCCTTAGGGTGTTATATGTAATGATATTTTTGGGAAAAAATCTCAAAAATACCTAATATTTTCCTAGCCAAAATGGAAGTATGTAATCCTTTGAGTAATAATAAATAACATATGTATAAAGTTTGAGGGCTTGGATATGCCTGTAGAGTTCTCAAACACTCATTTGTTTAGACTGACAGTGGGGTGTCTACTAACTATGATTTTAAACATAAGAGCTTTAAGTATTCTCTTCTTATTATTTGTTTTATTGAGTTTCTCTGAGTCTAACCTCCATTTAATATCCTTGGGACTTTTCCATTAGTCTCTCTTAGGTCTCACTTTCTTGAATCCACCCTCTATCTACAACTCTCTTGGTGTTCCATATACATGTGTGTGCTTACTTAAAGCCTTTTGACTAGATTTATGATTAGAATGGAGTGAATGTATGTGGTTAGTAACTTAAATAGAACTACTAATGTCCAAAACACTATCCACTACCTTGTATGAATGTCTTAGACTCATTAGGATCCTTGTATTTTGAGTAGAGCAACATGTACTTTGAGACTCCATCACATACCTTCTCTTTATGCATGATTTGACTGAAAGTGATCCTAGTTTTTCATAGGCTATATGTGTATACACCATTTTTTGTTTATGATCTAAGATTTTATTAAGGAATTATATGATTGCATTATTGTTCCTTGATTACTTAGCTATTTGAGGCATTAGGATAATTATGTACTTCTACCTTCAATTCTACTTCAATGACTCAACCTATAGGTGATATCTTTGTATTATTGGTTAGGTGAGGGATAAACCTTATTAATATGAGTGTATTGGACATTTTTGGAAAAATATTACCTTTTAGGTGGTCCCTGTTAGTTCACTTCTTCCACCAATTACTCTAAACAGTGACCTCTATCACATAACACTAATTTCAAGTAAGCCAAATAGAATCATTATAGGTGTTGCATCAAGAAAAGGGTTTGAGAAATGGGGTACCATCCCAATTTATTCATTCCATTATGGTATTATGGAGGTGATATCATGTCATAATAATCCTTTTCTCATCATTATTGACTTAACCATTTTGAACTCAACTTGTTTATGGCACAGTCAAGAGGTAAGAATGACTCAACTAGAGGCACTTGAGTTAGTCTAAATTTCAGCTATCTACCAATTAAAGTGAGATACTTAGAACTAGAATTATTAAATGAAGACATATTCATTATGACCCCTTTACCCTTCAATATTTCCTCAATTTCACATATTAATCTCCAAATTCTACCCTTTACAACCTACCTTGCTTTGATCTCATAGGCTGACTATAGATCTACATATGGTGTTGTTATAGGTGTTTGTTCTATGTTAGGCCTTACTGAGAGAGTTGAGGTCTCCCACATGGATATACTGGGCCTCTTTGAGTATCAATAACAATCCTATCAACCATAACTTCTATTCAACTTTATTCATATGCCAAGCCTATGCTAATTAAGGTGGCTATAGGTACTAGATTGGATTCGTATGGGATAGTGACTTGATATATATGGAGGAAAGTTAGAAAATTATCCATTCCAATTAAATTTAATCAATTTATACCTATCACTATTCATATTTACCTTAGGATAAGCCTTGATTCTTTTCCAATAATCTAATTGTCAAGAGTCTCTCACCTCTCTCATTGTATGAATTGAGATAACCCAAGTGTGCCACCTTAGTTAAAATATTAAAGATAACTTATGGTGTTCATATATCATTGGGTTATTATTTATAGCTCATCATAATTATTCTCTTCTTTCACCTATACTTATCCTTGAATAGACTTCCTTAGTCAGTCATTATAATGTTTCTTTGGATCTCTATTTTAGTAGGCCAAATGACTAGATATAGGTGTCATTTTGCCATTATAATAGGGTATATGACCTACATTTATCTATCCTCCCTAAATTTTTGTATCCTAATGGTCATAAGGTGAATATAGTTCCATTCACATAATTTAGGCTTGGTTGAAAGGTGGATGGGTGGAGGAAGATGGAAGTGGAGTGCTAAGGAGGTTGAATCATGTAAAATAGGGTTGGAATACAATAAGAAGACAGTAAAAACAAGATGGAATGGCAAGGTTATGGAATGACATGGAATGAATCCTAAAACCCACTTAATATAAACTAACATGAATCTTAAAGACCTTAATACATATACCTTTGCAATCATGGCACTTTTGGAGTTAAAAAAGGACATATACAGTCAAAAACATGTAACCTAGGAATTTATGAAGATCCTTAATATCTGCTAAGAACCTTAACTTATGTTAATATTGATGAAGTGACATTTGAAGGCAATAAGGTGGTTCATAAGCCTTTAAGTCTACCATGGAGGTTTAGAAACTTGTTCACAAAGGCATGATGATGGTCCATTATTAATTTAACATCTCCTTCTATGATTTTGGATTATGCTTTGGAGGTTCTGATGGTGCCATGAGCAGCACATAGTGCTTCTACATAGTGAACCTTGAATGCATATGAAACCTTCACTGAATACACCTTTAAACTTATGATATATTTTTAGACCAACAACATGAGAAAGGAGGTATGGTGAAACATGAAATACCCTAAAAACTCATCAACTCATCCCACAACCTCTAATGAAGGTTTTAAACCTCTATCTATTACACAGACATGTTTGTAGATCACACATAGGAGCTAGTCTTGAATTTTTACTAGTGATATGAGCTCACACATTTGATTCAAGTGCTAAAAATACTATGGAATAATCCTTAAAGACCCAAAGAAATAACATCCATCATTGGATTGATTATACAAGTTAAAAATCTTTGAAAACCATTCAGTCTAACTTGGCCTATGTAAATGAGAAGGGCATACAAATTCCTCAAATTATTAAGGAATGTTCATAAATTTTATGAGATATATACTATAAAAATTACCATGGTTGGAAGCTACATGAGTGTACTTTATTTAGTTATGATATTGGGCCCCCATTCTCTCCCATTCATATGGTACAAGCATAAACTTGAGGAGTTGTTTGGGTCTACAAAGGAAGTAGGTAGAGTGAGATGACCTATTTTGGGTCTAATTGAAACCATTTCACCATGAAACTTTTTTAAATCACCTACCATGAATTCATCTTCATTCTCTGATCCTCCTCTGTAAGGTATATTCCATATAGTTTTGTACAACTATAGTAAACACATAAAACTCTCTATCTTTCCACCATTTTCTCCATGTCTGAAGCTTGAAACCATAATTTTAGGGCCAAATAAGAGGGATAACAGTTTAATTAAGCACTTCAAATAGGATAAAACATGGGGAGGAAATGGAATAGCCATAATTTGGCATGTGGTACCCACTTGACTAGTGGAAAGGGTGTGAGTGGGTCTCAAAAAAGTTTTTAGTGTCATGAAATGAATGGCAATGTGGAACGGATAAGTCCTCTTCAATACCCATTTTAATTTAATTTATCAAAATATTTCCCCTTCCTATGTTTTTACAGAGAAAATAGGCTTATATGAAGTGGATTGATGGGAATATGATGCTTAAATAGGGATGTTTAGAGGTGTTAATTGAGCTTAGATGAGTGAATCATGAACTATGTACTTGAATACACTATGGTCCTAATTTTATGGCCTCAAACATTGTTATAACACCTTCATATTACCAAAATATCCTTAAACTCTTTAAATAGGGCTAAATCACTCTTTTGGACTTTTGGGACCTTTTGGTAGTCATCTCTCTCATTCCAAGACCACTATGACACCTAACACATCACCAAAAGGATCAAGAAACTCATGACACAATGTATTAAGCATTAAAATATGGCATGTCATGACACTTCCCACTAGGGATGAAAGACTCTCAAAATAGGACCAACAAGGGCATGATCCTGCAAGATATCATTATGAACATGCTAGAATGGTTGTCACTCAAAAGTTTTTGACATCAGGGGTTGAAATTTATTCTGTGAGACAAAATATGAACATGTAATTGGGGATTTAATGAGACCAAATATCATAACAAGCCATTCATATCCCCTCATTATTCTTAGATCAATATTCCAGTCATCTCCTTCCCTTATCCTTATTTGATGATAGCCACTCTTGATATCCATCTTAGATACATAGTTAGAACCACTCAAATAGTCCATTAAATCTTTAATTTTTGTAATCAAGAACCTATATATTATTTTAATCTTCTTGATTTATCTAGATTCAGTACACATTCTCCAATATCCTTATTTCTTTAGCACTAGTATAGTTGGTACAATAATGGACTGAGGCTCTCTTTGATCAATCCTTTATAAAAGAGATATTGTATTTGCTTCTTAATTTTTTCATTGTCTTTAAGGCTCATCTTTTAGGTATCTTTGTTAGGAAATTTTTCACCTAGTATAAATTTAATATGGTGACTAATACTCTTAATAGGTGGTAGCTCATTAGGTAGTTCACCCCCCATAATATCAAAAAATTCTTTCAACATGTTTTGTATCTCTTGAGGTATCTCATTCAACTTGGTGGCTATCATATGAGCCATTGGTCTAATTACCACCCCAAAACCAATTTATTCCTCTTCCATATCATTCTATAACTCTTTATCACTCACCATCATAACACTTGCATTAGTCCTTTATCCATTTTATTCTTCTTTCAAAGGTAGTAGGGTGTGACTTATGCCATCCTTCTCCAAGGTGTAAACATTCTTCCTTATATAATTATTAGTCTTTATATCATATTTATAAGGCCTCCCTAAAATAACATGGCAAACATGCATTAGAATTATGTCACATATAACCTTGTCTTTATATCCTACAATCTAAAAATCTACCCAACATTGTTCATTTATAATAACTTACTACCCTTTATGAAGCCATGAGACCTTATAGAGTTTTGTATGTGGTATTCTCTTTAAACCAAGATTTTATACAATCTCTACTAACACTAGGTTATCAGTACTCCCTAAATCAATCACTAATTGTATCACTTACCTTTGGATTTGCAAGTTGTCTTGAATAAGGTCTTTTTTTGGCAAGGTTCTTTCTCCTTGGGTGGTTTTATCAGCACCCTCCTCATTAAAAAATAATCACTAACTACTATTTATTCTATGTGAGATGGAGACTCCACACTCTCTTCTTCTACCTGGACTATTGTTAGTTTAGTTCTAGATGTTAGCTTGATAATTCTCTGGACACTCTCAAAATCTATAACCTATAAATTTATTGCATTTAAAATATTTTCTAATGAATCCATTTAATCCTCTTCCTCTTTATGTGTATCCTCTAAAATAAGGTCTCCTTATTCTAAATCCACCCCTTGATTTATATGGTTGTTCTTGAGAGATACTTGGTTCTAAATTTGCCCTTTGAGATATGCCTCTTCCACTTTGTCTACCTTCACCTCTATATATTCTACCCCTACCCCTATTTTATTGAGTTTGCCTTATATTTATTTTATCCTCTACCTTCAAAGCATATTGGTATCATTCTTCAAGTGTCCTTAGGATGGCTAAGCTAATTTCATCTTGAAGATTATATCTTAATCCATTAATATATCTATAAATATTCTCCACATGTTCTTTTAGATGTCTTGATCTGATTGTCAACTTGTATAACTCCTTAGTATGCTCTATAACACCCATCTCTTTTTTATTCAAATTCTTTAATTTTTTGAAGAGGTTTGTATGATAGTCACTAAGTAGAAATTTAGCCTTCAATTTTGCTACCATCATGTCTCAATATTTTATCTTGGCTTTGTCTTTCTTCCTCCTTTCATCCTATATGTAATCCCACCAAAGGATTTCATGTCCCTTAAGATTTGTATAAGCAAATTTTACTTTTTTTCATCTCATACATTTTCATAATAAATATATTTATCTAAATCTATAATCCAATCAATGAGTTCCTCTCCATATAGACTTTTTGCATAAGTAGGTAGTTATATCTTTATTTTAGACCCCTATCCCATCACTACTTTTAGTAGTTTATCAATTCCTTCTTCCACATTCTCTTCATCTTATTATTCTTCCTTTAGAACTTGTGGCTCTTCTTATCTATCACTTATGTCCTTATTATAAATCTTCTTCTTTAATTTTCCTCTACTAATGTAAACCTTGCATCAAAACTTACCCTCAAGTCTCTTAACTCCTCCAAGATAACATCTCCCATATGGATACTTTCTCTTACACCTCCTCTTGGGTTCCTTCTAGGTGGCATTTTGGCTTCTTAATACAACTAATCAATAAACACTCATTTTTTTCTTGACCTCAAAGAGTTTCACCTTCCTTAAATTCTCATTTATGTATGCATCTTGTTATGTTAGCAATTTGATGCAAAGGGAGAGATTTTGTATTTTAAAATGTAAGTTTCTTCAATTTAAGCCTAGTCTCCTAGTAGCCATGTTTAGGTACAAAGCTTATAGTTTTGAATAATATATATAGATTAAATACAAACTAAACATATTTTTTAGTACCCATTAATCCCTTATAGCTTTATGTCAAGTTTCAAGCTCAGATTCTCAAGGGAGATTTACTAATTCAACAAAATCTTTATGTAATTAGGCCTCAATTAGGTCTTTATAACCAATCTAACTAATTTTTTATATAAAAATATTCACATATTCCAAATTATAATTAAACCTCTTGAATAAGTTTAAGGAAAATTAATACAATCTTCACTTACAATTTTGAGTCTTGAAAATGTTTCTAGAGTGCTCAAACATAATTTGCTCAGAAATGTTAAACAAGGTTTTATACAGACCTAAAATACTATAAATCAAGGTTTATCAACTCAATTCAATGTTTAAAATACTTTAACCAATAAGATAAGGTATATACCATCAATAACACATTTTTAGTACCCATTAATCCCTTATAGCTTCATGTCAGGTTTCAAGCTTAGATTCTCAAGGGAGATTTACTAATTCAACAAAATCTTTATGTAATTAGGCCTCAATTAGGTCTTTATAACCAATCTAACTAATATTTTATATAAAAATATTCACATATTCCAAATTATAATTAAACCTGTTGAATAAGTTTAATGAAAATTAATACAATCTTCACTTACAATTTTGAGTCTTGAAAATGTTTCTAGAGTGTTCAAACATAATTTGCTCAGAAATGTTAAACAAGGTTTTATACATACCTAAAAGACTGTAAATCAAGGTTTATCAACTCAATTCAATGTTTAAAATACTTTAACTAATAAGATAAGGTCTTCACCATCAATACTCAGTTATATGAATTGAAATAAATATCTAAAATAACATAAAATGGCTCAAAACTAGAATTTGCTCGTTTGGTTGTATACAAAATGATTGTATTCAAAATTTGCAAAATTGATTTTTTAAGAGTCTTATTACTCCACACCTAGAAAGGAATTAATATCACTAGAAATTTATCAAGAATAAATCCCATAATTCTCCACGAATATTACACATCAAATCAATCTTGTACTTTTATTGACAATCATCAAATTTGTATACAAAACCCTATTCTTGGACACAGTCATGTTTGCATAGTCACATAATTATCTCTCTTGCATGAGTAATTAACCTTAAATATAGTTAAACTTTTTTTTATGTTATTTACACCCATAACTACTGGACTCATGTATAATAACCATGCTTTGATTATTTAGCTCTCTTAACCCCTAATTATCACGTGAGAGAGGGCAAAGTTAGTTATGGTTTCATTGAACATTTCTTGAAAAAATTACAAACATGATGTACCAACCTAAAATATACTCTTAAAAACATTATAAGTCCTTAAAATTAATGAAAATACCCAAATACATGATTAAAAAATCTAAAATGAATCAAAAGGCAAGATTTCTAGACTAAGAAATTCAAAATCAAAAATGGATGAGAAAATGCAAAATGAGCCCAAATTCAAATTTTATGCAATTGAAAGACCTATAACAAATAAAAACATTATATTAGACATCCTAACATTCCCTAAGACACAAAATTGAAATAAAAATACTTCCTAGGTGATGATCCTACATCAAAATCTTAAAATCCATGTTTTCTAGAGAGTAAAAAATAGCATTCTTATGGTAGGGATGATGATGAGAATCTACTTGGAGATATAGACCTATGTGGGTCATTTTTCTATAATATAGTATGTATCTTATCTCAAAATGATAATTTAATTGTATAATTTATGTATGAATCATGTAGCATATAGTGAAAACATGTAAAAGTCTATATATCAATGACATTCACTATGTGATCACATCAAATCGTAAGATGCATGATATAGATCATGGAAATGTCTAGAGATTAAGATTACAAGCTCAGAAAACAATCAAGCACACACAAGAGTACTCATTTCAATGAAAAATAATGGTCCAAAGATACCTCATATAAAGAGCATGTTTAAATTTTGCACAATCAAAAGGGATGACATATTTAAATGTCCAATCGACATGGAATGTCATATTTAAATGTTCAAACAACATGCAAGGGCATAAGGGCCAAAAAACATGGAATGTATTCAAATGTTCCTCAATAAATACAATATCAAGAAATTTAATACACTCAAGGAAGTGACAATGTGAATAAATTAAGTATAATCAACTAACATAATCATATTATATGAGTCCCTACATATACATGTTAGGAAAAAATGTTATCTATCATAGCATATTAGTACACTATGAAATATATGAGCATGGATATAAACATGTGTAAGAGTTAGTATATAAGGTCAAACATGATAATGTATAAGTTGTCATAAAGGATATCTAACTTGTGTCAATTATGATCAGAGAATTCTATGTCCCTAATGTATTATATTATGCAAGTAGATGAGAGGTCTAACATCTATAAGTGCATATATCATGTGTTTGGGTATGCCTGTATCACATTCAAAGATGGAACAAACATGTGTGTATATAAAAATAGAATGATACGATATCTAATAACATAAATAAAAAAACATAGACTCCAAGGAGATAATAAACATGGGAATGATGAATATTTTTGTATTTTTGAATTTATTTGAATGCTTTTATATTTTATTTTTTTAGTTTTTTTGGAAATTTTGAAAAGAAAAGGGATAACCTATGATCCCATTTAAGGTATGTTCATAGGTAGCTCCAAACTCAAAATATGGTATATCAAACCAGTGGTACTACCAATGAACATGCATGATAGGTGTCATATCTAGATTTATAAAATATGTGATACTTTATGTATGCGTAATAGAAGTTTATTGTCGTGAATAAATAATAGGAGTAGGGGTTCGTAGAACCCATCATTTAGTGCTATGTGGTTTCTTTAGAGTATCATTAATTGGAACATGTTCATTTTATCTTAATGTGTTTAAAAATACATAAGTTATCCAATGATCTTAAGATAAAGATGAGAATATACAAGGAGTGGTAAATGAATAACATTTCCAAAAAAAATGTGCCATGTGTGTAGAGTAGAATTAAAAAGTATTAAATGCTATTTTGATAAGTTTTTACTTAGTATATTTGGTTTTATTTTATTTTTATTTGGTTTTGCATATTTTGGTGATGGATTAAATCGATAGGTACTAGTTACTATACGTATTAATATATTATGAGGTAAGTTATCAAGTGGATCAGAACATAATTTGTTAAACTATTCATCTGAAAATTGTTTACCATCTATATGAGCAGTGAGAGTAGAAGGGTTTTTATATGAGGAAGGGCTCATAGTTTCCCCCTTTGAAACTTTAGATTTGTCAAGTGTCTCTTGATTTTTGACCTCTTTTATTATAAATCATGCTTTAAACATTTGATGTGTCCATTGATGTTTTTTTAACATTACCTTTTGTAATTGTTTCTTTTCATCCTGTCTTTTATAATTTTGTTTTTTCATCTTGATTTGTAATGTTTCCTTTTGTAATTTTTCCTTTTCATATTTTTCCTTTTTTAATTTTGATTTTTCATCTTGATATTTTTGTAACATTTCCTTTTGTATATTTTCTTGCTCTATTTTTTCTCTAAATTATCATTTGGTAGCCATTTGTTTTTTTTTCCACTTGTGCTTTAGGAGAGGTACTCATAATTTGAGTGGGTTGCTTTATTGATGTATATATTACAAGATCACCACTATCAAATATAATTTATATTTTATTCCTCAAGGCAAAACAAAAATTTGTATTATTCCCATGCATTCTATGATATGCACAATAATATTTTGACATTCTAAGAGGATGTATAGGAGGTAGTTGGATCAATTTTTTCAAAGAATTTTATTTTAGAATCTCACTTAGACTCTTATTGGCATTTTATTCATTTTTTTAATCACTAGTTGTAAATTAAGTCTCTTGTAGCTTCTTTTTTTGATATGAAACCTTGTTGGATGCAACATTAATATATGATGATGCACACACATGATTAACACTAACATATTTTTTATTTTACATGTATGTAATTTAATTTTTTAACTCGTATATTAACTTTCCCATGGTGGTGATTTGATCCTTGAGGGTTTCACAAACACAAACCCTATGTACTTTTGATTAAATATGTTAGGATTAATCTAACTTAATTCACCATCTAGGTAAGTAACAAATAAATATAAATATTTATTTTATTTTCTAGCTCTTAGTGTCTAAGTGATAATAATAAATCCCTGTGTTTGTGATATGATGTTATATTGAGTTAATTTTGTTTCTCAGATGTAATAATTTAGGGGAAGTTAGGGGCAATATGATATTCTTGCATATTTACCAATTTTAGGTTACTTGATCCACTTCATGTGGTTTGGATATAATTTTTACAATGCCTATTTATATTGAAAATATTTCTTTTGTTTGTAACACTTGATTTTACATATTAATAAAATCTATCAAGCATCATCTTATTTTTGTGTTAATATTAGGTATTAGATCAGGAAGATATTTGAACCTGTGAGAAGGATTGTAGGAATATTTAGGTGAGTTTGGTGGGGTTTTTGTGAGGATTAATAAGAAGAGGATCCATATATGTTCCCTACCTCCTCATAGCCACTGCCCTACATCCACATCCTCTCTACAATCTCCAATAAATTCGTTTGTCTAAGTTGAAACATTGGCAAGTTACATTGAAAATTTGAGGAATTTTGGCTCTCATAAAGGCATTTTAAAACTTCCACTAACTCATTTTGATATTTTACATGGTGTTATAACATTAAAAATGGAATTTTATAGGTATTTTACTCAATTTTTGGTGTAATAATCAGTCCATACCACCTTTTATTACTTAAAATAACCTTATGTTGTTTAATATCACCATTCAACTCTTCACAACCACCATCCTTTATGTAAAATACACCTTGAGGAAGATTAGAACATCTAAGGATGTGACTAAAAGCTCAAGGGAGGCTTAGAATCTGATATAAGGTTCCTTACATAGCCAAAACCACTTTCTATTATGCCAAACAACCTTCTAAAACTACCTCTAATTTTTCTTTTGCTAAAAATTTTACTCAAAACCAATTTTAATAAAATATGTGGTATTAAAAAAAGGTATGATTTTTTTGATTTTTACCCTTTAAATAACATTTTTTACTCTAAAAAATTTGATGTGATTCATAGGGGAGTTGGTAATATTATGTTTTACTAAAACCTGGATAAAGGAGAGATCTAGAGTTCAAATCTCACCCCAACCTTCTTTTAGCTAAACTTTTAGAGGCACTACCAGATATGGTAGTTTAGCTAAATTTAGTCATCTCTACTCTAATTTAGAGGTGAAAGTCATATTTATTTATTTATTTATTTTTATAAGGGGTAATTTTTCCCATTTGGAAAATTTTGTAAATCAACCAATAGTGCCACAAACCATTGTAAATGACAAAAAATAGAGCCCAAAACTCAATAAAATTTATTTTTTTGGAGGGTGTACTATTTTCATGGTGAGAAGTTTATTGTATTTGTTTCTTCTTTCTCACACTTTAATTTTACACATGGTCATAAATATGACTCCAAAATTCTTTTTTCTTGACTCACAACAACTTAGATATGACAATTATGTTGCCTGGAAAATTAAAATAAGAGCACAATTATAATTTGAATACATTTGGTCAATAGTTGATGCATTAGTTACAAAATCTAAAAATGATGTTGCAAAACAAAGACAATTTGATAAGGCAAATAATAAGGCTAAATTAATCATTTTGTTTGGAGTCTCAAATGAAGTTTAACCCCATATTCATGATGCCAAAATGGTAAAAGAAGAATGGGATAAACTTAAAATTGTGTGTGAGTCAAAGAATAAAAATTATTTAATTCATCTAAAAAGTCAATTACATAGTCTAAAAATAAAACCAACTAAAAATTCAAGCTTTGGAAGAAGAAGTTATGGATGCATCTCTTGTATGTATAGTCTTGAGAGGTTTGAATTCATCATATAAAATATATGTGATAACTTTGAATATGCTAGGTTAAACAATTTATTTTTAAAAGTTAGTGAATATGCTTCAACAAGAAGAAGATATGAGCATATCTACAAAAGTAGAATAACATGCCTTAGCTTCTCATCATAAGGTAAGAAACATATAAAATATACAAGATAACCTATGAAGCAGGGTAATAATCAACAAAAACCTTAGTCATTAAAATAATGTCAAATTTGTGATCACAAGGGACATGAATTAAAATATTGTTGGTATAATACATTCCAAAAAGGATCATCTAGTAGTCTAAGGCAAACCAACCAACAATCATCCCAATAAAATCAAAAATCACAAGGACAGAAAAAGGAACATTGGTGTAAGAAATATCAGCAACAAAGAAAAATTATTAATCAAGAAGAAAACTTTGAAGAAGATTACTTCCTCTATTCTACCCAAGCCCATGAATAACCTACTTCACATAGTGATATTTGGTATGTTTATTTCCATGCCACATGACATATGACTAGCCAAAAATATTGATTCTTCACTTTGAGAGACACACCCACTAAGAATCATGTTTCATTGGGTGATCATTCTTCTTATTTTGTTCAAGGAATTGGCAACATTAGTTTACCCCTTAGCACACATATATGCAAATAAATTATTTTATTGTATGTACCTAGTTTAACTAATAACTTGTTATCAATCAACCAACTCTTAGATCATAATCTAAAGATTGATTTTGATAGTAAAGGTAGAAGAAAAGTTTGTTTGATTCGAGATAATTTAAAAAGTTCCAAAATTATTGCACATGCTTCCAATGTGGGTTGTATTTTTGACTTGATTTTGTTCAAAAAGATAATTAGGCCCTTATTAGAAAACATATATATTTTACACAATTATGGCACATAATATTTCGTCACATGAGTTTTGGTTATCTTGACACACTTCACAAACTTGATATGGTGAATGAATTTCCACGTCTCAAAAATAGTATAGATAAATGTCAAAATTATTTGGAAAGAAAACAACATCAAGATCCAATTAAAATTAGTACATTTTAGGCTCCTTGGAAACTTAATCTGATGCATACCTTATATACCCATGAGACCTAGTCATATTGGGTTTCAATACTTTATGTTATTTATTTATGATTTCTCAATAAAAATGTGGATATATTATCTTTACACCAAATACCAAGCCTTTAAAAACTTCTAAAAGCTCTAATTTTTTGAAATTGAGACTGGTTGAAAAATAAAGACACTCCACTCAAATTGAGGGGGAGAATACACTAGTAATGATTTCAATTTATTTTTGGAAACACATTAAATTCATCATCAAATGGCACTTCCTCATACACTACATCAAAATGGTGTTGTTGAAAGGAAATATCTTAATATCATGGAAATAGTGTGATGTATGATTGAGATTCAGGCTTAGCTAAAACATGTTGGGTAAAAGTATCAAAATAGTATTATATCTACTAAATAGGGTTCTCATTATATCTCTTGATGGGGTAACACCATAGGAATCATGGTTAGGGTGAAATCCATTGATTGCACATCTTAGATTTTCTGGGTGTAAATCTAGTACACACATTCATAATAAAAAGAGAATTAAACTATATATGAAATTATAAAAATATATCTTCTTAGGATATAATGATAAGGCACTTGGTTACAAACTAATGGATCCAAAAACCAAAAATGTTTACACTAGCAGGGATGTTGATTTTTTTAAGAAGAAAAAAATAAATGATCCTTCCACATACTCACCTAATGAAAAAAAAAATCATGTTGTGAAAAAAAATATATGGTAATCATTTTGATGAGGAAAATGATTATGGGGAAGATGGTGAAGAGCCATCACCCATAAGAACCACTAAATTTATGCCAAAGTGGTATACAAATATGATAAGAGATGTAAAATTGGATGGTGTTCTAAAAACATCCACTTCTAAACATAAGACTTATGGTTTGAAATGAGGTCAAGTTTGCCTTAATGAGTACTATAATTGAAACTCTGAGCCTTTAATAGTGTATGATGCCCTACAGTTGAAATCTTGGAAAGATACAATGAATGCAAATTATATATCATTGATGAAAAATTAATACATGGTAGTTTTTAGACCTTCCATCAAGGAATAAGTCAATTGGTTATGATTGGATTTTAAAAACAAATTAAAAATCATATGGTATTATTGATAAACATAAGGCTAGACTAGTAGCTAAGGGATATGTTCAAAAAGAAGGCATTGACTATGAGTAGACTTTTGCTCTCACAATGAAGATCAAAACTATCAAAATGGCTCTTGATCTGGATACACAATTTGGTTGTCAAGTATAATAAATGGATGTAAAAATTTCCCTTATTAATTTGGATTTATAGTAATAAGTCTAGATGACTCAACCAAAAGGTTTTGTCATACCTAGAATAGAGTAAATAGTGTGTAGATTCATAATGTCATTGTATAGTCTCAAACAAACTCCTAGGGCATGGTATATAAAAATTGATGAGAATATCTTAAATTATTAATTAAAAATGAGTCCATATAATATTAATCTCTATCTAAAAAATCAAGGGGGATATATTGATCATTGTAGTATATGTTGATGATTTATTCATCAATAGAGGTTCTGTGAGGATGATTAAGTTAACAAAGAAATATCTAAACTGATCATTCGACATGACA
Organism: Torreya grandis; assembly: GCA_037957365.1. Taxonomy (NCBI): domain Eukaryota; kingdom Viridiplantae; phylum Streptophyta; class Pinopsida; order Cupressales; family Taxaceae; genus Torreya; species Torreya grandis. Next base: position 531,310 of record JARHVA010002028.1, on the reverse strand, counting down.
TATCTTGATATTTTACTTGGACTTGAATTTCAAATAATAGAGAACCATATCTTTGTTGTTTAATTCAAATACAATAAGACAATGCTTGATAAGTTTTGAATGATTTATTATACACCGATGTCTATACCTATGGAGACAACACTATAGCTGTCTCAAATAAACCTATCATAAGTAAATGTAATTCTCTATCTATATTCGATAAGGAGTCTCATCTACTTAACCTACATTAGGTTGGATATCATCTATGTAGTTAGTTATATTTCATGGTTCATGCAAGAACTAAGGGTTTTTCACTAGAAAGCAACAAAGGGGATACTAAGATACATTATAGGAACCATGGATTTTAGCCTATAATATAATAAGAATAATAAATTATTCTTGAAAATATATACGGATTTAGATCATGCATGGAAAATTAATGATAGGAAATTCACTTTAGAATTTGTATTATTTTTGGGGTATGGACCTATATCATGGAGGAGTAAGAAGTAGAATTATGTTTCAACATCCTCCATAGAATCATAATATCCCATAGTAGGAGGATTTATATGTGAAGTAATTTAGATCTAATATATACTTGAAGTATTAGGAATACCACATGATCATCCAATAGTCCTGCATATTAACAATGAAGGAGTTGTGAAACTTGTTCAAAATCCTTTTTTTCATGTGTGCACCAAACACATTAAGGTGAAACTACATTTCATTTGTGAACATGTTAAAAAAAAAAACATCCTACTCTAACATTTCCCAATAGAACATCAATGTGCAAATATCTTCATAAAGTCTCTTGCATGTCTCAAATTTGAGACATTTAGAGAAATGATCTCTTGTTCACTTCAAATCATGTTGAATGAAGAGGGAGGAATGTTAGGATTAGATTACCTTAACTCACCATTTGGGTGAATAATAAATAAATATAATTATTTATTTTATTTTATATCTCTTAGTTATCAAGGTGATAATAATCAATCCTTATTTTTTTGGGATGATGTTCTATTGAGGGAATTATATTTCTAGGATGTAATAATTTAAACGTAGTTAGGGGTAATATGTTATTCCTACATATTTTCTAATTTTATGTTATTTTATCCACTTTATGTGGTTTGAATATATTTTTTACAATGTATATATACATTTTAACTCTTTCTTTTGTTTTAACACTTGATTTTACATATTAATAAAATATATTAGGCACCATCTTGTTTATATGTTAATAAAATATGCATACATAAACCATCTATAGGTGAGGTGGGAGGTGGATGGGTTTGAGGAAGGACATAATAATTACCTTCATTTGAAACCATAATATGAGATACCTTACCCCTTGAAGTAGTGATAGAATGGACCTACATAGAGGGAGGGTAGATATCACTCTCCTTAGGGTTAGGAAGAGGAAAAGGTTCCTTTTGTTTAACCCTAAATTTTTTTGGTCTAAGATGATCTTATCATTAACCATAGATTTGAATTAAATGGGTATATATAAATTAAATTGAACAAGCATGATATTCAAATCTATATTATGCCAATTAGATGCTAAATTCATATATAAACATACACGAAATTTATTATGTTAAGATAATCTAAATATGGAAAGTACAACTATACTAGATATATAAAGATAAAGAAGTGATGTATTTAGCTTGTTCTAATGCTAATGCAATTTTGGATCCAAAATAGATAGAAATCAAGTAGGAAATATATTTTATAATAGTCATCATATTTAGGCTTTGACACTTATAGTGCTCTAGATAATCATTTTAGCCAGGGATAATTACATTGACACTACTATCTAGGTTTGATGCTAGAATCTTATATATAATACCTATTGGAATAGGATGTGACAACCTATATGCTTTTGTATTTTTCTTCATATTCAATCTAATGCATTAAAATCTAGGTCATGGACTATCATTGCTTATGAAATGGTAAAACCTTAATTTTCCATCTTTATAATGATCTTGGGGGTAAATGGGTTAGTAGGCACATAGTGTTGAGATGAACTCAAAGTCACTGATATTAGAGGACATTGCCTACATATCCAATACTCTATAATAAGGCCTTAGACTCATGTATTTATCCCTTACATGTTGTTATTTGTGTGAATTATGCAATATATGCAAATTAAGTACAACAGTGACCTAGCTTATAACATGGAAAATCAATCTCTTTGATTGATCTTTTAGTACTTCAAACCTATAGATGTAAATTCCATATGATTGGTATGGAAATAGGAATAAATACGGAAGCTTTGTTTATTTTAATAATCTTTGAATGTTATTTTATTTGAATTTTAGTTTTTAAAGGTAAGGAATAAATGAGGGTTGATCTTGTATTTATATCAATCCCTTTGGAGTAATAACTCACATTAAATCACTTAGGTTGACCCTTGGGATAAATTTTATTTTTAAGTTGGATGACTTTAGTGCATTTTACACTTGTGTCAGAATAGGACAATAGCAACCTGTCAATGTTTTTTTGTCTTAGACATTATTGTCTAGGTAGCAAGAAATTATGTACAATTTCATAACTTGTATAAATGGAAGATAAGTACATTTTAATCATTATAGGAAAGATATAAGACCTATGTCATAAACATGAGACTAGTTAGACTAATAGATATAGGCCAAGGGGTACAAAGATAGAGTATATGTGAGACTTACAAAGGTGAGAAAGGTAAATAACTGAGAGGAACAATCAAAGTTTGATTTTTCCAATTATATAAGATTGAGGTGCTATATAATCTTAAAATATCATCTAAATTCCTCCCCCGTTTAATCTAGTAATGAAATTTCTAGTTTAAAGGAAATGAATGTGTACTTGGGTGTATATGTGCACCTTGCCTTTGTGTGTGCCCAACATTAATGCTATGTTAGTGATTGACCTATAACCAAGAACATTTTATAATATAAATTAGTGCATACAATTTAGGTTAAAATTACTTAAAATATATTGAAATTGAAAGATCAAGGTTTAGGAGTATAATTATGTGTCGATGTAACCACCTTACTTATTGGCAAGATGTTTTGTAAAATATGTATCATTATAAGGCTCTAAAATTGAGATTAGGAAAAATATAGATAAATATTTAAAGTGAATATATCCAAGGGGAGAGAGAGAGACAAATATTGGAAGGCACATGCCCCTAACTTTGGATCAAAAAGTGAGTTATCACCTGGTAGTTGAGATTAGCTCAATTGTGCAACCCAGTGACACTTATAACTTGGTGATGCTAGATGATCAAGTCCAACCTAAAAACTTGGTGTGATTGAGTGATTTGATCACTTCAACCATACCAAAAAGTAACCAACTACTATAGTATATTGGCTCAATAAAAGTTTGTAAAATTTTGTGGGGTATTAGTATGTCTATAAAAGAGTTTTGGGATCTAAAATTGATTTGTATTTTTATAATATTAGGCATATGTTGCATAAGATATGTACCTTACATGTGTCTCCTACTAAAATTATGTATAAAAAGAATACCAATTTATAGAATTATGCCACAACTATGAATATAAATCATATAATTATGTGATTTGTCCAATTTAGATAACTATGTAAGTGTGGAGAACATATTTCTAAAGAATGCCCCCACTATATATAGAAAAATCTAAAAATTGATATGAGTATCAATATGGAGGACATGTTTCCAAAACATACCCCTAATATAAAATAAAGATGTTGAATACTAAATAGGTGTGGAGAAAATGCTTTCAAAGCATGCTCCCACTAAATCGAATAACTATCAATATGTGAAATCCATACCCATATGACATGCCCCCATTAAATTTGAAAACTGATATAAGTACCATATATTGAATAAGTGTGGATAGCATGTTTCCAAATCATGTCCCCACTGAATTTGAGAACTTTGAATGTGTGGAAGTATTTCCCATATGACATGCCCCCACTAAATCTAAAAATTGTTCCAAGTGTGGAGAACATGCCTTTATGACATGCCCCCACTAATATGCCCCCCATTGAGGTGAAGGAAAGATAGGAACTGGTAGTTACCTCATCTCAAAAGGATAAGACAACTGTATAATCTATGAATTTAGCCATGTAGCATATTAGAGGAACAAGTCTAGGTAGATATAGTATTGAAGCACATAGAATGAATTTGATCACATGTAGGCCTAAGGCACATGATAAATATCATGGAAACATCTATATAGTAATAGTACAAGATCAACAAGCAAAAAAACACACACATAAGAACACTCAAAATTAATTCAAAAGGTAAAGGACTAATAAGACCATAAATAAGGGGCATGTTCAAATGCCTCATAATTTAAGGGACGTGACTTAGTCAAATGTCCATAAAAGCAATAATGGCATATTCAAATGTCCATACCAAAAATAATGGCATATGTAAATGTAAATGAAAGCATACATAAGCATGGGGCCCATAAGCAAAGGAGCATATTCAAATTCTCAAATAAGGAATATAATAACAAGGCAAGATACTTAAGGAAGTGCTTAAATTAAAGCATAATCAACTAGTGTAAACAAGTCATAGTAGCCCATGGATCCAATGTGTTAGGAAAAGTATGTCATGTGTATAGCATTTAAGTACCCTATGTAAGATATAATCATTAAAAAAGGCATGTGTAATTACATATGTAGGCTCAAACATGATAATGTAGAGTTATCATCAAATCATATAACTTATGTGTATCAAGATCAAAGAAGAAAATGCCCCCAATGTCTATATGACATGAGTAGAGGAAAATTAAAACATCTAAAATAAGAGTTTATCATGTATCTTTGTATGTTTATATCATACTTAAGTATAATTGTGACACATATGTGTATGTAGTAGTAACTAAATATGGCATCAATCAAAATATAATTAACACATAGCTACTAAGGAGTTAATAGAACATGTAGGTGCCAAATTTTATATTTTATTTTTGTTTGTTTGTTTTTTGTTCTTTTTTTTTTTTTTTTTTGGTATTTTTGAAATGTTTAAAGAGGAAAGATCATTTTATGATTCCATCTAATATATGGTCATATATATTTCCCCATGATGAACCTTACAACCTTAAGTTGGATCTTTTACATTATTTGCATCATGATTAGATAGGTTGAAAAGACATATAACATGTTCCTCGTCATATTTTGTACATGTGCTAGAATAAGTAATGCTATATTTCAAAATATGTATTAATTTACCTTCATGGGTAAAGGAATACCTTGTTGATTTGGATAATTTTTTAATTCCATTTGGTATAGATAAAGAGTTCGTAATGTAAGTGCATATGGAGATGTTGTAGGCATAACCCAAACCTGTGTCTGAATTACTTTAGGACCACAATAAGTTAGTAGTGTTATGTTGCCCAAGGAGTCTTTCTAACCTCCATTTTTTGTAAGTTTTTTAGGTTGAAGCCCATATTTTATAAGTGTCTCACATTACAAGTAGTTTTTGCTTATGTAAGATCAATATGGTTATGCAAAAAATAAGTACCACCCATGTATAAGGTAATTGTTAAATCCTTTTGGTGTGGATGCTTTTTCTTTCGTTCACTTTGATATCCTTACATAATATTTTGACTTTGTATTGGCCCCATTTTGAGTAACATTTAAAAAATGGTCATATAGATATTAGGGGCACTATATTTTTGTTTATAATACTCCTTAGGTAAGTTATCTCCATCCTTTATGTGAGGGATAAAGATTTTATATTTGAAAGGAGATATATTAAATTCCTTTGAATGAATAACTATGAAAGAAGCATATCTATGCACATCATTGTATAAATGGGTAAATGATTAATATTTTTTATGCAATGTTGTTTCCTTTAATGGGGAAATAGGTCCTCTACTAAAGATAATTTGTAATTTCAAATCTAAGGGTCTAAATTCTAGCTCATATGATGTACTTTTGAATCGATTAGTATAATCTTGAAGGGATTCATCATTAGATTATTTGAAATTGTGCAAATGTTGTAATGTAAGTTTTGACACCTTGTGGATATTGAAAGCCATGAAGAATGAATCTTCCAATTATAAGAAAGCATTTAAGGAACCTTTTGGTAAACTATAAAACCAATTTTGAGCCTCATCATAAATACTCATATGGAAAAATTTTATCAATAGTTTATCATCTTATGCCCATTTACTAAAAGAATGTACATAACTAATCATGTGGTTGAAGGGGTATTTTTATCTCAAAAAGAGAGGTAAATATGGTAATTTAAAACCTTATGGTTAAGGATATTCAAGAGTACATTTTATAATAGGTTGATTATTGAATGAGGTACCATGTGCATTATCATTATGGAAATCCATTTGTATTTGAAGTATATAAACTTGATTTTGAAGATCCCCAATAGTTTTCATCATAGACATTAATAATTATATGGGGATCGAGGTTTTTTTCATAAGTGTTATCATTGGTTGCAACCCACCACCTTTTTTGAATCTAGGAATATGAGTATCATTATCCTCATGTATAACAAATGCAAGTTCATAATCATTAAATTTAGGGCATTTTGGTAATGGTATGGGATATTTGAACTTTGGTACATTTCGTATATCATTTGAACAACTTTTACCATTTGATGAATTTTTCCATTTTTCTTTGGTAAGTGTATAACAATTTTAGATTTGGAAAATTTTAGTAAGGATTCCTTTTTTCATATAGAATTTATTTTAAATGAAGGTAGGAAAAAATCATCACCCTTGAATAGAGGGATATTTTTTGGAAATGTAGGCATGTTGGGGGGTTTAATCAATTTTATTGAAGGCATATTCCCCCTTATTATTTTTTTTCAAATTATCCATAATCTATTTACATAATAGCCATATTTTTTTATGATCAAATGAAAGAATGTCTCAGTCACATGTGCCCATTGCTTGGTAAAGTATACATTTTTAGTTTCCTTTAATGATTGGTGACTCAAAGATGTATTAGAAAATGCTAACCCTTGACTATTTGTATTGTTATTTTTAATTGATAGAGTGTGGGTTATACCTTGCTCATATTTTCCCAATCTTTATCCTTGGTATCCATACTTTTACAAGTATCAAATGCTAAATTCATATAATGGTGGTATAAGAAGTATGGTTAAAGTATTTTTATCTTCCTTAAGATGGATGAAATCATCTCTTGAAGTGGTGGGAGCATGAACCTGATTAGAGGTATAACATCTAACACCATTTAAGGTTTTTATATTACATGATTTAGACTATCTCAACATAATAAATTTAGTTTATGCTTATATCTAAGTTTAACATCTAATTGGATTGTTATAGATATTATTATCACCCTTGTGCCATTTCATTTCTATATACCCCTTTAATTTAAATCTAGGGTTCATGATAAAATTACCTTAGACCAAAAATCTTTAGGGTTAAACATTTGGTGAATCCAATCTTTGAATGCCATTCTGCCTAAGCATACACTTATTAGATGCTTATTACCTACTTTATCCTAATATTTATTTAATTCATATCACTTATCATGGATGATATTTATTGCTTTGATGACTATGATTATGAAACTATCCAATTATCCATCAAGGAAGGAATTAAAATTGACTACTTTTGCATTATTCCAAGCACTAAATATGGAAAGTATAACTATGCTAGATATACAAATGAAAAAGAAGAGATGTATTTAGCTTATTCTAATGTTAATGTAATTATAGATCTAAAATATATAAAAAATATATGGGAAGGAGATTCTAGAATAGTCATCAGATTTTGGCTCTAGCACTTATAACACTCTAAATAGTAATGTCAAATGGGGATGGTTACATCAATGTTATTATTTGGGTTTGACACTAGTGTTATATATAATACCTAATGGAATAGGATGTGATCGTCTAGATGTTTCTAGGTTTTAATTCACCTTCACTTTGGTGTATTTATATTTAGGTCATGAATTATCACTTCTTATGAAATAGAAAACCCATATTGTTCCATCTTCATAGTGACATTAGGGAAAATAAGTTGGTGAAAATATATTTTTGATCTGATCCCAAAGACCTCACTATTAAAGGGCACTACCTACATAACAAATAATAAATTCACCTTCACTTTGGTGTATTTATATTTAGGTCATGAATTATCACTTCTTATGAAATAGAAAACCCATATTGTTCCATCTTCATAGTGACATTAGGGAAAATAAGTTGGTGAAAATATATTTTTGATCTGATCCCAAAGACCTCACTATTAAAGGGCAATACCTACATAACAAATAATAATCTAGAAGAGGGCCTTATTCTCATGCAATTCTTGTATACACATAATATTTTCAACATTTACCACTTACTAACATGTTTTTTCTTAATGGAACCCGTCAAGTCTTAATCTCTCTGAGTGAATGCTCTAAGGGGTATATAGAGAAAGGGGTGGGAAGACCATATGTAATTTTTAGGATTGTTGTCCCTTTTCCACTTGCTATCTACACACTTGTCTCCTAAAAACCATAATCATAAGATTTGCTTCTTCTTTTACACCCTACTCTAGTTATTTACCATCTTCATTAACCCTTTCCCTAACCTAAACCCCTTTTTGTTAGTTTACATGACTAAGTCAACCAAGTCAACTTAGTATTTTTATTTACAAAGCTTACTAAGAATTAAGTTGGCCATGGCTGACATATTTCATTATCAAGTATGTTTTTTGTCAATTTTAATACTAGGTTGATCAGGTCGACCTTGTCAACCAAAACATTTAGAAGCATTTAGGATTATATATTCATATATAAACATAGTGATTTTTTCATTTCTAAATGAAGATAATATGAAGTAAGATATATATCACATTTATTTATCCACGATTCTACTTGAGGATCAAGATTAGGGTTTCATACTTTCTTTATAGATCCAGATCTTGTCTTGTGGAGTATTTTAGATGCATTGATAGGTTGTGTAGCCTAGATATTATTTATCCTTGTAATCCTTACATAAAATAACAACCTCTTTTAAATCACCTTGTCTAAGAGAGAGATTGAGGTTTGACAGGTTCATCTTCAAAGGTAAGTATTCCTAACTTTGTTCTTCTTTTGTAAGAGTAGATAGATATACATTTGAATTTCTCTTCCATGTATTATGATTATATATACATTGACATGAGTATATGTCTTCTATTCATGTTTTGTTTTAGTGTTTATTACCCAAAATTTGTGCCACAAGCTTTGTGAGCACTAGATTAGATTTTTTTACTTGTTATTAGTATAGTGAATAAGAAAAAATAAGACATATTTAGGGTTATCTAATAGTTTTTCTTGATTGGAGGCTTTAAACCCCTCTTTAGTGATATTATTATGGTAAGAGATCCCTTTATTAGGTCTAGTAGATCTATATTGGTTATGACCCTAATTATCTAATATATACCCAATTAGAACTATAAGTAAGATCTATCTTCCATGAGATATGATTGATTTGTAGATATGTTTCATTTCCCATTGCATACATTTGGTGAGCCTAATGTGAATCTAACCCTTAAAAATTTTATTTCATGCTTTTCATTTCCATCATTTTATTATTTTTGTATATTTTTGATATTAGGTTGACCAGGATGGTATATTTATAACTTTTAAAGTCAAGCTTAACACAAAGTCATATCATAATGACTTTATTATTTCTATGTAAGTCTTCATCAAATAAAAATTACTAGATTAGATAGGTTGACACAATACTCTTATTTAGTTCTAAATAGTAGACTATGTTAAATAGGTTGACTTGGTCTCTTATTTAGCTCTAAAATAGAAAAATAAGTCATGAAATTCAACTTGGTGTTCCATATATATTTTAGATAACAAATAATGTTCACAAATTCAACTCAACCATCTTAAATAGGCTTCAGCAAACAAGGAATCATAGAACTAGGTCAACCCAGTTTACACAGTTGATAGAAATTGCAAGCAACATTCAAGACACTTCAACAAGAATTTCATAGTCCTTGTCATCTTTAAACCCACCAAGGTTCCTTTATTTCTCTCTCTTTTAATTTATTTATTCATTAAAATTCTATTTTGCACAAGTTTGTAGTCTTCAAAACTATAATCCTATAGCAAACTAGGTTGATATGGTCGACATAGTTCTATAGTTTATCTTCTATCTAAAAGAATAGGTTGATCTAGTTGATTTAGTTCTTAAAGGACTCTTGCTTATATAGTATAACATCAACCCTATGGACTCTATTTTATAATGTCTACATACAATGTCATCTAAACCAACTATGTACCATTCTTAAATTGGGAATTAACAACTATATGCTAGTAATTAATTCACACTTTCATTTTCAATTATTTGCATGCTTAAATTATCTCACATATTATAATTAGGTGGTTTTTCAATATATTATTTAGATTCACTATTTTAATCTTTCTTCACCCACTACAAAATCACTAAATTTCAAAATGTAGTTAAACATTTATCTACCCAAGGCCTACCTACTTGGATTTCATCACTAAGGAGGAAGTAGACTTGGTTTTTTGTCCAAGTATAAACATGTAGTTAATGGTATATATTGTAAAATAACATTAAACCCTTACCAAATCCAAAACTCAGAAGTTCTGGTTGATAAATATCACAATAACATAGAAATAACACAATAACAATGAATTCTCTGAGAAGAGATGTAGTATTACTCAAAATCGCAATACAGAAATATGCTTATCTCTGGGAAGAGATGTCTGTCTTCACATTTTGGGTTACCTATTATTTTATACACAATTTGAAAGCATGGGAAGGATGTGCAAGGTCACCAATCTCGAGGGAGATGAAGTGGTACGACTTCCAATATTTAAAACAATACATAATTCAAGAAATTACTATTTTTAGAAACTTACTATTTTTAGACAGCACTATTAAAATTGAAATTTGAGGCACTTCCGTTGGGTTTTCGGGGGGTCAAAATTCATTGAGCAGAGCTCAATGCCATTTCACGATGTTTCCCTCATTCCTAGCTTTCCAACGGTTCAAACGGCGAGTCAATTGGAGCTACGGTGCAAAAGTTATGGCTCCCGGAAGTTCCGTCATCAATTGGGGTGGAACTGTCACCCGAATTGTCGCCTGAATTGATGCCTGGATCATATTTGCATGCTTAAATTATCTCACATATTATAATTAGGTGCTTTTTCAATATATTATTTAGTTTCACTATTTTAATCTTTCTTCACCCACTACCAAATCACTAAATTTCAAAATGTAGTTAAACATTTATCTACCCAAGGCCTACCTACTTAGATTTCATCACTAAGGAGGAAGTAGACTTGGTTTTTTGTCCAAGTATAAACATGTAGTTAATGGTATATATTGTAAAATAACATTAAACCCTTACCACTATAGTATTATGAAGTGAGGGGGTAGGCCCTAATACCAATCCATTGCGAACACAAATCCCTTTTAGCCTAAACATCTTGAAACCATCCATAGATTACTTTCTAGTTCCCTATTTTTAGCCAACTTCCCTATCACACTTAAAATAACACTTTATAATAATCTAAAAACACTCAAGATGACCACTTAGTTATCACTTAATTTTTATTTGACCACTGTCTCTCTAATCATTGTGTATTGTATTACAAAAACATGCATTGGCTAGCATTGGTATAAGTTTTTATGTTGAGTGCCTCTATTGGATCATTCTCAATAATCTAATTGATTATGTGTTTGCTTCAATTTATTAGTTAAATTAAATTAAAAAAACTTTCCCTATTTTATCACACTATCATTCTTTTTGACACAGTCTCTTATGGACTGTATTTTTCCCTACCTATAGTACTAAGTCAACCTAGTTGACCCTATCCTCTTTTTTGTCAATCAAGTTATAGAAGTAAGTCAGCACGGTCAACTCAGTATCCTTATTAGATTTTTTCCCCTACTTAAAGTACTAAGTTGACCTAATTGACTATGTATCCCTTTTTCCAATTAGGTTACAATACTAAGTTGACTTGGTCAATTATGTATCCTTATCTGCTTTTTGTCTAACAGTACTTAGTCAACCGAGTTGACTCTATACACCTTGATTGATATTAATTTATTTTTGTTTATCCAATTTTATTTCATAATGATGACACATTTTCAGTGTTTACTTAGTCAATAACATTGCATAATTAAGGATTTAGATCAAAACCTCACTTATTTTATTACTTCAAATGAAACTTTTCACTTTCTTCCTTCATATTTTCCCAATCCAAAACCAATCACTACACAATGTAATACAATTTAGGTCCTTCATCCTAGTCCTCCTCCCAATACCCTTCCTCCCACCAACACTAATAATCCCCCTCTTAACAACACTAATACCCCACCTTCAAATACTAATGCACAAATTGACAAAACACAAATTATTGCACAAATATTTCAACAAATGAACATCATACAAATAACTAATCATTCCCAAATCATGAAAATACAACAATAGTTAGTATACATGACTAGTCAACCACCTCAAGTCATCATGTCTCAACTTATATAGAGAAATTCAAGCATAATATGAATTTAGAAATGTAAATTCAAAACCCAAAAATCAAACTACTAGGTAAAGTGATAGATCCATTAAGAACAAATGCAATGGATCTATAAAACCAATTCAAAAATAGCATTAGAATCCTAAAGCTAAGTGAACTACACCATGATCAACTGGAATGCAAAATAAAAATATATTGAGATTGGATTGATATATCTTGACTTAGATTTTTGACATTATGATGGCATGATAAGGATGTTTGATGAAGGATTCAATGATTAAATTGGCATGGAAAAGTTAGATATCTGCTCATTTACTATTTGGGCATGGATTCCTCACTTGATTTATTGTTAGTTAAAATGGAGGATGGATTTTTTTTAAATATAAAAATGGAAGGATAAATCAATGGTGTAGATTCAAAGTTTGATGGAGGACATCAAAGGATGAGGATTATCCAAGTAATTTAAAATTCCTTAGAATCCTCTAGATTTAGAGGCTTCTAGAGAGGAGGGGTTAGAATTGAGAGGATTTTAAAATCCTTCAATTATATAATCCTTTTAAGGATTAATTAGGCTTAGGGATGGGTTAGATATGGATTAGGTAGATGATTATGGGAGTAGGCTTGTAGGAAATCCTAGGAATATGCTAGTAGGTGGGTCATTGGTAATTTAAAATTCCCAAATAATAGAATAAGTGGGGTTAGATTAGGATAATGCATATTTGGGATGAATTAATTAATTGGTGGGGTAGAATAAGGTTATTAAATGAATAAGTGATGAGGGGTGATATTAGATAAATAATTATGAAGGGGATAAATTAGTGTAATAAATTATATTAATAGAAATTACTGTCGACTAATAATAATATTAATGACAATAATGTAGGTGAGAAAATTTAAATGCATACACAACCAAATCAAATTTATTTTCCTCCTCTTAGATATGTTAATGGAAATATCATCCCTCAACCTCCAATGAATAACAATATTCTTTAATATCTTCAAAATTAACCTTTATCCCCATTCATTGCATCCATAGATATTGGAAATATTTCTCCAACTATCACATATGATGGGACTAAGGACCCTACTATATTTTTAAAGTTTTTTGGTAATCTCTACAAGGAATGGGTCCAAACTAACACCTTTAATACCAAAAATCACTTATCCAAAACCTTTTTTGGTGATGCACTTGAATGGTACAACCAACTTCCTAGACATTTCATCTCAAAACTTGAGGAATTAGTCAATGCTCTATTAAAGGAATTCCAACATGATGACCTTCCTAAAAACTATCATATCCATTTCATCAATACCAAGCAACTTCCTAATGAATATTCTCACACTTTCATCAAATGGTGGAAGCCTCTAGCTCACAAATTGGACCATAACATGAATGATGGTACTCTTTTAAAACTATTTATTATTTCTCTTAAATTTCCCCTTCAATACAAAGTTTGAATATTTTTACCTAAAAATTTAGAAGAAGCCTTAGACCAAGTAAAAAGGAAATAGTTTTTTATGACTCAAATTTAAACACTTCAAACAACTACTAAAGAATATTTCCAATCGTTTTCTCATAACATTGATTTATCCAATCCTCCCCAACCTCAAAATACAACATCTATTTCAACCAATTTTAAACCAGCCCACCCTCCCTTGAGTCTAGAACAACTTAAGAAGAAATTTCCATCCTCTAAACCCATAAGCTTTGATCCTTCCAAACCTCCTCCAAAATGGTACAATATTGATAAGTTTTGTTGGTGGCATTATACTATAGGTCATTATCATGAGTCTTGTCATGATATTCATTGATTTATTCTTTCTTCCTTGCTTGTTCCACATTTTAATCTTGATACTCTAACAAAACAACAATATCAAGACTATATTAAAGCTTCTAAAATTCAATCTAAATAACCACAATCACATCAACATCACCTACCTAATGAGAAACAAAACTTATCCCATACCTACACCTCATCCACTATTTTTTTTCAAACCATAATTGATCCTTCTTCATATACCAATAAGAAAAGGATAGTTAACATGAATAATTGTAACCATATTATTGCATCTATTAAACCTCAACCTCTTAGGTCACATGAACCAAAGGAGTACCTATTTTAAATGCCTACTCAAAATCATATCATGCATGGTCCTCCTTTACATTTTCATACCTCTCCTACACATCCCATGTCAAATTCAACATCCCTAAAATCTAAGAAACCAACACATTTACCTATCTCCAAATGCACCTACCAATGCAACACAAATCATTTTAATGGATCAATTTCACCTCACTCCACCTCACATATTGGGGAATATTGCAATGCCCATCTCTACATCCAATTACCCATTAGGTCATCTTATAATGCCCACTCTTATTCTACAATACATAATATCAAACAAAGTGAACTTCAAGAAACCTTCTGAGACTTATAGACTTGTATTTCATATTCTCATATTTGATAAAGGCATTATCATAGATTTTTCTTGTTATTTTTTTCATCTCATGTTTCTTTGTTCTTATGTGCTTTACTTCTTTTAGTCACACTTTACTAGCATCATTGTCACCTTTGGGTTCTTTTATTTTCTTACACATTATATTTAGAATTTGTTTTCATTTTGGTTATTATATATCTCTTTCATTTTTGTCTTTTTATGTCATTATTTACCTTAGTAGATTTATGATTATTTATCTCCATTATTTAGCATTCACCGCATTGGTGTTCACCTTGTGAGTTGTAGTGTAATACCATGGATAGGACTAAGATATCCTCACAAATTATCACATTAAAACATCTTTAAATCACTTTTCAGGATGACTACTACATTAATTGGTACTTATGCTAAATATGTTATACGTTAGTATGGCTTCTCTAGTGACATTAATATCATAGCATAGACATGTCCCTTTTATAGCACTATTTTACCTCCTTGTGATCAACTATGAGCATATTCATCATTTTATCACTTATTACATATATGTATCTCTCATGATCCTAATATTTCTCTTATTTCCTTTCATTTGAGGCTCACATTAGCCAATTTTGAGATTACACACTCACTTTTGGGCAAGTCTAAGAGTCATTAGATAGCTTGGTCTTTAGGTCCTTTTCTCTAGTGAACAAGTGTAATATCTCTTATGTTTTTCATCTATTTCATTCATGTTTGGTTCTCAAAATCCCTATGGAGGAGGAGGAATAGAAAAATCTAAAATAAGTTAAAAGACAAATCATAAAATACAAACAAAAGGCAATAATTAAAAGGCAAAAATAATCTTAAAAGTTATATCACACCAAAAGACATGATATATATTTATAACATATCCTATCTTAGTCAAATCTCAAACTCCATAGTTGGCCTCATCATATAGCTAAGGTACATTTGGTTGTAGTAGGCCAATAGACTAGGATAGGAGCTCTCATTATATCATATACTATCTAGTGCCACCTACTTTCTCACACAAGTACAAGTACCCAATCTTCATAATAGACCAATGGCTATGTAAGAGATCCTAAGGAATGGGGAACACATTGTCAGAAGGTAGGTCTATTTTAGTTTTCATACATATAGCCTTCATGGATTAATATATGTACTTCACTTATTATCCCAAGATTTGTGTTCATTAGTAAAAATGTCCCAAGTCCTTGGTGTTGATAGTTCTTAGCCTTTCTCACTTTCCTACTATGTCTCATTTTTTCTAAGGATGTTCATATCACCCATGTGGTGCCTCAGATTCCTTATTTACATCACATTTTCCTTATATTCCCCTTGTTGGATATCATTTTTAGTTGATCACATCATTTATCACATCTACCTTATTATGCCTCTTGGTTATAGTTTGTGAGTTACATTGTAATACCTTAGATAGGACTAGGACTTCTTCAAAAATATCCTTACACCATTTTCTTACCACACCATCTCATTTTCATACTAGTCATGTCATTAGATGGTTGTCTTTTCTTACATTATATCTCAGAACAAGCATTAAGCTTGAGGTTTCATTCTTTAAAACTTTTGATTTTCATCTACTTATCATGTTCTTATTTGATTTTTATGGACTTCACTTATCTTAAATATGAAATTTGGAATTATTACATGTTTTTATTTATGTATGACTTCTTCATTTTTGCCTTCCATCTTTACTTACATTTCATTTTCAGTCATTCATATGTTTGATTCGACATGTTTATCTTACATGGGGTTACTTGTCACTTACTTACATATCCTTGTTAATTTTTTCTTACATTGATATTTAATTTTTTATTCATGTTTTACATGCTTTCCAATTTTATTTATTATGTTCTATATTCCATTTTTTCATTTATGTTTTACATTCTTCCCAACATGATTTAGTATGTTCTACATTCATTTTTTCCATTTATGTTTTACATGCTTTCCAATGTGATTTAATGTATTCTCCAATCATTTATCATTCATTTGCCATCAATATTTTGGTTATAACCTTACCTTAACAATCCTAATTTTCCAATTTTTCTATGTCCATCATTTCTACATTAACCATCCTACATATGCATGCATTACTTCTATTATTAGTTTTATATCCCTAGGGTTTCTAAAATGTAGGTACTATACCATCCATGATCATGACTAGGATGTTTGTATGCAATAATTTAGAGGAAAGGTAAGTTAATGTATGTATATGGTATTTTTAGTTAATCTCATTTCATTTTAGCATTAATTTTTGTATGTCATTTTTAGTTATCTTAGTTCCATGTGTTTCTATGTTCTTTCTCAAAGCACCATCCCCTTTTACACCTACATAACACATGATGAGATTAGATTAGGGAATATGTATACACATAATAGTTTCAACCTTTACCACTTACTAACACTTTCTATCTTGTATTAACCCATCAGGTCTCAATCTCTCTGAGTACATACCCTAAGGGGTACACTAGGAAAGGGGTGGCCAGACCATTAGTGTTTTGTAGGATTATTTTCCCTTTTACCACTTGCTATCTAAACACTTGTCTCCTAAAAACAATTTTGTAACATTTCACTATTCTTTTTCACCCTCCTCTAGTCATTTACCATCTTAATTAACACTTTCCCTAACCTAAACCCCTTTTTGGTAGTTTACGTGACTAAGTCATCCAAGTTGACTTAGTGTTATTATTTACAAATATTACTAAGAACTAAGTGAGCTATGGATGGCATAGATCATTATATAGTATGTTTTTTATAGATTTCAATATTAGGTTGACTGGGTCAACCTTATTAGTCAAAACTTTTAAAAGGATTTAGGGTTAGATCCACCTATATAAACAAAATTATTTTTCCATTTCTAAATGAAGAGAAGTAAGATATGTTGCACATCTATTATCTACCATTATAATTAATGATCAATCTTAGAGTTACATACTTTATTTATAGATACATATCTTATCTTGTAGATAAGTCTTTTTGATACATGAATAGGTTGTGTAGCCTATATCTAATTTATCCTTGTCATCCTTATATACCACAATAAATTCTTGTGAAGAACCTTATCCAAGGGATAGATTGAGGCTCAATGGGTTTGTCTTCAAAGGTAAGTATTCCTAATTTTGGTCTCTATTTGTAAAAGTAGATAGATATTCATTTGCACTTCTCTTGCATGCATTAGGATTTTATATATATTAATGTGAGTATAAGTCTTCTATGCATGTTTGATTTTAGTGTTTCTTACCCCCACTTTATGCCACAAGATTTGGTGGGATTTAGATTATATTTTTTTACTTTACTTGTTATTAGTATAGTGAATATAAAAACATTGGACCTAATTAGGGTTATTGTATATTTTTTCTTGATTAGAAGTTTTGGAACCCTCCCTAGTGATATTATTATGGTAAGAGATCCCTTGATTAGGAATAGTGGATCCATATTTGTCATGACCTCTATTATCTAATGTATCCCCAATCAAAAGTGTAAGTAGGATATATATTTGAGATAAGATTAATTTGTAGGTATGTTACATTTCCCATTGCATATAGTTCTCCCCTACATGTTGAATTTTGTGTGAATCATGTAATATGTGAAAAGTAAGTATAATAGTGACCTATATTTTAACTTGGTAAATCAAGATCTTGAGTCACTCATTTTAGTAATTTAGAATTGTATATGTGCACTCCCTATGATTGATATAGAAATAGGATTAAATAAGGAAGCTTTTTTGAATTGAATGCTCTTTGAATTCTCTTCTATCTAAATACTAGGTCTTATAGGTGAGGAATGAATGAGGGTTGATATTGTATTTATATCATTCCCTTTAGAATAATAAATCATATTAAATTACATAGGCCAACTAGTAGGATACATTTTATTTACAAAGTGGATGAATTTAGGGCACTAGATACTTGCATCAGGAAAAGATAGAAGTGTCAATGCTACTTCTATCTTAGACATTAGTGTTTGAGGAATAGGAAAGCAATTGAAGATTCTAAACTTGTAGAGATGAAAGATAAGTACATTTTAAGCATGCTAGGCAAGATAGGAGACCTGGTTCATCAACATAAAATGAGTCAAACTAAGAAATATAGGAAAAAGGGGCACAAAGATAGAGTAGAGGTGAGACTTGCAAAAGTAGGAAAGGTAAATAACTAAGAGAAACAGCCAAGGTCTGAGTTTTCCTAGTGTATAATATTGAGGTTTTATATAATCATAAAATATCTTATACACATTTTCATCCATTTTAAATATTACAAAGAATATTATGAGAATAGGAAAGAAGAGACAAAAATGCTAGAAAATATTCCAACATGATGGAAAAAATTAGCACTGAGTAATTTCTATAATATGAAACCCTAGATCAAGCTAGGTTTGTAAATAAAGACTCAGATTTTAGGTAAATAAAGACTCAAATTTTAGGTTCACCAAATGTTTCATCTTTAATTTTAAATATGGTGGATAGGGCTAAGAATATATAAATAGTTCAATAAAAAGGGTGATAAACTAATCTATAATATTCTAATTAATTGAAAACTTAGATAAATGAATATTTTAAATTATAATACTAAGATATACTAAATATAGTAAGTACCAAATTCAAAATATGTTTAATTAATTATAAAAAAATAGAAATGATACTTATATAGGTTTTAATGTGTGTAGGTAGATCTAGACATAAACATGTGGGAAACATATAAGATCAATATTTTGGATCAGTCATCAAATTTTAAAATTGTTTTTTTGCAGTCATAAACACTACTATTGGATCTAGGCACTACCATCAATGCTAGTGTCTAACCATGACATAGGTGTCTAGTATATAATAATGAATAGATTTCAATGTAACCAACTTAATTGTTATATATTTTATATCATCTTTTTGATAATGTATTCAGATTTGGAATACATGTCATTGTTCTTTGATAATTGATCAAACCCTAGTTCTTCACCCTTTTTCACTCTTAGAATGAGTTTACTAAAAATGGGTTAGTGAGTTCATGATGTCAAGATGACCCAAATAACCCTCTATCAATGGGTGTTGCCTACATATCCAATACTTCAAGGATATCCTCATACTTATGTATTTATCCCATCTGTGTGGGAAAGTGTGTGCATAAGGGTAAAATATACTATATGATGATGAATGTAGTGATTTAGCTTGTAACTTGACAAATATTGATCATGGGCTAATCTTTAAATGCTTTAGACCTATAATATGATTTATCTTATGCTTGATATGAATATATGGATGACTATAATATAAGATCTTGGTTGTGCAGTTGATTGATTTAGATTTTATAGGTGTTTACTTGGTATTTTCTAAATGAGGAATACAAAGGCTTAGAATTATATTTGTACCACACTTTTTTAAAATACATCATGGCATGTTCAATATTACAAATAGGTTAACCCATAGGATTTGAAACATTTTCAATTTAGATGACTTTTGGCAATTAAACACTACATACTATTATCTATGGTATCATCCCTATATGGTTGGTAGTGTCCAAAAGGGTAGAAAATAGGTATGGATCTAAAACTAACATTAAAGGATGTTTATAAATTTTTAATATTTATATGCAGTGTAGGAGACTTAGGTCATTATAATGATATGTATCAAACTAAGAGAATCATTTATACACAATGAGATGGTGAATGTGTTATTTTTGGTAGTAGGGAGTCTAGAAATAAAGGGTAGAGCCCTTATTGATATTTTTCAAATGTATAAGACTAATATGCTAGAAATATTTAGTTTTAGTATCTAAAATATGTATTAAAAAATTGTCATTTTATGTGTTAGTAATCTCAACATATCATTAAAAAAATGGGAAATTATCATCTTTACCATCTGAATCTAATTAAATAAGTTTAAACCATGCAACATATATATATATATATATATATATATATATATATTCTCTAAAAACTTATAGGTTACTTTTATTACCTCAATGAAAATAAAAAATATTCTCTTTTAACCTTGAAAGGTTTTATTGGGTGGGATATTTATTATTAGATAATAAAATAAATGAAACTTTTGATATTATGAATTAACAATAGTAGAACATACTATTAACAAGGAGGTAGTGATCATAATCTATTAAGGTTCAGGATAGCATGGTCCAAAAAATAGTTAATATTGTCAAATTCATAGTCACACCTAATAAATTAAATGATTAAATTAAATTAGTGTTTTCTAATAATCTTGGAGAAGCACATATTATAGATAGTGGATGCAACACATGTTAAATAAAATATAACAAGAACATATTATGCTCCAATAAATCTTTGTTTTTTATTATGCTCCAATAAATAGGTTATGATGAAAAATTAATCTTAGGTACATTGACATAAATAAAACCATAGATTCTTCCTAGTAACTACATAATTTTAACTTAACAAGTACTAATGTCGATGATAGTATGTGTTTTATTACCTGCAAGATAGATATTACATTATTCAAGTGGAAAGTATAATTTAATATTAATTAATTAATAGGTGTCATAGATAAGTGTAAAGACTAATTAATATGTATTTAATGTTAATTATTGTTTATAAAATTTAGTTGGGAATATTATATATATCCATTCAAGGCTCTTCAATAATCTATGAATTTATGTGAATGGATCAAAAGCAATTGGTATTCTCAATGAATGTCTTTCCTATAGAAAATTGGTATTAATGTCAACTTATTGTGTACTAATACATTTTTCATCAATTATCCTAACATGTTAAAAAGATAAATTTGATGAGGCATCAAGGTTGAGATATACATATCATACTTAAAATAAACTCAAATAGATTTAAACATAAAAACCATTGTGAATAAAAATGCATCACTATTTGGAACACTATTTCACCTTCAGTTGGATCCTTATCTCATAATAGAAGATGGAGTTAATTAATGTTGATGTGAATTTTATGCACACCAAATACTTAATGGGTATAATCTTATTTTTTTAGTATCGGTGATTAATCACTCCAAAGCATGAGTTGTGTGTATTCAATTTTGTAAATAACCATGTGATATAATAATGATCAAGTATAATGGTTGTTTACCTTGGATGGTTTGGATGTGACTAATGTATATATTTTAACCTAAATATTTTAAGGTTTAACCTAAAATGGATTAAATGATCTAAATTAAGATGGATTATATCAAAAATAAATAAGAAGGAAAGGTAGGGTAGAAAAGAAAGGGTTTTATCGCTCATATTAAAGAATAAACCATTCTAAGTTGATAGAATTGATTATGTGTTATTAACTAATGGCTTCTTTGAGTTAGATAATAACATAGAGCATAAAAAACATAGTGACAAGTCTACGAAAATTATAAATTCTATAATAATCCTATGATCATAATCAAAATATATTGTCAATATAAAATTGTTACGCATATTCAAGTCACCAACAAGATTTAAGCATGACTCATAATAATAATAATAATAATAATAATAATAATAATAATAATAATAATAATAATAATAATAATAAACCATTCTAAGTTGATTGAATTTATTATGTGTCATTAACTAATGGCTTCTATGAGTTAGATAATAACATATATAATAAAAAAATAGTGACAAGTCTACAAAAATTATAAACTTTAGAATAACCATATGATCATAATCAAAATATATTGTCAATACAAAATTGCTAAGCATATTCAAGTCACCAACAAGATTTAAACATGACTCATAATAATAAATTTTATGAGACTAACACAACATCCATTCTAATCACTACAATAAATCACATATATAAACTCCATACCTTACTATCAACTTAATGTAAATTATTCAAACAAAACATAAAAATTTGGAGAAGAAGACAAATTGCCACAAACTCGCAAATAGTCATAGAACTTTTTTGTTTGTATTAATTTTCTAAAATTTATCCTCTTTTTAAAATGAATAAGATTCATCTATATAGAAGCTTCATATGGCCACATCCTCATATTAAAAACTTTTTTCATGTTACAAAGTCTAAAATAAAACATATCTTAAACTACTCCAAATGTTTTGCATATACAAAAAGGTTTGTTGATATAGAAGAAAAAAATTATAAATACCTATCACCAAAATTTAAAAAAAAAAAGAGACTATATAGAATTGAGTACAAGTTTTGGTTGTAACTAGAACTGAATTAGATGGAATCCTATATGAAGTAGTCTAGTTGATTAAAATAAAAATATAATTTGAAATTGATGTAACATTTACCATGGATGAAGAGACAACTATAGGTAAACTTGTCATAGATGTAATAGAATATGCAACTATAGTTGAAACTAAAGTAGAACCTAAGGATGCATGTAGGGGAACTAAAATAGATCTAACTTGAGATAACACTATTCTAATTGAGTTTTATACTAATGTATGTACTAGAGCATAAGATGTCATTGTCAAATATTAAACCAATAATGATTAGACTCCTGCATGGGAAACTAATTGCTTTTGTTTCTCAATGTTTCCTTGTTTTTTCTTCTTATACACTACCGAGCATGTTGTATGATATGCTTCTATGACTTCAATATTAATAATAGGTATTTTTAATAATTTCTTGATTTTGCCTAAAATATTCCCATGTAAACTTAGTGAAAATTTAAAAAATTCATTGAGCATTTGACCTTGGTCCATTTTTTCCTTTCAAAATGTAATCAAGTGAATGAATTTATCATCAGATCCATGAGTAGTGTTGTCAATCCTTGTTATAAAATCACTTATATATAACTAGAGTTGGTTATCAAAAGATTTATAATTTACCACTTGACCATGTGTTTTGTATATATTAGTTATAAACATATCTCTCAATAGTTCAACTACTTTATTTTATTGGGATATTAGTTATGTAACTAGATCTTTAATTTGATTGTTCCACTCCATTAGATCATCTATTTTACTAGTTACATAATTTTGATCTAAATGTATGTCCTTGAGTGGCAATAAATTGAGCTCAAGGTATGACTTCTCTCTTACTGCCTTTGAAATTTTGTATAATTTGCCATTTGTGAGCCTTAAAGATTCATTGAAATCCATTGCATTGCTCCATTATGGTTGGGATTAAATCCTAGATCTATGTATATCAAGTAAAGATCATAGAGGGACTAGCCTATATTTTTTATCATGTCCACTATGTCCTCAGGTGCCTCAACTCTAGGTTGAGATTCTAATACCTTATTAACTTGTTATAGGCCATCAAAAAATTTCTTGATAACCCCTCCATTAACATCAACTATAGATACTGGGTCTTCTTAGAATTCATCATATTATCTTGGCTTTATTTTCCTTTTCTTAGTTAAGGTAAATATTTATTCCTCTCTTAATAATTTAATATATTTAACCCCACCTAAAACTTTCTTATTTTGACCCTTTTCACTTGGTTTTTTCACCTCTTCAAAAACTATGGTAATTTTTGGGCCTTCAATGATAACTAAATTCTACCTATATAATTTATATACTTTAGTTATTGCATCCATGGTAGTATTAGAATTAGTCCCATATAGGAGGTTGAGTCAAGGGATGAAAAGGCAAGGGATGAGGTGGATTATGGAGGTGGCATGAGTAATGAGGGGTCAAGTGAAGTGGGTGCGCTTAGATATGTGTAAATGGAGATGTAGGGAATGTCCAATCGACCATCCTCTCTCTAGAAACCCTAACCTAAATTGAGCTTTTGGTTATGTGTTTTATGACATTGGGAGAGTACTTAATGATGGTGACCACATGGGATGTTGTTAGAATGTTTATAGACACTAGCAATCCCAACTAGGTTAATGCAAGAATCTATAATGGGTAGCTTGAAAAAGTGGATCAATAAACCAAATATCAAACCTTGGTATTTCGAATATAAAATATAAAGCATCATATAGATTTGTTGGCGTAATATCAATATCATTTGAATAAAAAATAGGTTATGTAATGTGTTGAGGTGTTGTCAATGATGTGTCCATAAGGTGGAAAAGAGTATTCATGAGGTTTCATATGTGTTAGAATGACAGTGACAAAATGTGCTTCAATGTGCTTTAGTGTTCCTACATATTTATTCAATGTTTGACTTGATGAGGTATATGATGGATGTTATTAATGGTATGGTCTATTATAGAGGTCATATGAGGTGTTATGATTGATTTTATTGTTTCTAGAAGTGAAAATAATTTATCATAGTAGTCATATAAATGTTTAGGTTATCTTAATCATATTAGCTAATCAAATTGAGTGAGAATATTGATGATGTTATAATTCACATGTGTGAAGGTGTTAGAAGAAAGTGGTCACATGGGTTTGTTCAGAATTGTACCTAGATCATGTGGTTCAAATTTTAGGTCTTGATATGGTGTTTAACAAAAGATATCAAAGTGAAAATTTGGACTTCTAGGTAGATTGTAGTATTTTCCATACTTAGCCAAAGTTACTCTTGAAAACTATGACATGCCAAATATTAACAAGTTCAAGCCTAGATAAATATATATTATAGAGGGTAAACACAAGGTTTCTAAGTGTTGAAATCTAGCTTGATTAGACCAGTGATCAATGACACGTGAGAGATTATACAGATGAAGATCTAATGGCACACATTTAATTATAGATGGAGATATAATGGTGAATATGAAGTAAATAAGTCAAAAGATCCATAGATTTCATGTCAGACTACCAAGTGGTGTAAGCACATGGTAACTGATAGTAGGGTCCATAGAAAGCATACAGAGATGCCAAGTGTCATAAACTTGGAAGCATAGATTGAGATTAATGGCCATAAATTGAAGGTAAAGTCCAAGATATACCTGATGAGATCAATAGAGTGTATTTAATAAAATTTATAGGGGGAATGAGATGAATACACGTGTTTGAATCTTTTGCTTTACACAGTGACCATTGGAGTTTAAATTAGCAAATTAAAAACTAGTATGTATTGTTTGAGCTATAAATTTTGATATATGATGAATTTGATAGTGGTATAAAAATAAAATCTGTAAAGGACTATAAGGTTCATCTAGAAAAATTAATTACAAGGTTTTAATATTTTTATAGTTGCATATGTTGAACTCTAAATTTGATTATGTGTTTGACCATGTTTTACAAGTGACCTAAGAAGGATGTTTGAGTTTGTGTTGATGCATTTTTGGATGTTTCAAGGTGATTTAACTATTGAATAAAATTTTAGACTCAATTTGGACTATTTGTGTGAATTTTAGAGGTTTTAAAATTACATATTTAGTATGAATAAATGCTTATAAGTTTATTATTTATTCATTTAAAGTGTTTTTATGTACATGACTATTGTTTGAGCAGGTTCTACATATACAAAAGAGTGTAGTGATAGATGCAATCACTTGAATATGTCTTAGGGGTCATGTAGTGTGGACCTATGTATTTTTAAGTGGTCTTGTGTTTATAATTTTCATGATGAAGTGATAAAAGAGTGAATAGGTCTCTATGAGACCTATAAGGACTACTAAGGCCTAATTGAAAGGTGTACTTGTTTAAGCATGACCCATGGATGCTATGGATGACCTATGAGGATGGCATTGAGCTATGTCATAGTGTGATATAATATTTAAGTGTTAAGGTAATTATAATTTCTAACTAATAAGATGATATTCATGAAGGCTCTATAAAAAGTGAAATCATAGGTGATGGTTTCTATAGTTTTTAAGAGTTGATGTGAAAAGAGTTGAGTAGTGAAGCAAAGTAAGAGGAGAGGGAGTTTGTCTAGTGGATAGGTTAAGGAGTATATTTATGAATTTTATGTCATATTTATGGTGTCATAATAGTGTACTTGTAGGTTTGAAGATTGAATATGAGTGAAGAGGTCTAGAGTGATTCAAAAGGGTGTTTTGGATGCATTGCTAATGTGTGAAAATTTTGAGAGAGTATGAAGTATTAAAAGATATGTGATTTAAATTGTTTCTCCATAAGATTGAAAGGAAATCATATTTTTGGATCTATTTGTTTTATATGTGTTGTGTGGATGCTCAACACCTAGAACAAGTTGGTGTTCCTTGTGAAGTGGGTGCTTCACTAAAAGGTCTCATGTTTGTGATCATTTTATAGGACAAGTAGTCCATGTGTTTATAAGATTGAGAGTGGTTTTTATTCCCCATGAGGGTTTCTCACATAATTCATGTGTTATATGTTTGATCTTGTATTTTCTTTTAGGTTTACTATTATGAATGACTTGTATGTTTTATGAATGCTTATGATGATTGATTAAGAATTTAAAGGATTAGAACTTAATTTTAGATTATATTTAATCATTGATTCACCCCTATCCCATCTCAAATATTATACCTCTAAAATTTGGTATCAGAGCCATACCTTCTTTACAAGTTTAACCACTTGAAAGTGATCAAAGTTACAATGGATGACAAAGAGGCTGAAACATTTCTTCAAGGTGAAATAGTATGTGAAATATCAGAGATAAAAAATCTAATGGAAGTGAATGAATGTATAGAGGAAGATATTTAAATATTGAAGAATAAGAAAGGGAATAAGAATTTAGATCTAACTTCCTCAATGTATCATGAGATTATTGCAAACATTAGTAGTGTGAAGACACAAATAGATAAACTAACATCAATAGTCAAGAATTTGTAGGACATAATCAATAAATGCTTAAATAAAAGTATGGATAATTTATAAGGTAAATCTATGACATATATAGATGTTATTTTATCTAAAGATAAGCAAAATTTTAGCTCTTCCAAAGAATTTATGGATGAGAAGTCTTGGGTGATTGATGGTCAAGCTAAGGGGATGATTGACATGAACAACTATAGTTATGTCTTCAATGGATATTATTTTACTTTTAATGAATATGGCCATATTTAAAGGGACTGTACTTACTCTTCAAGGAGTAAAAATTAGGTTCTATGATATAACTACAATCAACAAGGACATATAGCCAAGTACTGCAAGAGAGACTTTTGAAAAAAGGACATTCAAGTCATTGACACCATGAACTGGTTCAAGAAATACAAATCCAAGATTGAATAAAAGAATAAATAGGATTTAGATAGTTCACCAAATAAAGAATCAATGTTTGTTCAAACTACCTTACATACTCAAGAGGATGAAAACAAGAAATGGTACATAGACAGTGGATGCTCAAGTCATATGAAAAGAGACAAGAGCAAATTTATATCTCTCAAAAATCACAATTCAAGATCAATAATATTTGGTGACAAAAATTCTACTAACATAGTTAGGAAAGGTACTATAAGCTTGGATAATGGTCACACTACCTTTTTTAGAATACAATTTTGCCTTATTAGCTAGATAAAATTTCAACCCAACCAACCAATCTTATTGCACTCCACTTTTTGTTTTCATTTCCTTAGTTTAAAAAATAACTTCCTCCTTAAATAGAAATTACCTATATGGAGCAAGGTCTTCAATTGAAAGTAGTAATAAATTATAATTTCATTATGCAATGTAAGAGATTTATGAGGGATAGAGATGAGTTCTTATTTCCTATAATTACATAGGATATTCCTTTGAGTACCCCCTAATGATTCTCCATAGCTTGATATAAGAAATACATGATGATTATTTTTCTCTTGCAGCCAAATATTAATTAAGAAACCAAAAGTGGGTCAATGGAAAGCATATCCTATGACTCACTAGCCTAGTAAGTGAATGTCTACATGAAAATGTTTGTATGGGAATATAAATGGTGGAATGGCAACCCTTCACTCTCCATCCAACCATGGTATTTAAATTTTTAGTTATAACTATGAATGCCTTAAGATAAGCTTCTCATTTCATAGTGAAAAAATGAGCAATCTTTCACCATGCATTTTGGGATAATCCTGAGGGGAAAAGATGAGATGTAAAATCCTAAAGTTATAAATTTGAGTCCTATCAATACCTATTAGAGGATTCTTCACATCTCAAGATGAGAAAGACATGATAGTGATTTTTTTTAACTAAATATCTTTGAATAGACCAAAAGTGGTTTAGTGGGAGGTGTATCTTGTGACTCACTATCCCAATCGATAAACTACCTATGCATATGTGTCTATATGGGCATATAAATGGTCTAATGTCCACCCTCTAATCTTTATCAAGCGATGGGATTAAAATTTAATATTGGTCGGATGCATCCCTTGATAGAAGCTTCTTTTCCTTGAGTGGGAAAATAGATCAAACTTCCACCACATGTTGAAAGAGATATGTGAGGGGTAGAAATGAGTCATTAGTGATTAACATTACATGGTTTAATCCTTTAATCACCCCTAAATTATTGTCCATATCTTAAGATGAGAAAGACATCATGGTGAGTTTTCTCTCATAACCAAATGTCTTGTAAGAGACTAAAAGTGGGTCAATGGGAGATATATCTTGTGACTCATTACCCCAATAAATGAACCATTTGAGTAACATATCCACCCAATGGTCATCTACTATGATTTCCATTGATCCCTTTGACTCTATCAAAATATCAAGACAAAATTACTCCTATTTTACTATGTCAAAATATCCATACTATGTCAAAACACCATGAAAAGTTTAATAAGGAAAGTTTCAATAATTCCATCTAACATTTGGTTTACAATTTGAATGTCTCAGGTAATATAGTTAGTATTTCACCATTAAGTTAATTTTTGTTTGAAAACTAATCAATTATTTCATCATAGTTAAGATTCACTTTAAATAAGTTACTATTATATATCATCTCTTCTTCATAAATTTGTCCTTCTACTTTAGATGTTTGGATTAATTAATGATCAACTCTTGAAGTGAGAGAATAGGTGGGCACATATGCTTGCTTTCCATAGAGAAGTGAGATACCTACCTTAAGGTATCCTCATAAACACTTTTTTAAAGAGTCTAATAGATCCAATGGGAATGGAGCCTAGATTAGTGATTAAAAACTATTTTTTTCTCACTACTAGACTAAGCTCTTGAGTTCAAATATTTTAAAATTATTAAATAATCTTACCTTTTAATTTCTTGTAACAACTCTAGACATAACTTCATATATTCTCTAGATGATAGTATATTGTGTTGCATAACCATAAAAAAAAATTATATAGGCAAATTTGACCTTATTTAGATTTTGGAAACCTTCATATGTTGATTTATTTTCTAACTTGAAATGATCAAATAAATTAATTCATTAGGACATAATCTCCCTGAATAGTTAGGGGTGTCCAACCTTAGCTTACTAATATTTCTCAAAACTATATATAAGAAGTTATCCTCTATTTGACATAGTAATTATTTTTCTTGGATATTTGAAACTTATTATTTGACTTCATTATCAAATTCATAATTAATTTTAACTCATCCATGTTCTGATCTATCTATAGCCTATAAGTTTTTTTCATTCCTCTCAATAACTCATCCAAATATATAGATCTCAGTGTTCTAGGTGCTCTTGGTGCTCTTCTAGTGAAACCTCATCTATATAAAATTTACATTTATCATAGTCAACAAAAAAAAAACTATACCCTATACATAAAAAAACCCTAGATGGATATTACTTTATTTCTTTCTACCCACACTTGTAAAAGTGGAAAATATAATCAACTTAACAAGTATCTCAAATAATTGAATACAAAGATAACCTTTTTTTATGCTGATTAATGCATTTATAGTTATGGGGTATAGTATAAGATGACTTAATATCAAGTAGGCAATGGATTGAACCTAAAAAATATACTAACTTGAAACCCTTGTGCATGGAAATATAATGAAATAAAATCAATATTATTTATTTCAATGCATAAATTACAACTTTCACACACTTACAATCTGATCATAGACATTACAAACTAGTTGTAACATTAAAAAAAATATCATAAGGACTTTTTAAACCCATTCTCACTAAAATATCTATGACAAACACAAATATATGCTCAAACTTAGCTTAGTTATCAGGGTTTAGACAAACTACTTGTAGATATCTCTAACTCGTAGCCCATGTAGAGTTCTTAATCTATATTTTATAACCAAATAAATAGCAATAATTGATGATCTAAAGAATGGGAAACCACTTACAAAAGATGTTTATGAGTGATATAGACATGCAAAAAATAAAACATAATGAAATTTAGGAAGATCCCCTCTCCTAGTTATCAAATAACCATCATCATCATGGGGAAATTCAACATATATTTAGTTATGATATGCTAGCTATTAGATCTGTTATTCCTCACACTATGAAAATTGGTGGTTGAAACAAAACACAAATATGAAAGACACCTATTTTTTAATTATGGGTGAAACCATAATATTTTGTCCCACTTATTGGCATTTTTTATATAGATAAAAAAATATTTGGAACCAAAGAAACTTGATTTTAAATGTACAAAATGAATAGACATATTTTTTTAGGTTATATAGACAAATACATATGGCATCCATATTTTTCCAAAAACATTAAATTTTGTTAGGTATTTATTAAAATATATTTATTAGTCATTTCTAAAATATTTTTGGCCACCTAATATGACACAATATTATGTTTTGAACCTTATATCACTACTCAATCTATTATATGTTTACTAGTAATGTAAGATCACATTGCATTAGAAAAGATTTGCAATAATATTTCACAACAATGATAGTGTGTGAATGTTTCACATCACAAGATAAAGTCACGGCCTTGTCATATCTATTTTACACGTAGAAGTAAATTCACAAGGTTGTACAAGAAAATTTAAGTCGTATTACTATTTGCCAACACATATTTTCAAGTCTTCACAAGCTTTGAAGAATAAAGATTTACACAAGTCCTCCAATAATTAAAGTCTTCAACTTCACTTATCTTTGAATAATTTTCAATACTTGCATAGATATGAATAGACTTACAAACTAATTGGCATAAATATTTGAAAGTTTATCAAGTTAATTCATGCCCACTGGATGTTATAGGTTACATGAAAAACAAGATTTGTATAAAAGGAATTTTATGCACATAAAAAGGATGTGACAAACACTTTAAGAGACTTTTGTGTAAATAGAGAATTTTACATGGCATTACAAACTAATTATATCTACACTAAACATTTTTTATTATGTATGGAATTGTATACAAAATATTTCTTTTGAACCTAAATGTTATTACATCAAAGGACCACTTCCATTATGGGGTCACCCCCATTGACATAAACGATCATGATATTATGGTTTTAAATGTTTTCACCAATCGTACCAATACAAAACCTAAAAAATAATGTGTATTTAATTTATTGAATGGATGAGAATTATAGATTTCTATAATCAATTCCAAGATGGATTAAATGGGTGTAGTTGAAATGGGGTAAAAAAGAATGTATTTATACACATTTAAACAATAATTATTTGAGTCTATGAATCCATACAGGAGGAAAGCAAAACATCAAAAACATAAAACATATTCATTCTAAAACTAATTAGGGGTCAATGTAACAAGACATGATTAAAAGGGATAAAATAGACATATAGTCATCTTTTAATGATTCAAGAGAGAATATAAATTAAAGAATATTTTTGAAGTTTAAAAATATTCATTTTTTATAGCTTTACCATATTTCAGTTACATATATTATGGTTTTTTTATAGTTTAAATATAGGTAATCATTTTACAGTATAGATGAATGAATTCACACTTTTTTATTCAATGTTTTTTTATGTATAAAAATAAAGTGGATAAAAATAGAATAGATCTCAACCATTCCTACACCATTTATTCTAGCGTATTTATACTTTTTTTCTAGAATTGTTTTGATATGATGCTCTTTTTTCATGATTTACTGCATTCAACACATGAGACCCAAATGCCTCCATCAAATATTATCAATGATTTTTTTTAAATAAATAAATTTAACCGTCTTGATTAACATGCATTGATTTCAAGAATCCCTGTATTCCATTAATGTTTTATTTCCAATTCATTGATAGAGTAGAAATACTAGCATTTTTTGGTAATGCACTATTTGAACATAATATGCTTTGTATAAGAATGAATTGGACATTAATATTGATGTGGGAATCTTGATTTAATATTAATATTTATAAAATAGTTTACACCTTAAATATTTATAGATTTACATTGATGTTTGATGTAAACCATCAAATCTTATGAAAATTTTTGTCAACAATTGTTCACTGCCCAGATCAGGACCTCTATTTCATCCCTAATCAATTGTCACCATTTAAATTTGGATAATGAATATGATAATCTTTCCATATTAATGATATGTTATGAGGGCTAATTTTTCCTTGCCACAGGTCTAATGGTTTTTTAGAGGGAATGATTTGGCATGTTGGTGACCACATGGCAGGTACCTTTTGCCACACTAGTAAGTCTATTATGTGTATATTTATCTGCTACATTTGATGTAATTAAACACTTGTGTTTATATTTTTAACTCATAAGTTTATTTAATGTGTTATTAAGAGAAATTAATTCTTCCATTAATGTCATCCTACAAAAATATAATCTATATATGAGTTCACCATCCATGATAGAAATTTTGATAATTCATTTCCATAGATTGATGTGCATAAGGTAGATACAAGGCATGCAGTCATTATGATGTGATTTAAGTTCCACTCAGTGCCCTTGCATGAATGTAGTGAGAATATTTTATTTGTATAAGATTATTTTTTGGTAGTGATATCAATGTTTTGTTTAAATAAAAATTAGTACATTTATGTGTGTCTTAAACTTCTATATAAGTCTACATGGTTATGATTTTTTCTTGTCAAAGTAATTTTTGTGACTATAATGTTTTTCAAGTTAGCATGTGATCAAGGTAAGAATTGGTTTCTTTTTAATAGATATTTTTGAATGGTTAATGTACTTTCTTAGGATTTATATAAAAATAATTTATGGGTTTGAAATTTTATGTTGTTTTGATAGCTTAATGCACATAGGCCAGATACTAGAAATCCAATCAATTTTATGTGAGTTAATTGATATGTTTTTTTTATTCTATAGACTTATGTATAGGTCAATATGGTAAAGATAAATTTTTTGGATTACCCTATTTTATTGGTGACATTCATAATTATTTTTGAAATAAGATTTTATATGAAAAATATTTATGCATTGTTGTTTGTATCCTCATGGCACAAATCATCGATTTGGAAAGGTGAAAGCCATAAAACCTCAAAATGGTTTCTAGTTAGTATTTGGTTTGTTAGTTTTAAATTAAATATTTTTGTTCTTTATGATGATAAGGGATATTGAAATGGGGGTTTATATATTTTTTTCATGTCATGCACTTTTGATGGGTTGACATGTATAGACTAATGGATAGGTATTTATGTAGTTTTTCATGATACTATGGGGTTTGAAACATTGTTTATTTTACCTAAAACCAAGTTGTGAGTTTGAAATATTACATTGTATTTATATTTGGGTGCACATAGATAGGATATTGGCATTGCATCTATTTCCAAGTGAGTTAAGTTGGAATCAATGTCTTTAAATGAATGTTACAAGAATAATTTTTAATTTTTTAATTCATGGAAGTTTGTACATGTCTATAAGTTTATGATTTATGTGAGATATGTTAAAATTATAGTGATAATATTTTTTATGCCTAAATTTTATTTTTTACACTGAAACAATCATTTTTTTGCAATATGGTTTACATTGGAAAATATTTATACATGGTTTTTTGTATCCTCATGACACAAATAGTCAATTTTCAAAGGTAAGAGCCATAAATATCAAAATGATTTATATGTATAATTTGGTTTATTGGTCAGTTGTAATGCATTATTTTAGTTTATTTAATATGATAGTGCATATTTAAAATGGGCTTTTGATTGTTTCTTAAATGCTATTTGTGTGGTTTTGATTGGTCATAATATTTTATTTTCTATGAGAGAAGATTAAAAATGGGTTTTACATTATTTTGTACATTTTTTTTGTGTAATTTTAATAGGTCAAGATGTATAGAGTAGATTTTGGATATTTAAGTAATTGTAATTTCATTGTGGGTTTGAATTATCACATGGTTTTAATAGTTCGACATGTTTTTTTTTTTTAAAAATAATAATAATAATAATTATTATTATTATTATTATTATTATTATTATTATTATTATTATTATTATTATTATTATTATTATTATTAAGAACATTTTTTTTTTGCATAGTGGTAATTCTTATTATGATCCAAAAGTGAAGATCTAAAAAAAGATTAAAATTTATAATTATTTTTAAGTTTTGAGAAATTCAAGCATGATTAATCCTAATAAATTTATCACATCATTTATTTAACTTGAAATCTTGGAACATGCACCTATTTTGAAGCTAGTAATAAGCATGTCTTGATGGTATTATTTTTTAAGGTGAAACCTTTATAATAAATCCCAAGATAGATGGTATAATATTTTTTATAGATAAAAATAAGGGTAAAGCGGCTTATAATATGTGGAAAAAAAATAATATGGATAGCTAATCAAACCAAAAAAGATAAAATAATCTTCTAAGAGATCCAAAGGAGATGGGAAGAAAGACAAAAATGTAATCATCCACAATTCCATCAAGCCTATTATAAGAGAGAAAACCAAAGGACTAAAGACCAAAAGATTGACATCACATCCCATATCAGTCCAAGAGTGCAAGAGGGAAGTGCTAACACAAAGCCACTTTCAGTAAGTAGAAAACTATCATCACCAAAAGTCTTGGTCAGTAATATCTAGGACATGTTCCAAGTACTAAACCAAGATCACCACTCATAAAAAATCTCCAAGTATATTAAACATACACGGTCTAATAAGTTGAAATAAGGAGTAAAATCTGAGACTCCAACAAACACTCTAAAAGCTATACCATTGATTCCCTCAATGAGAACTTGAAAAAAGTTGAATTTTTAAATGGGTCAAGTATTTAATAATTAATTATCAACACTACTCCTAGGGAGGTAGGCCTTGATAGTGCCGATATTCATTAAGAGGATAGTGAAGAGCTCCATAGTTAGCCAAATAATCCATTTGAGGGTTAGTTTCATGATAGTTGTGGGAGAAAGAAATGTCCTAAAAAAAGGAATAACATGAAGGAATCTTAAATGATTGAACTAATCTACCATTGATTATATATTATTAATTTAATATCGTTGATAATCAAGAGAGAATCACCTTCCCCAAATGTCCCTGAAATTTAAATCACTAATAATTCTCCAACCTCTGAAAAGAGATATAGCTTCAATTGAATTATTTGAATACCATAGAATGTTGATGTTAAAATAGATATGAATTTTCCCTAGATTATCTTTTAAGGTTCTTCCTCCTCCAAAAATACCTATGTTACCTTTGGATGCCCTATCATAATTTATCTTGACAAAAAAATTGCTTAGGGGTTTCCAATAACCTTATGTTAATTTGAGGAGGGAGGATGAAATTTTTACTCTAGTCAATTCAATTTTAAGAGAATGTGACAATCTTCTCTAGTGATTTTATTTTTGGAAGGCACATTTTAGACTTAAAATATCTTGAATGAGTGTCTCTATTTTAAGAGAGGAATTATTCTTGGAGAGATAGTTTCATAAAGAATCTATTATTTTTTTATTTTCATAAGCTCTAGATGATCAAAGATGGGGACATATCCCAAATACTTCTAACTTTATCAACTCCTTCTATCCAATTAATCAAAATTTATGAAATAGAACCAATTATTATCCAAAGTTTGTTTATTTTATTAAATAACCAAGACCAAATGCTATAGGAAAAATATCAATGAAGGAGGACATGGTTTGATGTTTTATAATTATCATTATAGAATATGCACTAAGAGGACCCTTGAAAACTAATCCTTTGGAATCTATGCCAAATAATATATTTCTTCCTCATGATAAACCACAATTATATTATATTTTATAAGTTCCTAAGGGATACATAATTTTTCCATATGCCATAAAGGTGTGTTAATATGAAAGATAAACTTAATGTAGCCTTGTTTCACTAAAATTTTAATAGAAGTAAATTTAGTCCATTTGAAACCATCAATATCCATTGAACCACTAATATGGTGAGGTCTCAAGAATAAGTTAAATAAATTAGAAGATAAGAAGTATGGTTGGCAATAGAAAGACTTGTATTTTTCCATATTATTTTAGGGAACCAAACACTTCACCACTAATTTGAAATTAGTGGTCCCTATATGTTTTAAAAAAGTACTCTTCTATAATTATAAAGGAATTATTATTACAAAGAAGACCCAAACAAGACAAGACATCCTTGTAAAAATTGATAGATCTACCATTTTCAATATCTAATAGAGAGATTTTGAGATAAGATATCATCATTTCCAAATAAAGTTATATATGTGATACCTATACATCCAATGATTTATAGTAAAAATATGGTTTAGATCATCTACATTATCAAGATAATTTTTTTGGACAAATATTCTCCAAGTTATTTATTTATCCTAATAGAATATCCATAGAATTTTTTTCTCTTAGAGATTCATTAATTCATTATAATTCCAACCCCATGGTTTTATTTAGGAAATTAAACCTATTCCCATTTAATTTTAAAAATTCATATAATTATAATGACCATTCCATAGAAAGGTTTTCATAATCCTGGTTAGTATGGATTTTACACTAACTGGAGCTTCTGCGACTGACATCATATAGAATAGAATTAATTGTAAAAAATGTTTAAATAATTGATTTTCCATTCCTAAAAGAGGAATTTTCATTTTTATGAAGCCATTTTATTATATATATTTGATGTCATGTTGTTCCAAAATTATTTTTTCAACTATGCATAATATAGGGGGATCCCTAAGTATTTGTTAGGAAGAGAACCTTAAGAAAATCCTATAATTTTCTATATCATTTTTTGTTTATAGGGATAAGTTACAAGGAATAAAATTTTAGATTTCAAAAGGTTAATCTCCTAACCTAAAACACATTAATACTAATATAATATTTTATTCAACATTATAGCTTCCAAAATACAACCTCAGTTTCCTTGAATTGTATCATCTTGCTAAGTTTAAATTCTTAGTTATGTTGAAGCTTCTTATGAGATTTAGTAATTTTTCATTTGAAAAGGATCTACCTAGGGCTTATACCATGATAATGAAGAGGCAAATAAATATAGGATATCCTTAATGTATACCACTTAAATCATTGAAAAATCTAGCCAAGAAATTCATTAAAATAACAAAAATCATAGGACTAGAGATGAAGACTAATCCAACCACACTAGTCCTCTAAAAACCATAAAATTTTAAGGATTTTGAAAATAAAGCTTGAATTATCCATATCATATAATTTGTTGATATCAATTTTTATGATCATTATCTCTTCCTTCTTCAATATAGCTAAGTGAATTACCTCATGCAAAATAAAAACTCATTCTAAGATTTGTTTATTTCAGACAAAACCAGGCTTATTTTATGAAATAAGAAGAGGAATGAGAATTTAGAGATGATTACACAAGGTTTTTAATAAGACTCCATATGAGTTATGGAATAATAGGGTAGCCAATGTCAAACACTTTAGAGGATTTGGTAAATTTGACTCAAGGTCTAATGAATGAATCTTCTTAGGTTATTCCTCCAAAGTTCATCTTATAGATGTTTCAATAAAAGACTCCAAAAAGTTGTTGAAAGCTCTAATGAAAGAGTTAAAGAAGTATGTGACATCAAGAAGCCTAGATTATAGATAAATGACACTATTGATAATCCTATTTAAAATAATGAATGCATACCTGTTCAATCAGATGATGAAGATGAAGAGGTAAGGTAGGATACTAAAACTCCTAGGAGAATATAGAAGGATCATCCTATTTCTCAAGTTATTAAAAATGTGAATGCTAGTATGTAGACTAAAAGAAGAATGTTGGTCAATTAGAATAAACAAAACATAGCTCTACTATCCAAGGTTGAACCTAAAACATTCTTAGTAGCTAATAAAGATGAAAATTAGACATGTGCAATAGATGAATAAATTGATTAAATAGTAAAGAATGAAACATGGGATTTGGTTCCAAGGTCAATTTGACAAAAATGTGAAACAAACCAAGTGGGTATTCATAAATAAGATGAATGAGAAAGGAGAATTCATAAGAAATAAGGCTAGACTAGTATGTAAAGGATATGCTCAAGTTGAAGGGATAAATTTTGATGAGACATTTGCTCCTATGGTAATAATGGAAGAAATTAGACTCTTCTTATATTATGCAAGCTTTAAGGGTTTCAAATTTTACCAAATGAATATGAAATATACATTTTTAAATGGAAACTTAGATTAAGAAGTTTATATTGAGCTACCTAAGGGTTTTTCCATGAAAAGTAATCAGGACTATGTTTTCAAACTAAAGAAGGATTTATATGGTCTTAAACAAGATCTTAGAGCTTGGTATGATAGATTAGATAAGTATCTATTGAGTCAAGGATGAAAAATAAGGTTAGTTGATAGTAATTTGTACATTAAGACAAATGGCACTCATCCATTATTAATTATAGTCTATGTT
This sequence comes from Torreya grandis, assembly GCA_037957365.1. Classification (NCBI taxonomy): domain Eukaryota; kingdom Viridiplantae; phylum Streptophyta; class Pinopsida; order Cupressales; family Taxaceae; genus Torreya; species Torreya grandis. The sequence goes on along the minus strand of JARHVA010002028.1, from coordinate 492,000 downwards.
GATGACATAGTTTTTGGTTTTATAAATGACAACTTAAGTAGAGAATTTGTAGATGATATGAAGATTAAGTTTAAAATGTCAATGTTATAATAACTTTCTTTCTTATTAGGTTACAAATCAACCAATTTGGTGTAGGTATATTCATTTCATAGGCTAAATACATCAAGGATAATCTAAGAAATTTTGACATTGAGTACTTTAACGATCATAGGGTACAAGTTAAGTAAACAAGACGACTCACCAAAAGTTGATCAAACTTTGTATAGATCTATGATTAGAAGTCTCTTATACTCTACTACATTTATTATTTATATCATGCAAGAAGTAGGTATTGTAGGAATATTTCAACCTGATCCTATAGAATCTCACTTGAAAGTAGTTAAAAGATCTTGAAGTATCTGAGGAGCACAATAGAGTATGGTTTATGGTACCCTAGGATAAAATAATTCACTCTATAGACATACACTAATGTATATTGGGTAGGATGTGTAGATGATAGGAGGATTACCAGTAGAAGTGTTTTCTTCATGGGTGAATGTTTGGTGTCTTGGCTAAGCAAGAAACAAGCCTTTATATCTCTATCAACTGTAGAAGCTAAGTATATAGTTATTACTTCTTATTTTACTCAGGTAATATGGATGAAACAAACTTTACAAGACTATAAGGTAAGACAAAATGGACCTTGTCCTATCTATTATGAAAATACTAGTGTAATTGGTATCTCTAAGAATCTTGTTATGCATTCAAAAACTAAACACATTCTTATTAGATATCATTTATTGAGAGAAAAAATTATTAATCAAAGTGTTAAGCTAGATTATGTGCCTAAAATATAAAAACTTGTAGATATTATGACTAAACCATTAACAAAGGTAACATTTGAATATCTAAGACAAAGCTTGGGAGTCATTTCCTTATCTATAAATCATTATGGTCTTTTGGTTAAAGGAGAGAAACAAGTTCATAAGTTTTCTCCCATGGTTGAAGATGGTTTGAATGTGCTCAAGAGGATCCTAAGGTTGGGAGACTTAGGGGGAGTCCTTATCAGTATTATGAAAGGATGATCACTCTGATTTACTTGATATTATCTATTTCTTCTTCATATTATAGGATATAGTCAAGATGGTGTGTTATCAATTAGTAAGACTATGAAGATATATTAAGAAGTGGTATGTAAAGTGATAGGGGATTTTTTATCATCTCTCTAAGGTTTTCCTTTCTTTTTGTTGGTCATTAAAGTCTTTTCAGGTCCTTAAGATTGATTGGTGCCCACTTTGTAATTATGTCAAAGGGGGAGAAAGTATTTGTAGAGGAAGTATGGGTATGTGCATAAGTATTATGTTAGTGTTGACATCAATGAAAAATGGGGATATTATTGAGGTTTTGTCAATAACGTGTCCATAAGGTGGCAAAGAGTGTTCATGAGGTGTCATGTGTGTTAGAATGACAATGTCAAAATGTGATTCAATGTGCTTCAGTGTTCTTGCATAGTTATTTAGTGTTTGACTTGATGAGGAAGATGATAGATGTTATTGATGGAATGGTCTATTGTAGAGGTCATATTAGGTGTTATGAGTGATTTTAGTGCATCTATAAGTGAAAAGAATTCACCAAAGTAGTCATAGAAATGTCTAGGTTCTCCTAGTCTTCTTGGCTAATCAGATTGAGTGAGAAAATTGATGATGTTAAAATTCACATGTGTGAAGTTTTTAGAATAAATTGGTCACATGGATTTTTTTATATTTGTTCCTAGATCATGTGGTTCAAATTTTAGGTCTTGATATGGTGTCTAGCAAAAGATATCAAGGTACAAAATTAGCCTTCATGGTGACTGAAGTATTTACCATACTTAGCCAACATTTCTCTTATAGACTATGATGTTCCAAAGGACATCAATTTCAATCCTCAAAAAATAGTTATTATAGAGGATAAATACAAGGATACCAAATGTTAAAATCTAGCTCAATCAGATTAAGGATCAATAACATGCAAGTGATTAAACAGATGAATATTTAACAGTGTGTATTTAATCACAAATAGATTTCTAATGGTGTGTATGAGGTCAATAATTCAAAGGATCCTTATATTTCATGTAGGATTTCCAAGTGATGTAATTTTATGGTGACTAATAGCATGGTCCATAAAAGACATGCAGAGCTGCCAAGTGTCATAATCTCAAAAGCAAGGATCAAGATCAATGGCCAATGATTGAAGGTATATTCCTAAGGAGATTGATAGAGTGTATATAATTAAATTTATAGGGGGCAAAAGATAAATACACGTCTAAATATTTTGCTTTACATAGTGATCATTGGAATATAAATTAACAAAGGAAAAAATAGTGTATATTGTTTGAGCTATAACTTTTGATATAGGATGATTTTGATAGTGGTATAAAAAGAAAATTCATAAAGAACTCCAAGGCACATTTATAAATTTTTATTATATTTTAAATATCTATACAATTATATATATTGAGCTCCAAATTTGACTATTTTTGACCATCTTCTACAAGTGACCAAAGAAGGATCTTTGAGTTTGTATTGATGAGTTTTTGGATGTTTCAAAGTGATTTAGTTATTATATAATATTTTAGACTCCATAAGTACCATATATATAGATTTAAAGGTTTGACCAATCCATATTCAATATGAACAAATTCTTATAAGTTGATTTTTTATTCATTCATAGTGTTCTTGTGTACAAGACTAATGTTTGAGTAGGTTCTACATATACAAAAGAGTGTAGTGATGGATGTAATCACTTCAAGATGTCTTAAGGTCATGTAGTGTGGACCTATGTATTTGGAAGTGGTCTTATGTTTCTAATTTGTTTGATGAAGTGATAAAAAGAGTGAATAGGTCTCTATGAGACCTATAAGGGATATGAAGGCTTAATTCAAAGGTGTAGTTGCTTAAGCATGACCCATAGATGTTATGGCTGACCTATGAGGATGATATTGAGTTATGTATTAGTGTCATTTAAGTCTTAAGTGTTAAGTCAAGTATGATGTCCAACCAAGAAGATGATATTCATGAAGGCTCTATAAAGAGTGAAACCATAGGTGATGGTTTCTAAAGTTCTTGAGAGTCAATGTGCAAAGAGTTGAGCAGTGAAGGAAAGTAAGAGGAGAGGGAGTGTGCCCAGTGGATGGATTGAGAATTAGAATAGGTTGAGTGTATGTATGACCTGTATGTCATATCTGTGATGTCATAATAGTGTAATTATAGCTTTGAAGATTGAAGATGAATGAAGAGGTCTAGAGTGATCCAAAAGGGTGTTTTGGTTACATTGCTTATTTGTGAAAAGTTTGAGAGAATATGAATGATTGAAAGAGGTGCTATACATAATTTATCCATCAGATTAGAATGAAATTAGAGTTTTGGATCTATTGGTTTCATAGGTTTTGTGTGGGTGATGAACATCTAGAAAAAGTTGGTGCTTGTTCATGCTTAGGGGGGGTGTTCCTTATGAAGTGGTTGATTCAATAAAAGGTCTCATGTTTGTGATAATTTTTAGGAAAATTATTCCATGTGTTTTTAAGATTTAAAGTGGGTTTTATTCCCTATGAGGGTTTCCTATGTAATTCATGTGTTATATTTTTGATCTTGCATCTTCTTTTTGGTTCACTATTATAAATGACTTGTATGCTGTAGAGTAAAAAATACTCTACGTTTAATTTTGATTCACAATCGCACGATCCAAATTTTGTCCCTGTACACTCTGGTTTGAGAAGATGGAGTTTTGGCTTAGAGCACGAGCTCGAATTTATTTTTTCCTCAATTTTGTCTAAGTGTCAAAATTGACCGGAAGCTACCAAGTGTCATCAGCCAAAGCACCTTTCATAATTTCTATAAGTTGGTCAGGACATGCCACGTGTCTCATAGTAACTTAGCGGAATGTGACAAGTGTCCACATCCACATTTCATATCGGCATCCACATTTCAAATCTCTTTTAAGTGGAAGGTTTCAATAAGCTAAGTATCAAAATCAAGTGGAAGGTGCCAGGTGGCAACAGTGGAAGGTTTCAGTGTGCTTTCCTAAAAGCAACAAAAGATGACATGTATCCCTAGCTAAAGAAAGTGGAAGGCACCATGTGTCAACCTCTAAATTATCTTCATTTTGTTTCATTGACAAGTAAAGACTGTGGTGGGTCCCAGGTTTTGTTTTGAGGTAAGCGAAAGCCACCAAGTGTCACCGTTCGTGTAAGTATGAAATGAGGCCCAATTATTTATATAAGTATAGATAGGGCAACGTAGAGATGGACACATGTCACCTTCCATAGGTTTCTCAAAAGGTAGCTAAACGTAGTGGAGATCACCACATGTCCTTTGTCAAGAATAAGAAAAAAGTGCCACATGTCCCTATCCCCTTTTTGAAGTTGCTCAAGTGAGAACTACTTTGGGTCCCATTTTCTATACAAGTTGTTTAAGTTTTGGGAGAAGCAGATGGTGACAGATGTCAAGGACTGAACACCTCTAAGAGAAGACATAGTAAGAGTATAGGTTACATAGAATGTGATGTGTGTCTTTAGTAATTGCTATGGAAGCCACCAAGTGGCATGTTCTGATGCCTCCTAAATAATAAGAAGGTTTTTAAGAAATTGGCGAAGTGTCCTTCTCTATTTAATAGAAAGAAGCGTCCTGTGTATCTATTTTAGCCAATGAACTATAGGAAGATAGAACGTTTTAGAATCTAAGAAATATCTTCTATTAGACACTTCCAATTTGGTTAGAGTTCAATTGGTCGTTAGATTGAGAACACACAGACAATCTAGATTGAATATAATGCTATAAAGAGGGGTGCAGAGATCACCAAAAATCATCATCAAATAATTGGAGAGAATTTTTTGTGAGAGACTATTGTCAAGATTTTAGACTTTTAGAGCTGTGATCAGGGATATCATTTGCCTTTGTTCTATTTTCTTGAATTGGAAAGTTTATGTAACTATGCATGTTTCTGTGCCTTTTATGTATCTGGAGAGTTAATAAGAAGATTGAATTTTGTGCCTTTATTGGTGTTTTCTGTGTCATTGCAAAAGTAGTCTAAGCTGTGAGCTTCTATTTCTATTGTTTCTATCTTTTACATTGATCATGCCTTGTTCACTTTTTAATGTAATTGAATCTTACATATAGCTTCACTATGCTCAGAATTAAGGGTTGAATTACATTCAGGCACATCGCCATAGTTATATTTTCTTTCTTTGCATTTGTGTTTCTATTAAATTCATATCCCTTTCTTCCCAACACTCAAGATAAAGAAGAGACCAGCTTTTTAAAAATCTGGAGGTCATTTCAAGTTGCAAGTCCCACATTCTTGAAACTTCCCATTGTTGGTGTTAGAATCAAAGCACAATTTTAACCATCAATATATGCTTTATGAATGTTTGTGATGATTGATTAAGGATTTCAAGGATTGGAAATAAAGTTTGGATTATCTTGAATCATTGATTCACCCCAATCCCTCTTAGTGATTATACCTATAACATAATGTAAACCTTTATTAGATTTTGTGAAACTTATCTACTTGGAATACATGTTACAAGAAGGGATAGTGTCAATTGGAGCAACAAATGTAGAGACATTAACTGAATGAACAAAAATGGAAATAATAGGGCCGTCATCTAAAATAATTAGAGTAATGACAACTGAGGTGATAGTTGGAGTGAGAACTGAAGAAAATGAAATTATAGTTGAAGTAATATAGATATCAATGGGAATAACAATAATATTAACTAAAGAAATATTGGGGGTGTCCTCCTAGCTCATTTTTACATTTAAAATAAGACCTTTCTCCTCAATTTCTTTTGTTGCCATAATTGTAATAGAGATAGTAACAGTGATGTCAAGAAATGACACTCACCTTATATATTATTATATTAGAAATAACATTCATTTATATATTATTATAGTCACTTTCCCATACTTAAGAATGTAAACTCCATCTATATTGAATATGTTTAATGTTGTGGTATAACTTCTATGATTTGTAATATAAATAACTCTGTTTTAATGATTTTTTCATATGGTTCTACTAATTTTTAAATGCATAATGCCTTAGATACCTATAATAATAAAGGAAAAATAATATTTAGTATGTTTATTTTAACCTATAGCAACTGGGTTGCAACTTGTATCAATTGGGTTATAACACTAACATCTATATTATAACTCATATCATCTGTGTTGTAACCCATATCATCTATTATGAAGTTTGTAGTAGCTTATGTGTAACATGTAGCTGATGTTCTTCAACACATATCAACTTAATGTTCATCAACACAAAAAAAGTTTATGTTCAACCTATAGGATCTAAAATAGTCATCTCCAACATGTAATAGTAGTTTTAGTTGTTTCCAACCCGTATCATCATTGGATCATTCACATGATCACCCATAATAATTTTTTATTATGGATTTCTATTACTCCCACATTGTTGGGAGTTAAATAGTTATTTAGGATAATTATTATTATTTAATTCATACTCTATTTTTGGGATTTGAATACATTTATCTATGGTATTCTTAGATTTACTCTCTCCATGACTTAAAGAAATTAAAAAATTATTTGAGGGAGTGATGATTTATTCTCCTATTTAAAAGATATATTATTACAATTCTCTTGAATATGGTTAAAATTTGTAACCTATTTTATTAATGTAGAGTTTTATATGTGTGTTTGTAACCACCTAAATATTAGGAAATCTAAATAAGTTATGCCCTTTCTATTTAATAAGGGGGGATGTACATTATAGATGGGAAATAGTCAAGTAGTAAAGAGTGAAAGTTGGAATAAAGGACCCTATATGTAGAATTATCTTGTAATCTTTCCATAGAAAATTGGTACGTAATTATTAATGCAAGATATTTGATTTGAATTAATTATTCACTAATAAAGAAGGAATCAAAATGTAAATACAATTGAATCAAGGCCCACTCACGAGGAGTTGTGGTGAATATTACCATCCTTTAAATTAGTTTATCTTATTTTGCATGATTTATTTCTTTCTTATAATTTAATTAAGGTATGTTTTATTTACTTTTAGAAAATTAATTTTGTATATGTAATTTACATTTGAGGGTGTGTCTTTCATTATTTATGTGTACTTTCAATTTTTTATGGGAAGCTTCCAAACCTTAAATTAATAGTTCATTTATTTTATAGAAATTTACTTCATGCAAATGTGATTTCATTTATATCATTGTATTTGTATGTAATTTAATTTACACAAAAGTGTTTTCCTATACATAGCCTATAAAAACCTCAACCTTTAAATGAGATTAGTGTTGCACATACTGTTGCCAAATCTTCCACCAATCAGATTTTTTACCACTTAGAAAGTTATCGCCTCTAGCCAAGGAAAGAAGAATTCATTGTTTTCCTTTGGCAGTTTCTACGAACTCACTCAAATTTTCTGCAAACTAAATCAGTTTCTATGAACTCAACTCAGTTTTCCTACGCGCTCAGTCAAAATTTTCAACAGTTAACTCAGCTTTCAAATGCAGGAAGAAGATCAAATTTAGGGACCATTGTAAAAAGTCTGGGCACCTCCAATTTTTCTGAAGTGGACTGTGAATGACATGCTGACTGACACCTGGAGGCCACGTGGACTAACCTGGATGGCTGGATGACACGTAGACTGGCTGAGGACACTTGGAGGACACGTAGACACTTGGAGGACACTTGGGCTACCACAGCCACATTAAAGATCAAACACAAAGCTGGAATCCTTCAAAGATTTTGTTCGAAGGAATTCCTTCGGACAAAAAGTCTGAAGGAATTCAGAATGGCTTATGACACAACAGAGACCCTGGGTTTTTTCAAAAGGCAAAGCTAAATAAAGGCCGCAAGACAAAATTCCAAAGGAATTCAGATAGCCATCATCAAAAGGAAGCCGACACAAATATAAAGCCACAAGAATGACTCCCAGCCGACCAATACAAAATAGCTAACTAAGCAACAAGCTGTGGGAATAAGCCAGAGCAAAGGGCCGACAGAGGAAAATAACAAAAAAATAAGCTCGAGAATATTTCTAGAGGAAATGTAAAGCTTCTGGTGACGTCTTGTAGGCTATCAAATTTGGACAGCAGGAAGTGACCGTTGAGATTGAAAAGGTAGCAGAAAATCCCAGATAAATGGAAGCCGACTGTGCGAAAGAATAGAAAATAGATAAACCGTCAAAAGAGATGAATACTGCCAAAAATAGATATACACAAAAAGACCACAATAGAGTAGATTACATGCAAGGAGTAGGCTATTTTCAAACATTGGTCGAAGCTTCAGTTAATGAATTATTAAAGTCCTATTCATATCCAATCAGTGCATGCATCTGAAGGTCAAATTTAGCTTCAATTGGAGTTGCAAATTCAACGATGAGTTAATTGTTCCAAATTTAGAGTTAACTAATCGATTCAAATGCCACATCCACTAGAAGATTTATATGCAAAGAAGAGGTGGACAGTTCATGACAAGGATGAGTGCACTTCATCAAACAAAAAAAATTCATGTAAGAACAAGGGAAAAACATATTTTATTTTAAGGCCAAGAAAAGCTTGAGTTAACAAAAGAAGATCTTTCTCTTCAAGTTTATACACCTATCTTTGCCCTCTTGTAAATTGCTATATAATGGCTTTTAGCCTTGATTTAAAATCATCCAATCTCTCTTGGTTAGACTAGACTTTGCCATTGGTGAGTTGTGTAACCTCTTCGATCAATAAGAAGGACTGTACTTTTAGATTTCAAGCATTGGCATAGTGTATACTTCTTCAACAATTTGCATAAGTGGTAGAGTTCTCTCCCTTCCCAAATTTTGTTTCATACCTAGTTGCTATATTATCCTTGTGCAGGTCATGTTAAAGTGTTCTTTATTGTCTTTTGCTGAAATTGTAAGTGGATGTTAGGTGGCTGCAAAGTGTCTTGTATTGAACCTCTCTCCATCGTTTTCCCTCAAGTTTTAGTTATTAGATCGAACCTCTGCATGAAATATTTATGCACAAGTGATTAATTTGAAGTCTAAGGTCTTCCCTCTCTCTTGTTTATTCAGTGTTCAAGGTTCCACACTGAGTAGGATCATAATTCTGGTGTATCGCCCCCTTTTAGGTAGGATTTCCCCTTTAAGTTTTCTTTCTCCCTTTTCCATGGTAGTCAGCAACGTTGAGTAGGAATATTCATTGATACATCATACAGGAACCAGCCTTCTCTGGAGGTTCTTCTCACTATTGAGGCACCCACCATCATGAGAAGATCCCATTGTTTCAGTCGGATAGAGGACTGGCCATTTTGTGCACGTCCTCGAATCAAGGTGCAACTCCAGGTTGACAATAATTTTTGGCATGCCCAGTGGGACCCATTTTTCTTTGTTTTTATGAAATCACAGTTACAGTAGTGTTCTTCATGAAGTATTCAGTGACTCCAAGATCAAGTAGTTGCTTCTAATATTTCAGGACAACTTCCATGTAAGTCTATTTTTATTATTGCGAATGAATTTTGATGGCTATGTATGGAGAGAATTCCTATGGTATATTTCCTTGTCATCTCAATGAGGGATCATACCAGCCTGGTCAGGGTATCTATGAGCCTAATCAGCCTTATCAAAGTGAGTATCAAAGCTATGTTTAGCCTTATCAAGTTTCTCATGATCCTTATTATCAAGAACATGACTCTTACCTCCCTGGTAATCCATATCAGTCTCAGGATCAGATTTCATCTTCCCCATATGGTTATGATGTTGCATATGAGCAGTATTGCCTTCAAGAAAAAATGAATGAAATAGAGATTAGAATACTGGCATATGCAAGAAAGGTTTGTTCTAACTCTCAGTTTGAGGAAGTAAAAGGTCTATTTTGAAATGTGTCTAATGATCCAGAAGAGATAAATGGACTATGTATTCTCACATTAGAAAAGATGGAGGCTTGGGAAAGGCAAAGAATTGAGTTAAACGAATTATCTACAAAAGGCTATGGTGCTTCTTATTCTTATGAAGCTCTTAACCATGCCCAGCATGTGCCAAGGGAGCTTCCTAGTTGGAGTCAAGAGCCTAATCAAAAGCCTATTCAAGTGGCTATTTATGAAACTAAACCTTCCTATAGTCCCATCATTACCTCACCAATCATCTCTCAAACTCAGGTTGTCCAGGAGGACAAGCAGGTTCCAAACTTTGATGAGGTAATGGCCAAATGGAAGGAACAGAATACAAAGGTTTTTTAGAATTTCTCTTTCCCCCCTCCAAAACTCCCTAGATGATTCCTTTTCCCTCAAGATTACAAAATCTGATCATGATCAATCTCCCATGCTTCATTTTCCCTCTCAAACAAGTGAATTTCATTACCTTCCCGCCATCACCCTTCCTTAAGAAGACCATGTTCTTCGGAGTTTTGAGAAAGAGGTTACAGCTATAGGTCAGGTTCTTGCAGAACATGTAAAGGATGCCTCAGAAGTGTTCAAGGAGGAAATTCCTATTGATACTTCTCTTGAGGTTGTAATTGAGCATCCAGTTATAATTGAGAGTGGGAAGACTGATCTTGATGTGGATGAACTTCAAAAGGTGCTGGTACAAATGGAAGTCATACATGAGTTACAGGTATCTCTTATTGAGAAGGATCCAGATAGCATGATAGTGGACTCAGTTCAAATAGACCAAAATGAGGAACAAAAATATGATTGGCAACTGTACCTTGAGCCTTTACCAGATATTGAAGAGCTTTGTATAGATGTGTTGCCAATGAAGAGCATGTTTATGAGAAGCTTGATAAAGAATCACCTATTCAAGATCCCAGTATAGATCAGGTTGCATTTTCAAAGCTCCTTAAAGAGCTAGACAAACTCGCAACAATAAATAAGAAGGATGTGGTCACTCAAAAGGAATGCATAGATGGGGTATCACTTGACATGGTGATAGATGACAAGCAATCTAAGAACAATCATGAAATACTTAGTGAGTTTGTTTTTGTTGGTGACTAGTTTGCTATTGATGGCCCAATTGAAGAGATGCTAATATAGTTGGTCGACAAGGCAAATGCCTCATCAAAGGTTATGACTAATAAACATCCTGCCTTGCAAATTGTACCATCTCTCAAAAGGAGCGAGTTCAAGAATTTTCCATTTGATCCAGGCGGACCATGACTTATCATGGTTAACTAGGTTATTTTAGTTATTCTTTGCTTTCTTCTAAGTGCTGTAAAAGCACAGTAGTTTGCTTCCATTTTGTTCAATAAGTGCTTGTTTGCACATTTGATTTTAGTAAAATTTTCACTTTCGTGTGTTTCCTTTCTTATTTTGAAGGAGGAGGTTATTACAGCAATGATCAGAGTAGATTTTGTTGATCTGAAATTGGATTCACGACCTGGAAATTTGAATAAATTCTATACATGCCTTGGGTCCTCAAGCATAGAACGCATGCTTCTCAACTGAGTCTCCAGAATGTTGCCAAATCTTCCACCAGTCAGATTTTTTGCCACTTGGAAAGTTATCACCCCTAGTCAAGGAAGGAAGAAATCATTGTTTTCCTTTGGCAGTTTCTACGGACTCACTCAAATTTTTTGTGGACTAAATCAGTTTCTACGGACTCAACTCAGTTTTTCTATGCGCTCAGTCAAAATTTTCAATGTTTAACTCAGTTTTCAAATGCAGGAAGAAGATCAAATTTAGGGACCATTGCAAAAATTTTGGGTGCCTCCAATTTTTCTGAAGTGGACTATGGATGACATGCTGACTGACACCTGGAGGCCACGTGGACTAACCTGGACAGCTGGATGACACATAGACTGGCTGAGGACACTTGGAGGACACGTAGACACTTGGAGGACACTTGGGCTACCACAACCACATTAAAGATCAAACACAAAGTTGGAATCCTTCAGAATTTTTGTCTGAAGGAATTCCTTCAGACAAAAAGTTTGAAGGAATTTGGAGTGGCTTATGACACAACAGAGACCTTGGGTTTTTTCAAAAGTCAAAGCTAAACAAAAGGCTACAAGACAAAATTCTAAAGGAATTCAGACAGCCTGTCATCAAAAGGAAGCTGACACAAATATAAAGCCACAAGAATTACTGCCAGCTGACCAATACAAAAGAGGCAACTAAGCAACAGGCCAAGGGAATAAGCCATAGCAAAGGGCAGACAGAGGAAAATAACAAAAAAATAAACTCGAGAATATTTCCAGAGAAAATGTAAAGCTTCCGGTGATGTCCTGTAGGCCGTCAAATTTGGACAATAGGAAGTGACCGTTGAGATTTAAAAGGTAGCAGAAAATTTGAGATAAATGGAAGCTGACTGTGTGAAAGAATAGAAAATAGATAAACCATCAAAAGAGATGAATACTACCAGAAATAGATATACACAGAAAGACCACAATAGAGTAGATTACATGCAAGGAGTAGGCTATTTTCAAACATTGGTTGAAGCTTCAGTTAACGAGTTATTAAAGTCCTGTTCATATCCAATTAGTTCATGCATCCAAAGGTCAAATTTGGCTTCAATTGGAGTTGCAAATTCAATGATTGGTTAACTGTTCTAGATTTAGAGTTAACTGATCGATTCAAACACTGCATCCACTAGAAGATTTACATGTAAAGAGGAGGTGGATGATTCATGACAAGGATGAGTGCACTTCATCAAACAAAGAAAATTCATGCAAGAACAAGGGAAAAACGTATTTTATTTTAAGGCCAAGAAAAGCTTGAGTTAATAAAAGAAGATCTTTCTCTTCAAGTTTATATGCCTATCTTTGGCCTCCTATAAATTGCTATATAATGGCTTTTAGCCTTGATTCAAAATCATCCAATCTCTCTTGGTTAGACCAGACTCTGGCATTGGTGAGTTGTGTAACCTCTTCGATCAATAAGAAGGACTGTACTTTTAGATTTCAAGTGTTGGCATAGTGTATACTTCTTCAGTAATTTCCATAAGTGGTAGAGTTCTCTCCCTTCCCTAATTATGTTTCATACCTAGTTGTTATATTATCCTTGTGCAGGTCATGCTAAAGTGTTCTTTATTGTCTTTTGCTGAAATTGTAAGTGGATGTTAGGTCACCACAAAGTGTCTTGTATCAGACCTCTCTCCATCATTTTCCCTTAGGTTTTAGTTATTAGATCGAACCTCTGCATGAAATATTTATGCACAAGTGATTAATTTGAAGTCTAAGGTCTTCCCTCTCTCTTTTTTGTTCAGTGTTCAAGGTTCCACGCTGAGTAAGATCATAATTCTGGTGTATCACCCCTTTTAGGTAGGATTTCCCCTTTAAGTTTTCTTTCTCCCTTTTCCATGGTAGTCAACAATGTAGAGTAAGAATCTTCATTGATACATCATATAGGAACCAACCTTCTCTGGAGGTTCTTCTCACTATTGAGGAACCCACCCTCATGAGAAGATCCCATTATTTCAGTCGGATAGAGGACTGGCCATTTCACGCACGTCTTAGAATCAGGGTGCAACTCCAAGTTGACAATATTTTTTGGCACGCCTGGTGGGACCCATTTTTCTTGGTTTTTATGAAATCACAATTACAGCAGTGTTCTTCAAGAAGTATTGAGTGACTCCAAGATCAAGCAGTTGCTTCTAATAGTTCAGGATAGCTTCCATGTAAGTCTATTTTTATTATTGCGAATGAATTTTGATGGCTATGTATGGAGAGAATTCCTATGGTATATTTCCTTGTCATCCCAATGAGGGATCATACCAGCCTGGTCAGGGTATCTATGAGCCTAATCAACCTTATCAAAGTGATTATCAAAGCTATGTTTAGCCTTATCAAGTTTCTCATGATCCTCATTATCAAGAACATGACTCTTACCTCCCTGGTAATCCATATCAGTCTCAGGATCAGATTTCATCTTCCCCATATGGTTATGATGTTGCATATGAGTAGTATTGCCTTCAAGAAAAAATGAATGAAATAGAGCTCAGAATACTGGCATATGCAAGAAAGGTTTGTTCTAACTCTCAGTATGAGGAAGTAAATGGTCTATTTTGAAATGTGTCTAATGATCCAGAAGAGATAAATGGACTATGTATTCTCGCATTAGAAAAGATGGAGGCTTGGGAAAGGCAAAGAATTGAGTTAAACAAATTATCTACAAAAGGCTATGGTGCTTCTTATTCTTATGAAGCTCTTAACCATGCCCAGCATGTGCCAAGGGAGCCTCCTAGTTGGAGTCAAGAGCCTAATCAAAATCCTATTCAAGAGCCTATTCAAGTGGCTATTTATGAGACTAGACCTTCCTATAGTCCCATCATTACCTCACCAATCATCTCTCAAACTCAGGTTGTCCAAGAGGATAAGCAGGTTCCAAACTTTGATGAGGTAATGGCCAAATGGAAGGAACAAAATACAAAGGTTTTTAAGAATTTCTCTTTCCCCCCTCCAAAACTCCCTAGATGATTCCTTTTCCCTCAAGATTCCAAAATCTAATCATGATCAATCTCCCATGCTTCATTTTCCCTCTCAAACAAGTGAATTTCACCACCCTCCCGCCATCACCCTTCCTCAAGAAGACCCTGTTCTTCAGAGTATTGAGAAAGAGGTTGCAGCTACAAGTCAGGTTCTTGCAGAACATGTAGAGGATGCCTCAGAAGTGTTCAAGGAGGAAATTCCTATTGATACTTCTCTTGAGGTTGTAATTGAGCATCCAGTTATAACTGAGAGTGGGAAGATTGATCTTGATGTGGATGAACTTCAAAAGGTGCTGGTAAAAATGGAAGTCATACATGAGTTACATGTATTTCCTATTGAGAAGGATCCCGATAGCGTGATAGTGGACTTAGTTCAAATAGATCAAAATGAGGAATAAAAATATGATTGGCAGCTGTACCTTGAGCCTCTACCAGAGATTGAAGAGCTTTGTACAGATGTGTTGCCAATGAAGAGCATGTTTATGAGAAGCTTGAAAAAGAATCACCTATTCAAGATCCTAATACAGATCAGGTTGCATATTCAAAGCTCCTTGAAGAGCTGGACAAACTCACAACAGTAAATAAGAAGGATGTGGTCACTCAAAAGGCATGCATAGATGGGGTATCACTTGACATGGTGATAGATGACAAGCAATCTGAGAACAATCATGAAATACTTGGTGAGTTTGTCTTTGTTGGTGACTAGTTTGCTATTGATGGCCCAATTGAAAAGATGCCAATATAGTTGGTCGACAAGGCAAATGCCTCATCAAAGGTTATGACTAATAAACATCCTGCCTTGGAAATTGTACCATCTATCAAAAGGAGCAAGTTCAAGAATTTTCCATTTGATCTAGGTGGGCCATGCCTTATCATGGTTAACTAGGTTATTTTAGTTATTCTTTGCTTTCCTCCAAGTGGTATAAAAGCACATTAGTTTTCTTCCATTTTATTCAATAAGTGTTTGTTTGCACATTTGCTTTTAGTTAGTTTTTCACTTTCATGTGTTTCCTTTTCTATTTTGAAGGAGGAGGTTATTACAGCAATGATCAGAGTAGATTTTGTTGATTTGAAATCGGATTGACCACCTGCAAATTTGAATAAATTCTATACATGCCCTGGGTCCTCAAGCATAGCAGGCATGCTTCTCAGCTGAGTCGCCAAAATGTTGCCAAATCTTCCACCAGTCAAATTTTTTGCCACTTGGAAAGTTATCACCCCTAGCCAAGGAAGGAAGAATTCATTGTTTTCCTTTGGCATTTTCTACGGACTCACTCAAATTTTCTATGGACTAAATCAATTTCTACAGACTCAACTCAATTTTTCTACGTGCTTAGTCAAAATTTTCAATGGTTAACTCAGTTTTCAAATGTAGGAAGAAGATCAAATTTAGGGACCATTGCAAAAAGTCTGGGCGCCTCCAATTTTTTTGAAGTGGACTATGAATGACATGCTGACTAACACCTGGAGGCCACGTGGACTAACTTGGATGGCTGGATGACACATAGAGTGGCTGAGGACACTTGGAGGACACGTAGACACTTGGAGGACACTTGGGCTGCCACAGCCACATTAAAGATCAAACACAAAGTTGGAATCCTTCAGACTTTTTGTCCGAAGGAATTCCTTCAAACAAAAAGTCTGAAGGCATTCCTTCAAACAAAAAGTCTGAAGGAATTCCTTTAGACAAAAAGTCTGAAGGAATTCAGAATGGCTTATGACACAACAGAGACCCTGGGTTTTTTCAAAAGGCAAAGCTAAACAAAAGGCCGCAAGATAAAATTCTGAAGGAATTCGGACAGCCTGTCATCAAAAGGAAGCTGACACAAATATAAAGCCATAAGAATGACTGCCAGCCGACCAATACAAAAGATCCAACTAAGCAATAGGCCGAGGGAATAAGCCATAGAAAATGGCCGACAGAGGGAAATAACAAAAAAATAAGCTCGAGAATATTTCCAAAGGAAATGTAAAGATTTTGGTGACGTCCTGTAGGCCATCAAATTTGGATAGCAGGAAGTGACCGTTGAGATTTAAAAGGTAATAGAAAATCTGAGATAAATGGAAGCTGACTATGGGAAAGAATAGAAAATAGATAAACCATCAAAAGAGATGAACACTTCCTGAAATAGATATACACAGAAAGACCACAATAGAGTAGATTACATGCAAGGAGTAGGCTATTTTAAAACATTGGTCGAAGCTTCAGTTAACGAATTATTAAAGTCCTATTCATATCCAATCATCTCATGCATTCAAAGGTCAAATTTAGCTTCAATTGGAGTTGTAAATTCAACGATGAGTTAACTGTTCCAGATTTAGAGTTAACTAATCGATTCAAACGCCGCATCCACTAGAAGATTTACATGCAAAGAAGAGGTGGACGGCTCATGACAAGGATGAGTGCACTTCATCAAACAAAGAAAATTCATGCAAGAACAAGGGAAAAACATATTTTATTTTAAGGCCAAGAAAAGCTTGAGTTAATAAAAGAAGATCTTTCTCTTCAAGTTTATATGCCTATCTTTGGCCTCTTGTAAATTGCTATATAATGGCTTTTAGCCTTGATTTAAAATCATCCAATCTCTCTTGGTTAGACCAGACTTTGCCATTGGTGAGTTGTGTAACCTCTTCGATCAATAAGAAGGACTGTACTTTTAGATTTCAAGCATTGGCATAGTGTATACTTCTTTAGAAATTTGCATAAGTGGTAGAGTTCTCTCCCTTCCCAAATTTTGTTTCATACCTAGTTGCTATATTATCCTTGTGCAGGTCATGTTAAAGTGTTCTTTATTGTCTTTTGCTGAAATTGTAAGTGGATGTTAGGTGGCTGCAAAGTGTCTTGTATCGAACCTCTCTCCATCATTTTCCCTTAGGTTTTAGTTATTAGATCGAACCTCTAAATGAAATATTTATGCACAAGTGATTAATTTGAAGTCTAAGGTCTTCCCTCTCTCTTGTTCATTCAGTGTTCAAGGTTCCACACTAAGTAGGATCATAATTCTGGTGTATCACCCACTTTAGGTAGGATTTCCCCTTTAAGTTTTCTTTCTCCCTTTTCCATGGTAGTCAACAACGTAGAGTAGGAATCTTCATTGATACATCATACAAGAACCAACCTTATCTAGAGGTTCTTCTCACTATTGAGGCACCCACCCTCGTGAGAAGATCCCATTGTTTCAGCTGGATAGAGGACTGGCCATTTCACGCACGTCCTCGAATCAGGGCGCAACTTCAGGTTGACAATAGTTTTTGGCACGCCTGGTGGGACCCATTTTTCTTGGCTTTTATGAAATCACAGTTACAGTAGTGTTCTTCAAGAAGTATTCAGTGACTCCAAGATCAAACAGTTGCTTCTAATAGTTCAGGATAGCTTCCATGTAAGTCTATTTTTATTATTGCGAATGAATTTTGATGGCTATGTATGGAGAGAATTCCTATGGTATATTTCCTTGTCATCCCAATGAGGGATCATACCATCCTGGTCAGGGTATCTATGAGCCTAATCAGCCTTATCAAAGTGATTATCAAAGCTATGTTTAGCCTTATCAAGTTTCTCATGATCTTTATTATCAAGAACATGACTCTTACCTCCCTGGTAATCCATATCAGTCTCAGGATCAGATTTCATCTTCCCCATATGGTTATGATGTTGCATATGAGTAGTATTGCCTTCAAGAAAAAATGAATGAAATAGAGCTCTATATACTGGCATATGCAAGAAAGGTTTGTTCTAACTCTCAGTATGAGGAAGTAAATGGTCTATTTCGAAATGTGTCTAATGATCCAGAAGAGATAAATGGACTATGTATTCTCGCATTAGAAAAGATGGAGGCTTGGGAAAGGCAAAGAATTGAGTTAAAAGAATTGTCTACAAAAGGCTATGGTGTTTATTATTCTTATGAATCTCTTAACCATGCCCAACATGTGCCAAGGGAGCTTCCTAGTTGGAGTCAAGAGCCTAATCAAAAGCCTATTCAAGTGCCTATTTATGATACTAGACCTTCCTATAGTCCCATCATTACCTCACCAATCATCTCTCAAACTCAGGTTGTCTAGGAGGACAAGTAGGTTCCAAACTTTGATGAGGTAATGGCCAAATGGAAGGAGCAAAATACAGAGGTTTTTAAGAATTTCTCTTTCCCCCCTCCAAAACTCCCTAGATGATTCCTTTTCCCTCAAGATTCCAAAATTTGATCATGATCAATCTCCCATGCTTCATTTTCCCTCTCAAACAAGTGAATTTCATCACCCTCCCGCCATCACCCTTCCTCAAGAAGACCCTGTTCTTCATCATATTGAGAAAGAGGTTGCAACTACAGGTTAGGTTCTTGCAGAATGTGTAGAGGATGCTTCAGAAGTGTTCAAGGAGGAAATTCCTATTGATACTTCTCTTGAGGTTGTAATTGAGCATCCAGTTATAACTAAGAGTGGGAAGACTGATCTTGATGTGGATGAACTTCAAAAGGTGCTGGTACAAATGGAAGTCATACATGAGTTATAGGTATCTCCTATTGAGAAGGATCTAGATAGCGTGACAGTGGACTCAGTTCAAATAGACCAAAATGAGGAACAAAAATATGATTGGCAGCTGTACCTTGAGCCTCTACCAGAGATTAAAGAGCTTTATACAGATGTGTTGCCAATGAAGAGCATGTTTATGATAAGCTTGATAAAGAATCACCTATTCAATATCCCAGTACAGATCGGGTTACATATTCAAAGCTCCTTGAAGAGCTGGACGAACTCACAACAATAAATAAGAAGGATGTGGTCACTCAAAATGCATGCATAGATGGGGTATCACTTGACATGGTGATAGATGACAAGCAGTCTAAGAAAAAGCATGAAATACTTGGTGAGTTTGTCTTTGTTGGTGACTGGTTTGCTATTGATGGCCCAATTGAAAATATGCTAATACAGTTGGTCGACAAGGCAAATGCCTCATCAAAGGTTATGACTAATAAACATCCTACCTTGTAAATTGTACCATCTCTCAAAAGGAGCGAGTTCAAGAATTTTTGATTTGATCCAGGCAGACCGCGCCTTATCATGGTTAACTAGGTTATTTTAGTTATTCTTTGCTTTCCTCCAAGTGCTGTAAAATCACAGTAGTTTGCTTTCGTTTTGTTCAATAAGTGCTTGTTTGCACATTTGCTTTTAGTTAGTTTTTCACTTTCGCATGTTTCCTTTTTTATTTTGAAGGAGGAGGTTATTACAGCAATGATCAGAGTAGATTTTGTTGATCTAAAATCGGATTCACCACCTGGAAATTTGAATAAATTCTATACATGCCGTGGGTCCTCAAGCATAGCAGGCATGCTTCTCATCTGAGTCACTAGAATGTTGCCAAATCTTCCACCGTCATATTTTTTGCCACTTGGAAAGTTATCACCCCTAGCCAAGGAAGGAAGAATTCATTATTTTCCTTTGGCAATTTATATGGACTCACTTAAATTTTCTGCGGACTAAATCAGTTTCTACAGACTCAACTCAATTTTTCTATGCGCTTAGTTAAAATTTTCAATGATTAACTCAGTTTTCAAATGCAGGAAGAAGATCAAATTTAGGGACCATTGCAAAAAGTCTGGGTGCCACCAATTTTTCTGAAGTGGACTGTGGATGACATGCTGATTGACACCTAGAGGCCATGTGGACTAACTTGGACAGTTGGATGACACATAGACTGGCTGAGGACACTTGGAGGACACGTAGACACTTGGAGGACAATTGGGCTTCCACAACCACATTAAAGATCAAACACAAAGTTGGAATCCTTTAGACTTTTTGTCTGAAGGAATTCCTTCAGAAAAAAGTCTGAAGGAATTATTTCAAACAAAAAGTCTGAAGGAATTCAGAATGGCTTATGACACAACAGAGACCCTGGGTTTTTTCAAAAGGAAAAGCTAAACAAAAGGCCGCAAGACAAAATTTTGAAGGAATTCGGACAGCCTATCATCAAAAGGAAGCTGACACAAATATAAAGCCAGAAGAATGACTGCCAGCCGACCAATACAAAAGATCTAACTAAGCAACAGGCCAAGGGAATAAGCCATAGCAAAGGGCCGACAGAGGAAAATAACAAAAAAATAAGCTTGAGAATATTTTTGGAGGAAATGTAAAGCTTTTGGTGACGTCCTGCATGCCGTCAAATTTAGACAACAGGAAGTGACCGTTGAGATTTAAAAGGTAGCAAAAAATCTAAGATAAATGGAAGCTAAGTGTGCGAAAGAATAGAAAATAGATAAACTATCAAAAGAGATGAATACTGCCAGAAATAGATATACATAGAAAGACCACAATAGAGTAGATCACATGCAAGGAGTAGGCTATTTTCAAACATTGGTTGAAACTTTAGTTAACGAATTATTAAAGTCCTATTCATATCCAATCAGCTCATGCATCTGAAGGTCAAATTTAGCTTCAATTGGAGTTGCAAATTCAACAATGAGTTAACTGTTTCAGATTTAGAGTTAACTAATCGATTCAAATGCCGCATCCACTAGAAGATTTACATGCAAAGAAGAGGTGGATGGTTCATGACAAGGATGAGTTTACTTCATCAAACAAAGAAAATTCATGCAAGAACAAGAGGCCATTATCATCCTCCAGTCTACCAATGAAATCTCATAAATATAAATTAGTTATTTTTGGTCAAACATGAAAGAATAAATTGTCAATCATTTAGATACACAAATGGATACACTTCACATACAAAGGAAATAAGTAGAATAAGAACAAGTTTTGGCTATATATTGCTCATATTGCTTTAGAGATAAAATGCACTATAAATGCCATATTGCTCACATAAATGAGATAAACTTTGAATAGTTTTAAAACCATTCATGGTATCCATAAAACATGAAGTATCAACAGTACCCACCTTCCAATCAATAGAAATAGACATGGAAAGGAAATCATCCATGTTTTAATAGAAGTATCAGGTTGCAACAATAATAACCAAACTTTAAAAAACATTAATTTACAATGCCAAACAACCCTGTTCCAACTAGAAATGTTGGTATAGGGTGGTACTATAATATGTAGATGGTTATTTCACACCAAGAGATAGAAACACTCAAATAAATGATTCAAGAGATATAAAATTAAAAAAAAATTGATGCCTATAAAACTTGTGCATAAGGAAGGGGAATCTACAATAATCTATTTTGCATTGCATAATTTAATGGGAATAGTGAGCAAGGACTCTAACACATGTGTTGGGGTTCTCTTCAGCTAATCCACCACATTCACTAGTCCTAGTGTTTGGGTTCTTGGAAAATAAGGGTACCTTACTTTTTCTTGAACTTGTCCAAAAATTATTGGATTCTGCACTTGTTGAGGCATTTCTTGTCTAGCAATTGTATTTTGATGACCTTGAAATTGAAGATTCCTCATAACTTCATTATTTGTGACTTTAGGCTGTTCCATCATCCTTCTCTTTGATCTAGTGTAGTAATCTAATTGTACTAATGGCTTCTTGGAAGTGGAAGCTTCATTCAAGAATACTGACTCTTCATCTTCAACCCATGAAAACAAACCATGTTCAAGGGATATTTATTCTTCTTGTTTTAAGGACATCCCTTGCATCCGAGCCATCAGGACTAAATTTTGCATACCAAGAGATTGGTAGTCTTGAGTGTTAGAAGTACTTATAAATTATCCATCCATTCTTCTTTGCTCTGCTACCCTTTGTTGTAAATTACCCATGGGACAATCTCTGGGCATATGAGCATTATTACAAGGGAAACACCAAGCATTGGTGCCATCTGCATAATTATTCTACCCTTGAACAATCTCCCTATTTGAATTAGGGGGAACAATTTGTGAGGGTGTAGGGATTACAACTAATTGGTTTGTTGGCTGAGTGTTAGTTTGCCTTTGATGACCCTGATACTGGTTTGGCTATGGTGGAAATCTATTTCCTTGGTATCCTTGATATTGGGGTTTAGGATAAGGATTCTGCTGTCTTTTTATGTTAATTAACTCATTAGAAAATGTCCTTAAGATATTCTTGATATCATCAATCTCAGATGACTGGGCAGGGACAAGTTCTTTAGCAGGTTGTTGAGGATATGTATACATAGACATAGGTGGGGCTATGGGATTAGGGTCTTCTTGAGGCAAAGGTAAGGTAATTTTTGGAAACATGGGCATGGGAGGCCTTGGGGGCAACTTTCCAGCATATATTAAATTATTTTTAGCTCTGACTGCATAGTCATAGCTTCTGGCAGAGTCTAACCTCCAAGTGATTGAATCATTACTAATATATCTAAATTTAAAGATTTAAGATAAAATATTATAGTCATACCTAGTAATGGTCTTGTTGTAGCAGGAATCCTTTCCCAAATCTTTTGAAATCTTGAATTGAAATCAGCCATTGCTTCTTATGGTGCCCTTTTGATAGTAATCAATTGTTGCAACAAAGAAGATTTATCACCCTTTTCTTCAAATCTTTCAAATAAAATATCTCCAAGTTGATCCCATGTAGATATTGTATTTGGGGTCAAAGATCGATACTATTCCAGAGCCTTCCCTTTAAAAAAATCTTTTAACAATCTTATATCCACATTCTACTATGTGACCACATGTATTACACATACATCAGACACATCTTGTAGATGCTCTTTAGGTGTTTTGAAATCTTGCCCACTGAATTTGGGTAGATCTTTTAGGGTATTTACTAGGATAGGATCCCAAGTGGCTGGTGGTATTAGGATAATTAGAGGATTGCCAATGTTCCAACTTGCATAATTCCTTGGGGGTATAGGTGTTCCCATGTTTACTCGTGGTATTGCTATAAACTGATTTACCCTTCTTCTTGGACTATTTATCAAAGGTGGAAAAAGAATACCTAGATTTACAACAGATTAAGATCTTGTTACTGGTCCATAACTCTGACTCCTTGTAGCTCTCTGGTTCATACGGTCTTGAAAGAAACTTAAAGATGGTGTCCCATCTGGCATGCCAAAAACTGTTGATGGCTAGAATTGCGCTACTTCCAACACCAACAATGGGAAGTTTCAGGAATGTGGGACTTGTGACCTGAAACAACCTCTAGATTTTAAAGAAGCTGGCTCTTCTTTATCTCAAAAGTATTTTAGGAAAAAAGGATAGACATTAAATAGAAAACACTAATGCAATGAAAGAAAATCTAACTATGGTGATGCGCCTAAATTTAATTCAATCCTTAACACTAAGCATAGAGAAGCTATATTTAAGATTCAATTACATTAAAGAGAAAACCATGCATGATCAATGTAAAAGATTAAAACAATAGAATCAAAGGCTTACAACTTAGACTATTTTTGCAGTAACACATAAAATATCAACAAAGGCATAGAACTCAGTCTTCTTATTGATTTTTTCAGTCACATAAAAGGCATAGATACATGCATAGTTATACAAACTTTCTAACTCAAGAAAATAGAACAAAGGCAAATGATATTCCTAGCCACAACTAGAAAGTCTAAAACTTCTTGATAACAATCTCTTGTATAAAATTCTCTCTATAAACTGTCTCATTATTCAGGAGGCATCAAAAAATGACACTTGGCAGCTTGTGGCACTTACAAAAGACACACAACACTTTCTGTGTAACTTATACTCTTTACTGTATCTTTACTCATGAGTGTTCCATCTTTGACATCTGTCACAATCCACTGCTCTAAAAATTTACCAATTTATAGAAAATAGGACCCACAACACTTCTTACTCAAGTAGCTTCAAAAGGGGAATGGGAACAGGTATCACTTTCCGCGTATCTTTAACAAGGGACATGTGGCGGCCTCTGCTTGTCTATAGAAGCTTTTTAGATTTTTTTGAGAGTCCTATGGAAGGTGACATGTGAAGGTCTCTGCTGAGCTTTAGCTACATTGTAGAAACATTCAGGACTCATTTTAGATTCATATAGATGGTGACACTTGGTGACTTCCACTAACTTTAGAAACAAAAACTTGGGGCCCACCACATTATTTACTTAGTCAATGAAACAAAATGAAGAAAATTTAGATGTTGACACTTGGTAGCTTCCACTATTTTTAGCTAGGGGCATGTGGTGACTTATGCTATTTTTAGAAAAACATATTGAAACCTTCCACATTTGCCACTTGGTGCCTTCCACTTGACCCTAAGAGAAGCTTATTTAAATAATCTTTTGAAATGCATAAGAAACATGACACGTGGATGCCGACACTTGTCACGCTCCATTGAATTACTATGAGACACGTGGCATGTTGTGTGCAACTTATAGAAATTATAAAATGTGTCTCGATTGATGACACTTGGTAGCTTATGTTGAACTTTGATACTTAGACAAAATTTAGGAAAAAATGAAACTCATGCCTGCGCTATGTGTCAAAACTTCACTGCCTCAAAACTGAAATGCACAGGAACAAAACTTGGAGCGCACAACTGAAACTCAAAAAATAAAAAATATAGAGTATTTTACTCTATAGTATAATTCTACTTTACTAGGGTCAACTTTCTACTGGTAAAAGAAATGAGATGATCTATTTTTCCTTTGCTAAGCTACACTAAGATTGTGCCAACAATAGAACCAGAAGTGTTGACATGGACATGAAAAGGTGTTGTCTAGTCAGGAAACTATAAGATAACCACACTAGCAAATCTGAGCTCTAGGGTTTTGAAGGCCCCATCTTTCACTTTGCCCCAATATAATGGTCCATCGTTGTGCATAAGCTCTTCTAGTGGTGAAATAATCTTTGCATAACTCCTTATAAATTTCTTATAATAGCCATAGTGGATAAAAAAGGCATGAACATATTTCTGAATGAAAGGAGTGTTGATGTAGTGGATTGCACCCTTGACAGGAGGCTGAGATCTTGTATTCCACACATCATAATGGAAACTCCTCTCTTGCCTGTGGGTATGGCAAAACTAAGAGGAGAGTCTCTAGATAAAGGCTAACTCCCTTTGATGCATCTGAGTTATTCCAGTAAGTTGCTAATATACATATATAATGGGGGAGGGGGTTGAAAAGAGAGAAAGATACTAAAATAGAACCTAAACTAAGAGGGTGATACACCAAAAATGGTTTGATCTACTTAGCTTGAGCATACACTTTCCACCAAGAACAAGCTGATGTACACTTCATTTGATATGATAAATTCTCCTGCATCAGTGAAGCTAGGGGTCCTCTGGAGATACAAGGAAGAAGAACTACTAGAGGTGTTCTAAGACACACTATGGCAGCCTATTAACATGCACCTATAATCTATTCTAGACACTTCTGGATAACTTGCAAAAGAAGAACTCACAATACACTAGACATGCTGGAATCATTCTATGAAAGCACAAGGGAAAATGACTTAACACAAAACAAAGCCATAGAAATATGCAAAAGTGCAAGCTCAAATGGAGGAAACAATGCTTATTTTTTATTCAAGTTAAATTTTGGTAGGGCTCCGCCTTACAAGCTGAGAGATCCCATTCTCAAAATGAGAAGTTTTCAATTTATAGAGGAAGAAAGAGGCCTTTTGGCACCCTTTTATGAATGGCCCATGTGAATTTTGAGCATTGGGAAGAGGAAGCTGCTTGGTAGATAATGTTGTGTTGGCTCCTGCTTTGATTTTAAGTGTCTAAGATATATTAAACATCATATGTGAACTTATGGGCAGCACCATTTGTCTGCAAACAAGACTGCTCCTTTAAGGCATTCACATGGTTTTTTTGCTCATCAATGCAAAGTGAAGAAAAATGGGTCATGTTGTTCATTGTTCATGCCCCTTAATGACCACTTGGTAGATACTATGTCAACCACTAGAGTAACTCCTTGAGTCGACACCTTCATTTGCCACTTGAACTATTTTGTCCATTTCTGCACTTGGCTCTTTTGCCTCTTCCAGGCTTTGTCTTTTCTGGTTCCTTCATCCTTCAAGGGATATATTCTACTAATTCTTTAGATATTTGGACTCCTTCCTCGATGATTTATTCCTTTTGGCTTTAAGCCTTTGAATTTTTTTGGGTTTGCACCTTTTATTTAAAGATCAACGGCTATTTCACTACCGTAAAGTTGACGTTTGTGTGCCCATCACCATTTGGTCGATTCCTTCAGCCTTTTCTTTGATCCCTTTGCAAGTGTTCTCTACCCTCTACAAGGGTACTTATCTTTCAAGCTTTGGGAGACTCCCTTGAACCTTCTAATTGAACTAATCGATTGAACCAATAATTGATTCAACAGTTTAATGGTTCAATATTGTGTTTTGCTCATTCATTTGACCACTTGAACCAACTGCTTTGAACCAACTGATTAAACCCTTTGATTGAACCAACTGATTGATCAACTACTCGAACTAACTACTTGAACTAACTGCTTGAACCAACTACTTAAACCAACTCTTGTTCAATAGTTCAACGGTTTAACAGTTCAATATTTCCAAGTTCAAAGTGATTGAACCAATCACTTGAACTAACTGCTTGAACCAACTGCTTGAACCAACCACTTGAACCAACAATGGTTCAACATTTCAATGGTTTAATAGTTCAATATTTCCAAGCTCAAAGCAATTAAACCAATCACTTGAACCAAGTGATTTAACCAAGCGCTTGAACCAAGTGATTGAACCAAGCGATTAAACTAAGCGATTGAACCAAGTGATTGAACCAAGTGACAGCTCAAAGTTCAAGTTCAAAGTTCATGTTGTTGAACTAGTTCATCCTCTTGCTGAAAGATTTATGCAAACCAAAAATTAAACTAGCTCAGAATAGCAGGGGAAGAAGAAGAGCGATTTTGCCCTGCAGGCCAAAATGGTCAACAAAATGGTGATTCCTAGGGGAAACATGTCTATTATGCTTAGAAACCAATAGCTTTAAATTCCATTGGGCACAGAGTCAAGATGCAGCTTTGAAAGAGATAGCAACAGCCTTGATAGATTTAAGAATCAATCATGAAGATTTTACCCCAAACACAAAGGAAAACACACACAAGGCTAAAAACACTACTTGTGCAAATAGCACTTAGGGAAAATAAGGAAAGAAAATTGAAAGAAAACTACTATATACAGTTAACCAGGTATATTTTCCTCCCTCTTGGATCAAAGCAAAAACTTCTTAAGTATCCTTCATGGCAAGGAAACTTATGGTGCCAGACAAGTGGTTGAATGGAATGGAGATCTAGTGACCTACTCCTCTTTCCTACCACCTTGATTGGCTTGCATCCTAGTGGATCAGGGTTGAACATGCTTCTAACATATATGTATTCATTTTTCTCTTGGAAGCTTCTCGAATCTTGGTCCTTCATGCTGGCGTGTTTTACCAAGAAATCCATGGCTACTAGCTTGTCACCATAAGCCCTTTGATATGCATAGTCCCCTTGACATGCATTATAGTTTTACTAATTCCCTTCTGCTTCATTGAAGACCCTATCAAACTCATCCTCTACTCCCTCATGGATTTCTTGAAGAAGGGTGATTTTTGTGATGTCTAAAACAAGATCATGGACTGATTGCTCATCCCACAGTACATCACCTTCTTGTTCAAGGCTCTCTCCTTCAAAGTGTTCCTCATGATAGACATGCCTCTGCTTTTCTTGCTCAAAGACTAGAGTCTTCAGTTGTTTAAATACATCCTCCTAATCCTCCTCCAACTTGGGTTCTATGGCATGGTCGTATTTCTCATCAAAGTAACAAGGAAGTTCATCAAACAAGGGAGGAGAGAGCTCACCATGCTTACGTTCCTCTTCATATTGCTGGAACATCCACATGTATGCATGACCTGTATCTTCTCCATTGTTGATGATGTCTTCAAAAGGAGCATCCATGAGGATTCCTTCCTCATTGACATCCATGAGAGCTTCTCGATTAGCTACAAATTGGATCCTCTCTTCTTCACTTGCCTCTTTTAAAACAAGTTCTTCCTTGATGACTTTGAAAATATCATCTTTAGAATCACCAACCTCTTGAAAGGATAAATCTAAAATCTTGCAGCCCCTTTGAATACTTATTTGAGTCCCAATGCTACCTTCTCCACCCTTAGTCAGCTCATATCCTTCTTGAAGAGGAGTGCAGCCTGCCCTAATGACTTCAAATGACTCATTCAAAACATGAACAAGAGACTGTCCATGCTCTTCCATGACATCTATGGTGATCTCTTTCTCATCTGCACTCATGGAGTCTCCCTGATCAGTTGTGAACGAAGTATACTCCTCTTCACTCACCCTTTTCAAAATAGGTTCCTCCTTGAGAAGGGGTGAAGTGGAAGGTTGATGGATGAACTCATGTGGAAGAAGAGGCAGTCCTTGAGCTAGAATCAAATGATTTTCCTCCTTCCATTTGGCTGATACTTCATCTATATCAGATGTGGCCTTATATCTCTCTTGGAGGTGTGTAGATGGGGTGTGTTTAGACATGGAATCTACTATTTGGTCTGAATCATCCATCACACATTGGCTGAGGAATCTCATTTTGGACTCTAACTCTACAATTTGCTTGGCTAGATTTTCTTGAAAGAGTCTTTCTTGGAGCTCATAGAAATCATCATAAAGATGGGGAGTGCATGAAGGCTATCATGAAGTACAAGAAGCTTCTTGAGGAAGGGTGGGAGGGACTTGAAAGGGACTAGCCTCATTTTGTACCTCACACTCTTGGACAATGTCTTTCTCCTCATTGATGTTCCATGACTCAACTACTTTACTCCAGCTCATGATATTAGGACTGGACATCTCCTTTTGGGGTGATGGGGTTGCAATGTGAGAGGGTAGTGAGGGTTTGGATTCCATTTCCCTTGCTACCAATATAGACTATTGCATTTGAAGATTTGCCAATTCAATCTGCTTATCAAGATTGGCCTTAAACACAAGATTTACTATTTCAGAACTCTCTTCAACATGATTGGGGAAAGGACTTTAACAGGCTTGACTTGGCTCATGAGCAGGAATTGGGTATGGCTGATATGAAACTTGGGGCAGTGGGTATGCAAGTTGATAGACTTGGTAAGGCTGCCTATCATGAATACTCAACCTCCCTCCCAAAGATGCAATCAAACCACTCACATCCAACATCTAATTTGTAAGCCTTTTCCAATTGGCTCTTTTAATGGGAGTTGATTCACTCTTAACCAAATCTAGTGAATTTATCACTTGATTGATGACATGATCAGGGATTTCTTGGCCACATCCCCTTCTGGTGTCAAGCTCCACTACATAATTTTCATATCCCAGCAATGCTTGTTTGAAGGTGGAAATGGGTTGATTGGCAAAGAGATTAGGTTGAGTATGAGAAGTGACACATTGATAAGATTAGGCATAAGACTGATATAACTCATGATAGGGCTGAGATTGGTCATATTAGACATGCAAAGGGCAAAACTCATAACTGTATGCATCCTTGTTGTTTGAGGTGATTCCATGAACAACCTGAGTTTGATCAAAAATATATGGAGGAAAACAAGATCCATGGTTCTGAGCAATGGAATTATACATACCAAATTGTGATTTATTGGTGGCACCAAGACTGCTTAACTAGTTGATTTAACTTAGATTCTCCATTGGTGTTGATAAAAAGCCTCCAAAGGCTGGTTAGTTGAAGAACACACCAAAATTCTTCAACTCTTTGGATAAAAACTAGTCCCACAATCACCTGATTAAAAGGTCTGATGCTAGATTAATGATTCATTATGCTATAACATGACCAACACCAATCCTGGAACTTTTTTGATTATTAAAAAATGGTGCCATCGAGCATGCCAAAAACTATTGATGTAGTGGATTGCACCCTTGATAGGAGGCTGATCTCTTATCTTCCATGCATCATAATGGAAACTCCTCTCTTGCCTGTGAGTATGGCAAAACTGAGAGGAGAGTCTCTAGATAAGGGCTATCTCCCTTTGATGCATCTGAGTTATTCCATTAATCTTCTAATATACATATATAATGGGGGGGGGGGGGTTGAAAAGAGAGAAAGATACTAAAATAGAACCTAAACTAAGAGGATGATGCACCAAAAAAGGTTCGATCTACTTAGCTTAATCATACACTTTCCACCGAGAACAAGCTAATGTAAACTTCATTTGATATGACAAATTCTCTTGCATCAGTAAGCTAGGGGTCCTCTAGAGATACAGGGAGGAAGAACTACTAGAGGTGTTCTAAGACACACTATGGCAGCCTGTTCACATGCACCTATACTCTGTTATAGACACTTCTGGCTAACCTGCAAAAGAAGAACTCATAATACACTAGACATGCTGGAATCATTTTGTGAAAGCACAAGGGAAAATGACTTAACACAAAACAAAGCCATAGACATATGCAAGAGTGCAAGGTCAAATGGAGGCAACAATGCATCTTTTTTATTTAAGGTAAATTTTGGGAGGGCTCCACCTTACAATTTGAGAGATCCCCTTCTCAAAATGAGAAGTTTTCAATATATAAAGGAAGATAGAGGCCTTTTGGCACCCTTTTGCAAATGGCCCATGTGCATTTTGAGCATTGGGAAGAGGAATCCACTTGATAGATAATGATGTGTTGGCTCCTTCTTTGATTTTAGGTGTCTAAGATATATTAAACATCATATGTGAAATTATGGGCCATGCCATTTGTCTACAAACAAGACCACTCCTTTAGGGAATTCACATGGGTTATCTACTCATCAATGCAAAGTGAATAAAAATAGGTCACATCATTCACTATTCATGCCCCTTGATGACCACTTGGTAGATACTATGTCAATGAATGGACTAACTCCTTGAGTTGACACCTTCCTTTGCCACTTGGACTATTTTGTCCATTTCTGCACTTGGCTCTTTTGCCTCTTCCTGGCTTTGTCTTTTCTGGTTCCTTCATCCTTCAAGGGCTATCTTTTGCTAATTCTTTATCTCTTTAGACTCCCTCCTCGATGATTTATTCCTTCTAGCTTTAAGCCTTTGAATTCCTTTAGGTTCACACCTTTTATTTAAAGATCAATAGCTATTTGACTGTCGTAAAGTTAACATTTACACGCTCGTCGCCATTTGGTCGATTCCTTCAACCTTTTCTTTAATCCCTTTGCAAGTGTTGCTTACCCTCTACAAGGGCACTTATCTTTTAAGATTTAGGAGACTCACTTGAACCTTTTGATTGAAATGACCGATTAAACCAACAATTGGTTCAATGGTTTAATGGTTCAATACTATGTTTTGCTCATTCATTTGATCGCTTGAACCAAACACTTTGAACCAACTAATTGAACCCTTTGATTAAACTGACCGATTGAACTAACTACTTGAACTAATTTCTTAAACAAACTATGGTTCAATAGTTCAATAGTTCAATGGTTCAATATTTCCAAGTTTAAAGAGATTAAACCAAGCACTTGAACCAATTGCTTGAACCAACTGCTTGAACCAACTGCTTGAATAAACAATGGTTCAATAGTTCAACGGTTCAACAATTCAATATTTCCAAGTTTAAAGCAATTGAACCAAGCACTTGAACCAAGTGATTGAACCAATCACTTGAACCAAGTGATTAAACCAAGTGATTGAACCAAGTGATTCAACTAAGTGATTGAACCAAGCGATTGAACCAAGCGATTAAACCAAGCGACAACTCAAAGTTCAAGTTCAAAGTTCATGTTGTTGAACTAGTTCATCCTCTTGCTAAAAGACTTGTGCAAAATAGAAATTAAACTGGCTCAGAATAGTAGGGGAAGAAGGAGACCAATTTTTCCGTGCAGGGCCAAAATGGTCAACAAGGAGTTTGCAACTAAATGATGATGGTGATCTCTATATTGATGAGCAAACCATCATTACAAACAATGTGATAGAGAAAGGTTCCAAATGGTGTTGTGAAGATGCACTTTTTCAAGTTTAAGGAGATTTGGAGCTACCTACACCTTTCAAACATTAGGCATAGGTTGTCACAATGATCCTTCATAAGGTCAGACATTGTCTAAACATCTAGATAGACTTGGAGGAACCTATGGATGAAATATTTGAATGTGATAATCACCACTCTAGAGAACATAACTAACACATTCTTGAGTCCAAAGGGAATCATGTTGTAATCAAAATAACCCCATTCAATCACAAAATTTGTTTTAGGCTTATCCTCCTCATTAATATGGACTTGGTGGTAGCTAGAGAACCCATCAATGAAGGTATGCATCTTATAATCTATGACACCTTCTAAGACTTCATTGATGAATAAAGTTGGGAAGGGGTCATTGATATAGGTGGAATTAAACATTTTATAGTTAATGAAAATTAAAATACACCCATACTTGTTGATGATTATTACCATTAGGCTCACCCACTTAGACTCCTATACCGGGTAAATGACTTCTATAGCCAACATTGTGTCAATCTCTATTTTCACCTTGGCACTAAAGTTGGGATTCATCTAGTAGGGGCACTTTTTGACCAATGTTATGCCATCTATTATATTTATGATCATCTTTCCAAGGATTGGGTGGATGACCTTCATATTTTAGTTAGTATTAAGGAATAAACTTAGAATTCCTTTAAGAGGTCTATGATTTACACCTACTCTACATTAGAACAATAGGAACCTAGAGTAGTCATCTTTGGCTCTCCTCCTACACTGATATCCACTTTGATGGTCTTAATTGGGGTATGGTATGGCTCATTCTTCTCCTAATTATAATACTTGACCTATCAGGTTCCCTCTATTATCTCAATGTGAAAATGAGTGGGGCCATGTTTTCTAAGAGCACTATCATCCACTTGGTGCATGAGCTTTCTTCTAGAGGTTAGTGTTTTTTATTAGTGTTCCTTCCAAGTTTCATCATCTTCCTTGCTAGAGTCATTATTGAGTGTTTATTACTCAAACAAGGTCAAGATAACCAACCCATTTTATCCAAACATGTCTTTCAAGTACTCTTTGAGGATTGTAGTGTCCTCAAAAACCACCCTCTGAATTAATTATAGTGGTTCAACCAACTCCAAGTTCTATGAGAAAAAGGATAAGGTGTGCACAAGCCTCTCCTGAAGATCATCATAATTGGATATATCTTAGCAAATCTTTTTGACCATGTACCATGCTCACACCCATGTCTTTAGAGTTATGTAAAAGGTGTACACCCATAAGTTCTTTGGGGTAGTCATGCTACATTTAACCCATGTCTCTTTACATAGGCACACATGCACGATGGGGTTAGAGTCACCAAAGTACATCAAGATATCCAAGTTATCATTATTACTCCTCAATCTAGTGTACATGACCACCTTTACATCTATCTAGATTAGCAAGTTAAACTTTTTCCCTACCTACCAATGTACAGAAATATTTCTCAAGGTATACACTAGTCTACTTATTCTTCTATCTCTTTGGGGATGCACGCTTTAAGGTCATTGAAAAACCTTTCCACTAGGTTGTTCCCCTCAAATTTTGGGATACCCACAAGCTTTAATTTACTCAAGTGGATCACCCTCTTTTCTTTCTTCTCTTTGTACAAGGCCCAGCTAGTTTTCATGAGTGTTGCTACTTTTACATGCACCAAGCAACATCTATAATTAGTGGTCTCATATGAATATTCAATCCATTAGTCATAAGTGATGTCAGTGGTGTTTGAGACTAATTTCCCATCCTCTTAGGAAAGCACTCCTTGATTATAAGGATGGATATTCTCAATGCCTTACATCATGATGTTATAAATATGGTTGATCTCATCCTCTAAATCGATTCTCTCCACATAGGGGGGTCCTTGGTAATTTTAAATGGGAATTACTACCCTTTCCTTTCCATTATTAAAGGTCATGTATCACTTTTTGAAGCACATATCCACATTATTGGCATAGCACCAAGGCCCTCCTAGGAACATCGAGTAGATATCATGTTAATGTTTGAATAAGATAGGAACATGTTGGAGAAAGGATTGAATGCATTGATTGACTAATTTGGTAGCATTAATTCTCCTTGGATAACATGATTAATTTAGACCCAGCTAGTTTTCATGAGTGTTGCTACTTTTACATGCACCAAGCAACATCTATAATTAGTGGTCTCATATGAATATTCAATCCATTAGTCATAAGTGATGTCAGTGGTGTTTGAGACTAATTTCCCATCCTCTTAGGAAAGCACTCCTTGATTATAAGGATGGATATTCTCAATGCCTTACATCATGATGTTATAAATATGGTTGATCTCATCCTCTAAATCGATTCTCTCCACATAGGGGGGTCCTTGGTAATTTTAAATGGGAATTACTACCCTTTCCTTTCCATTATTAAAGGTCATGTATCACTTTTTGAAGCACATATCCACATTATTGGCATAGCACCAAGGCCCTCCTAGGAACATTGAGTAGATATCATGTTCTACTAGCTCAATAACCTCAAAATCAGCATAATGGTTCCCTATAGAATTTAGATCAACTTTGCATTGAATAAGCTAGGAACATGTTGGAGAAAGGATTGAATGCATTGACTGACTAATTTGGTAGCATTAATTCTCTTTGGATAACATGATTAATTTAGACCCAGCTAGTTTTCATGAGTGTTGCTACTTTTACATGCACCAAGCAACATCTATAATTAGTGGTCTCATATGAATATTCAATCCATTATTCATAAGTGATGTCAGTGGTGTTTGAGACTAATTTCCCATCCTCTTAGGAAAGCACTCCTTGATTATAAGGATGGATATTCTCAATGCCTTACATCATGATGTTATAAATATGGTTGATCTCATCCTCTACATCGATTCTCTCCACATAGGGGGGTCCTTGGTAATTTTAAATGGGAATTACTACCCTTTCCTTTCCATTATTAAAGGTCATGTATCACTTTTTGAAGCACATATCCACATTATTGGCATAGCACCAAGGCCCTCCTAGGAACATCGAGTAGATATCATGTTCTACTAGCTCAATAACCTCAAAATCAGCATGGAATTCAACACCCATAATATATACAATGGTTCCCTATAGAATTTAGATCAACTTTGCTCAAGTCTTATTGGACATGAATAAGACATGGGGAGAATGTCTTAGGGATGGCTTACCCATCTTCTCCCATGGATTCTTGGTCAAGATATTGACCTTTGCACTGGTGTCTATTAACACCTCGTAGATGGACCAACCATCAATGATGGTGTTCACTATCAATTCTTGGTTATATTCTATATTCTAAGTATGCCTTAATTCATATTGCTACTCCATATATGGTACAACAACTTTAATTCCTTTGGGCTCAATAAATTCATTTAGCTTCTTCCTTGCATTCTCTAAGAGTAAAGGTTTTAGTAGGAGAAGCATCCCATCCATTTGTAGGAGGCACATGATTTTAGTTAGCTCCTATACCTTAGCCTCCTAGCTAACTTTCTTTTTGCATGAGGTGGTAGCCTACATTTCAATATCTCTAACTAGCTAGAGTTCTCCCTACATATTTATTATTATGCTCATGGATTGTTGTAGGACATCCTTTTGATGCACTAAGTTAGGATAGGGCATAAATTTTAGCTCCAACTAAGCTACGTGCTTAGTGTAACTTGGTTCATCATATTTGTGGTACAACTCTTGTGTTGGCATATTTAGTGGTTTTTTTACACCTTGATTGGCTCTGGGTGGGTTGGCTACGCCTTTGGAACCCATTTTGTATCCTTAGGCTCACACCTGATCATCCCTATACCTCTATCATCAACCATTTTTCCTTGGGTCAAATTTTGTACAAGTCAAGACACTCTTCAACCACATGCAGTCCTTGATAATACCCACATATTGGATGCATCAGGTAGTCATGATGAAAGTGTTTAGTCAACCCACACTTGTAACATAATCATGGTGGTAATATGCATCCACTACATCTTCTACCTCACCCTCTAATACCTTTTTGGTTCCCATAGCTAGCATTCTATTGATCATAACCCTCATTTCCTTGGCTTACAGACCCTCTAGCTATTATATTTGCCTATCATGTGCCTCTCTCTATGTTCTAGTACATTTCATCAATCACTCAATAGTCAGCCATGTTGTGAGTGTAAGAATTACATAACTTATAGTAGATGGTTTTTCTAACTTTACTGACACATTAAAATAAGGGGTAGTTACAAACATCATGTGCCTCATGAAAAACTTCATAAATGATAATTAATGCATGCACATTCTTTTAAGGGTAGTTGTTCTAGTTATAGCCTTCTATTTTATACTCAGTGCACCATAACCCACTTCATGCATATTTTAATAAATTAGTAGTCAACTTCTATAGTTGGGAGGCCATAGATGTAATCTATGCCTCCATGAATTGAATAATGCCTATATTTGTTCTCCCAACCACCTCAGATCTGAACATAACTTCATGCACTTCTCAAGGGTTTATGAATGTTTTCATGGAGAGCACCCTTCTAAATGGCACTATTAGTCCTCAAATGAACTATTGTACATGATGGGAGGGGTGGATGTCATAAGGGAGCTTAGAGAAGGGAATTTTGAACCTAGCATCATATCAGCACATACTTTTTGATAATCCTTGATATATCTCCTTAAGCATGATGATGCTCTACTATTCAAACTTAGGTATATAAAAATCTTTTAGGAAGGTCCCCTTTAGGGTGTCATAATCAACCATAACCAATTTATGATTAAACTTCCTATACCAAGTATGGGAATGATCAAGAAAGGTTGTTGTGAACTGAGTTTCCTCACACTTGGATTGAGTTATTTCCCAAGTACACCAATATAGTTCACACTTGATCACATGCTATATAGAATTTTACATGCCTTGATACTCTAGTAGGTGCATGGCAATCTCATAATAGATTTGGATTAAGGGAGTAGTTGGTACCTGAGGCACTTATCCTCTTAATGTTTATCCTAAAATTGGTCTTCCAACACCTCTAGCTATTATGCTAGGTAATGTTCTATTAGTTACTACTAGTACCATTAAAGATGATGGTGTCATGCTACCAACTAGTGGTATAGGGATACTTATTATGGGATATTACCCAAGCTATGCATTTGACATTAGTTAAACTAATGTGCTTATACTCATATTCTATCTAATTAAGCTAGTGCTTCATGATCTAGAGGTATATTGACTTACCTCTTTGTATGAGATGACTTGTTCAATCATGAATTTCTAGTCTAAATTTTCAAAGTGATCAAAGTCTACATTGAAAATAAGTTTAGTTATCAATATTATATTTTCCTTTGGGGAATCTAATGTATGAGCTCATGTCATTGGTTCAAAAGGGGTAGGTGCATTTGGTGCATCTCTAATGGTCAAGTTCTAGAGGGACCCTAAGCATTCACCCAAAAACTATGGAGCTTAATTAAAGAATTTATGAGATCTTTCCTGTAGGCATAAATGTCTCTCAAGTTATCCTTCCCCATGCCCTTCCCACTCACTACAGGATCTCTCAACACTTTTGGGTTCTATATCTTCTATCATCTTGCACCTCCTCTTGTTATAATCCTATCACCTAAGCTCCTAGTTGTCAATCTGTTCATCTCCTTCCATTATGCCTTACTTACAAGTCCCCTTCTTCCCTATTGTGATCCTCACATGTGAGAATACTTTAGCCTCTCATCCTCACTATTTTGAAGATATAATCTACCATTAACTTTTTGAGTTTAGTTTTGAGTTATTTTTAAAATGTGCTTTTAGGCTCATGAAAGAATTGGTACTCTTCTTCTTTAGGGTAAGACTATGTTGATACCACAAAATAAATCATATATCTATTAAACACCCCTTACCACCATTTTTAATGGCTCTAGTCTAGGTGGTGTCCAAGTTCTCAAACTTCTCTAGGTGCTCTTTCATCTACTAAAGACACTATCCATAGCTTTGATTTTTATCAGTCGCATAAGAAGATAACTAGTAGTACACTTAATATAGTAACTCAAAAAAGAACACCTTGTATAGGGCATCATAAAAGTGATTCTAAACCACTTCCTTAGGTTTTACCCTCTACAAGTTGGATGCCTCAATGCAAAGTTATCTTCCACCCTTTCTAGTAAACACTTATTCTCAAGGGAGAGTTAGAGAATCATCCTCATGAACAATCATAACATAAAAATTCAATAGTTCCAAAAATGGAACTAAAATATTGTACTAAAGTAGGTCTTTCAGGTTATGGGCCTAGTCACTCACCTAGCTATCTATCTAGGTTAGATCTAACTAATTTTAGAAGTGTACAAGCCTTGACTATCCCCATTGGACTGACATCATTATACATAAGGTACAAGCCTTATGTTCTGACCTAAAGTGAATTAAAGAAGGGACTAAGGTCTATTATGCTAGTTGTTCCATGGTGTAACTTAGTTCTTAAAGGGGCTTAGGTTAATGCAATAATGGTTGGTCATTCATAGGTGTAAGCCTTGGGTTTCATAGGCTTGATGACATTCAAGTGTTGAGTGCCAATAGGTAGTTGGGTTAAGAAGCTTAGAAATGGCCTTGTACCAAGGAATGAGATTCATTTGGGGCATAGGGTTATTAATACACTTATCATAATTACCATCATGGGTATAGGGTTCATTGTCATTTATAATTATGATATGAATGAGATAGGTTATAAACTAATGATGGTTCAATGTAAATTTATCATAATACAATATGAAATCAATAACCATTCAAAGACTTAACACATTTAATCATTTAACTATTTGTGCAAGCATTATTCATTAAATAGTTTTAATAAAAATGCATAGATAGTCCACATATATAGAGGAAGTTCTCAACATAAAATACTAATTCATAAGCTTACAAGCAAGCTTGGGCATTACAAAGTGGAACACCAAAGTACATCCGAAGCTAAGTTATAAACTTAATCAATCTTCTCATGGTAAATTCACTAGAGCTTCACTACTTTCATTTTCCTCTTACCTTTAGCTAAACTCAACTCCCTTTTATAAGCTTTAGAGCATCTTATTTTCATAGGGAATGGAGCATGCTAATTACTAAGATGGCACTTTAGGTACACATCTCATTGCCTCCATTATGTTTTGCCTTTAATGTACATTCATTATCCCATGCACCTAGTTCCTAATGCTTCATGATTCAAAAAATAGATGTTTTTATTAAATGGCTATTTGTTTTCCCATGCACCTAGTTCTCAATGCTATTTGGAGTTGTTAGCTACTAGTTAGATGGTGGTGCTAGAGGAAAAAATCAATAACCATCCAAAATGTTTTCTTGTGCCTAGGTGTTTATCAATTTAGCATGGCTATAATAATTAACATGAAATAGGGCCTAACCATTTATAGAATGTATGTTGTCTATTTATCATCTATAGGTCCTTCATGTACCTTACTTTAAGATTTTTATTTTCTTTTAAGTTGTGTGAAGTGTTAGCTATTGAGGTTTCTCTTGAAGTGTCATAAGTCTATAGTGTCCTACATAGACCTATCTCTTTCTATCCTTCAAGTTGTAGGTATCTTTTCAATCTTCATATAAAATACTCATGTTTGGAACCCTATCATAGAATCCAATGAATCCTTATCTCCATTGGATTCATTAGTAGTCATGAAAGTGTGTCCAAGTTTAGAATGGATCATTGAACATTTGGTCCATCACCACACTTAAAGTAGGTTTTAATTCATGTATTTTCTCCCCTTTTTATCCTAATAGATTAAGTTTTAATAAGAGAGATTCAAATTTTCATATCTGAGGATCTAGCCTCATTAAAAATTCTAGAGGTTTGACCCAATATTAGGTGACCCATAACCTAGGGTCAATCCCATTTTGGACTAGGTTTGAGCAAGAGGACCTAAATAATCTTTTGCTCAGCTAGGGTGTAGCCTAAGTCTCCAAAAAATTTAACACACCCAGTGGGACCTGAATCAATACATTTAGACATCATCTTAGGACATATTGACAATGTGGAAGGACATTTAATAGTATTGGAGAAGTCATCAATAGATTGGAGCATAAATTCATGCACAAAATCTCCATCAGATCTAATTCAAAAGGTAAACAAGTTTAGTTCATTAAATTGATTTTAGATATTGAAAGGAGGAAGAGGGTACCTATTTCAAACCCCAACCTATCACCCCCTAATTCTCTCACATCTCCAAAATCTACAAATTTTTCTTATACTCAATCCATTAAAAGTCCACCAAAGCAAATACAGATGGCAAGGCCTAGGTTCTAAGCTTTTGTAACCTTAAATGGTGGAAGCCATCTTAAACTTTAGTAACATGATGATATCCTTTATACCACTTTGAAGAGACTACCATAATTTATAATAGAAAACTTTACCACTCCTATAAAGAACATAACTAACATTGCAAACCTTTGCCTAGTATATAACATTACATAAGAGAATATAAACATGAGACTACTAGCCACATCTTTGAAATAAAAATCCTTACAATGGTATAAGGATCTAGATCCTACCTCAATAAATACTGAGGATGAGTTTGGTGAGTGCATATGTAAGCATTTTGATGATAGAAGTGATCATGTGTCACTTATTTAACAACTCACCTTAGTCAAGAGGGCATCCCAAGAATCTATGGTTGATTTCAACTATAGATTCCAAAAAATATGGGATAGGATCGCTATAATCATTAATACCACGACCAATTATGATTTTACTTACTATTTGATAGCATTAAATTCAAAAAATATAGTCATGATCTAATCTATGGGTGGGACAACTATATCTAAGGCTTATTGTTGACATAGGAAAATTGCACCCTTTGGAAAGAAGTTAAACTCCTGCCTTCTCCTCGCAACATGGAAACTCCCCTCTCACCTATGGAACTGGCAAAGCTAGAGGGGAGAGTCTCTAGATAAGGTCTAGCTCCCTTTGATACATCATGTTTGTTCTAGCAAGTTCAAAACACATATATATAGATGGATATAATGGGGGGGTGAAAAGGGAGAAAGATGCAAGAAAACAAACTACTCTAAAGAGGTTATGCACCAAAAAAAAGGTCAACCTTCCCACATCCACACTCAAGATCAGAAAAAAACAACATACATACACTCAGACTTGGTAGAAAGACCAGGCTGCAAGAAAATGGTAGGGAGGTTCTTATGAAAACACAAGAATAGGGACTCACCAAGATGTTGTGAAATACATACTGTAAGTGACCTCCTCTGTTCTATAGTTCCAAATAGAGCTCTTCTCCTGTCAGTTGTAGAAAATGGTGCCTTGTAGATAATTAGTGTGCTGGTGTTGAACCTGTGAGAGCATCAAAATATAATGACTAAACACAAATTAACACTCAGGACATACACAGGATATCCATCTAAGAAGAGGTAAAAAACTGCATTTATTGATTTAGGTGGAAATTTTAGCAGGGTTGTGCCTTGTAAAAATGTGGAAGATCCCTTTACAAATGACAAGTTCGCAATATATATGAGAAGTAAGGAGGCCCATTTGGTGCTCCTTATTTTTACAAGTGGCATATGCATCCCTTCATGGGAAGAACAAGTTGCTCAAAACATTAATGAGCCGTTCCTTTTGTCTGCTCAAAATCTGCATTTTCAAGGTCAATACATGGTTTGTCCACTCATTAAATGTGAAATGGAGAAACCAGTTGCTTTACTAGCTATTTATGTCCTCTCATCATTAATTTATAGGAACTATTTCACTTGCTGAAGTCACTTCTCAAATTGGTGCCACTTAGACTAACTACTTGCTCATTTCATGCTTGTCTCCTTGTCTTTTCTCAATTTTGTCTCTATTTGGCTCCTTTAGCCCTCAGGGGCAAACATCCTGGTGGGTCACTTCATTCTGGGCTCCCTTTCATGGTTAGCGCTCTCCTAGTTTGAAAACAAATAGCCATTTTAATTTACTAATTTTGACGTTCACGTGACCATCATGCTTTGAAAACCAATGGATATTTGACTTTATTAAACTTGATGTCCTCCAGGACGTCACCGTCCATGTCGCAACATCATTAGGTCCATGGTTTCCCTTTGAGCACTTCTCTACCTTTGCTATTTTTCTTGGCACCTTCCCTCTGGCCTTTGAAAAAGTCCCTTTATTTGGGCCAAGAGTCCCCCGCAAGGGAATCTGCCCTTTGGGGTCCTTTGGCGGGTCCCTCCATTTAAACGGGTCTATTTCCTGGGTTCTTGTAGACAAATTATCCATGGACAATTTCCTCGAGTCAATTTCCTTGGGTTTGTGGCTTCATGTATTTCTGTGGGCTTTGCTTTTGTGTTGAGTGGTGCCCAAAGTCCTTCAGACTTTTTGTCCGAAGAATTCCTTCGAACAAAAATCCTGAAGGAATTCAGGAGTTAGACTTAGTCAATTTTGAACAAAATTGAACTTTGGACTTCAAAAAAAATGAACTTAGCTAGGTCCTCTTCATTTGAAGTGCCGGCCCTCCACTAGGGCATTTTAACTTTGAAGACTTCCCTCCGGTTAAGGGCATACCCTTTAACCAAACCCATTGAACCAAAAATGGTTCAACAGTTCAAGGTTCAACCATTGTGCACCGATGGGCCAATGAACCAAAGGCTGATGAATTTCTTGCTTTGAACCACCACGTTGAACCTAGCCCATTTAACCAAGCCTGTTGAACCAAAATTTGGTTCAATGGTTCAATGGTTCAACCATTGAAGATCGAGATGCTTGAACTTGGAAATGGACCCTTGAACCGAAGGTTGCTGAAACACTTGAACCAGGCCATGAACCTAACTCATGGACTTGAAGATGGATGAATAAAATGTCGAAGAACTATGACACGAACATCTGCAACTTGGAGATGACTGGTATCGAATAGCAAGGGAAGAAAGGGACCAAATTTTTTTCCTATGGGCAAAATTAGTTAACAAATTGGTGACTCCTAGGGGAAGCATGCCTACTATGCTTAAGGACTAGTTGCCTTGCAGAATCCATTGGGCATAGAGTCAGATGGTAACTTTGAAAACTAGTAATAGCTTTGACAATCCTTAGAACTA
Source organism: Torreya grandis (assembly GCA_037957365.1). NCBI lineage: Eukaryota > Viridiplantae > Streptophyta > Pinopsida > Cupressales > Taxaceae > Torreya > Torreya grandis. Next base: position 448,800 of record JARHVA010002028.1, on the reverse strand, counting down.
GTCATGTAGATCTACCTCTAAGGAAATGAAAGCACACACAAGACTAAGAAAACTATAACCATGTGCAACAACACTTAGGGAAATTAGGGAAAGAAAACAAAGGAAAGTATATATAGCTAAAAAGAGACTCAATGGTAATGCTTCAGATGTATCCCATTAACTGGGATACGTAGTTTTTCACCATCCAACCTAGAGAGTTGAAACGCATTATGCTGCTTGCACTGAGTGATTATGTAAGGACCGCTCCATAGGGCATCAAATTTTGCATGTTTTCTAGGCTTAACTTGATCTTCATCCCATTTTAGGATAATGTCTCCTTCAGAGAAATCTTTTGATGAAGATTTCTTGTCGAAGTGTCTTTTTACTTGCTATTGGCGACTGGTCATAGAAGCCATAACCTGGTCCCTTACCTCTTAGAGCTCCATTAGCTCACACAACCTAACCTCCATGCTACTTCCTTCTTCAATATTTCTATCCTAGAAGAGACAATGAATCACATAAAGAGATGTTCATATGCAGCTTCTTCATCTAGTCCACTATATTGACTTGAGGACTACCTGTCTTCTCGCTTTCTTTGGGGCTAATCCCAACTTGAGCTGCAGGCTAAGGGGTGAAATAATGAGCAAGAGATACATAGGATCCAAAGATCAATCTAGGAGAAAGAACCCACAACAAATAACCTACAAATATTTCTAGAGAATAAAATAAATTTTTCACACCTAAAAAATAGGTGATAATCCACAAAATTCACTGTGTTCTCTCATTAATCTCTCATTTATTTCTCATATAATGTAAATTATTTATAATACAAATAGTTTGTTTCATGTTAACAAACTATTTGTAATGATTACAAAATAGAGAAAACAAACTATTTGTTTTCTCATACTATGAATAAATATATTGTTGAGAGATTCTCAATAATAAAATAAATTAACTAAGGTAAATAAAATTAACCCTCGATAATAAATAACTTACCTTATTAACCCTAGGTAAGATTAAATATGCATTATTCCGACACCCTCCCTTAAGCAAAACATAGGGAGAATGACAAACAAAGATGGGTCCTAGCTACTAGGCCTGATAAGGTACCCGTGTACAAACCAATCAAAATATATGAAAAATAAAGGAAGGACTTCATGGGAAATCCCCCCCAAGGACAACTTCCTTCACCCCAAGCATCACTCGCAACTGAAGATAATGAGGAGAAGACAAAGGTTTAGTGAAGATGTCGGCAATCTACTCAGCTGTAGGCACAAACTCCAAATAAAGAAATCCATCCTAAATAAGATGTCGAATGAAGTGCATGTGAATCTCAATGTGTTTTGTCCACTGATGCTCAATAGGATTGCATGAAATAGAAATCACACTTTGGTTATCACACCAAAGAGTAGTAGGACCCTGTTGTGTGAAGCCAAACTCTCCAAGCAATTGTCAAAGCCAAAGTATCTCCTGACTAACTTTGATAGCACCTCAATACTTAGCCTCAGTAGAGGACAATGCAATAGTAGTTTGTTTTTTGCATGCCCAAGCAACTGGACCTGAACCAAGTGTGAAAGAAAATCCACAAGTAGACTTGCGAGTGTCAACATCACCAGCCCAATCAGAGTCAGTGTATCCAACAAGCTATGTAAAACTCTATGGTGTATAATGTATACCAAAGTGAGTGGTGCCCCAAATGTAGCACAAAATACACTTGGCTGCTTGCCAATGACTCTCATGAGGCTCATGTGAGAACTAAGAAACAAGGTTCACAGCAAATGTGATGCCGGGATGGGTATGAGTCAGGTATAAAAGACTACCTACAAGTTGCCTATACAAAGTGGAATCAACAAGAGGAGTCGTACAAGTGGCAGACAACACAATACCTGACTGATATGGAGTGGGGGCAGGCTTACAATCAGCCATGCCAAATAGATGAAGAAGATCTATCGCATACTTCTGCCGTCCAATAGAGATGCCCTCAGAAGACTAAAAAACTTGAAGACCAAGAAAATAATGTAGAAGTCCTAGATTTGTCATATCAAACCTATCTGCCAACTTGTCCTTGATGTCATGTATCAAAGAATTTGAACTGCTAGTGAGGACGAGATCATCAACATACAAAACCAAAATGACAAGCTCCTCACCTTGCTTCAAGATGTATACATTGTGATCTGACTCACAATGAATAAAACCAGAACTCAAAAGAAAACTATCCATCTTCTCGTACCAAGCTCTAGGAGCTTGTTTGAGGCCATAAAGGGAACGATGAAGTCTACAAACTAATGATGAGTCCTACACAAATCCTGGAGGATACTCCATATAGATCTCCTCATGGAGATCACCATGCAAGAAAGCACTCTTCACATCCATCTAAAAAATTGACCAAGAATGTGAAATAGCAAGAGAGAGTACAAGTTGAATAGAATCCATCTTAGCTACAGGGGCAAAGGTCTCAGAGTAATCAACCCCTTTAACCTATGAAAAACCCTTAGCTACTAGTCTAGCTTTGTACTTATTTGTTGATCCATTTGTAGCATATTTGGTCCTATAGACCCATTTACATTTTACAATTTTTCTTCCCTTAGGAAGAGGGACAAGATCCCAAGTATCATTCTTCATCAATGAAGAATACTCATCATACATAGCAATATCCCACTTGGGTATACCAATAGCCTCAGAAAACAACACTGGATCATCTGTACAAGCTTGTCCCAAAAGAGTAACACCAAATGTTTGTGAGCGAGTGTGATGAGAATTAGATGGATCACCAACAAAAGAACCAGCTACCTGTAGAGTGCTCTTTGCCCACTTGGGCAAAGGTGGTGAAGAAGATGGTTGTGGTGGCTGAACAAGTACAACATCATCATCATCAACACTAGAAAGCAAATCCTCACTATCCTCAGTAGAAGGAGGGGGAGAAGAATAACTAGATGTACACCCCTGTAGAGTGGTTAGCTCATCAACCTGAACATCCCATTGAAACAACACATCATGTGTGACAGGATCAAAAAGATGGTAGGATTTTACATCTTCATAATAGCCAACAAAAATGAGTGGTTGGCTTTTCTTCTCCAATGATTTACATTTATCATCAGGAATGAATGCCCATGCTTGACTCCCAAAGATGAAAAATCTGAAATATCAGGCTTGATCCTAGACCAAGCTTCTTCTAGTGTCATATTTTGCACAGATTTGTGAGGCATATGGTTTTGAATGTAGTTTGCATAATTTATAGCTTCAGCCCAATATTGTGGACCCAAATTTTTAGAGTGAATCATACAATTAGCCATCTCTTTCAATTTTTGATTCTTCCTCTCTGCTACACCATTTTGTTGAGGAGTGTGTGGTACAGTGAACTGGTCCTGTATCCCATGCTCAATACAAAAATCATAGAAAGCATTACTATCATATTCCCCCCCATTTTTAGTGTGTATCTTCTTAAGAGGAAGAGACGATTATTTTTCAACAAAGGCTTTGAAGGCCTTAAAAGTCTCAAAAACTTCACTTTTCAACTTGAGAAAATATACCCAAGTTTTACGAGTGAAATCATCAATGAATGTGAGTGCATATTTAGCCCCTGAAAAAGAATGAGTTTGAAAAGTCATCAAATCACTATGAACCAACTCTAAGGGTGCATGTGCACATGTGGCCTTACCAAATGGAAATGGATCCTGGTGCTGTTTACCAACTAGACAACCAGGACACACCCCATCAATACATGGTACCTTAAGAAGGCCTTTTACAAGATGTTTTGTACTCATTTGTTGCATATATCCATAACTCAAATGTCCTAATCTCTCATGCCACAATTTGTTGAGATTATTACCATGTGCTATAAGTGAAGAACCAGAAGACATAAAAGACTCAAACTTATCAAAAGTATAGAGTCTTGCAGTATGGTCTACTGTACCTATAGCAACTATCTCACTAGGATCATTACATTCTCTTATTACAACATCATGTGAAGTAAACTCCATAGTTTTACCAGTACCAAAATTACATATTTGATTTACAGAGAGAAGATTAGAAGAGATTTGCGGTACAAGCAATACATTGTTAAAACATCCATCTTGTTTATCAACAGTACCAAATCCCAAAACTTCAATCTGTGAGGAGTTACCCATAACAATATGTGATGTACTACAATCTATAAGAGAAGACAATAGATCCTTAGAATGTGTGAGATGGTGAGAAGCACCTGAGTCAAAAATCCACTGATCATGACATGAAGATATAGCCCTGGCTGAAAGTGCTTTCCCTTTTCCTGTAGAAGTAGAAGGAGATGGAGACAAAATGGAAATTTTGTGTTGTCTGACCTCTACCTCTAATGCTTCCATCTTCTTAAAACATCTACTTTCATCATGATTAGGACCACCACAAAAATTACATGGACCAAATGTTTTCTTCTTTTGCTTAAAGGACTTTTTGGTCTTAGTAGATTTAGAATGATGAGGTGTTTGGGTGGTGGACTCTGGAGGGTTATTTTAAGGTGCTTTCTTTTTAGACTTAGGTGAAGGTTTTCCTTTAGAAGAATTAGAAACTAGAGCATGAATAGGACCAGGTAGAGCATCTAAGGCCATTAATTTTGTTTGCTCCCTAGTCAATCTTTCACAAAAAACTTTAAAGGAAGGCCATTTGAATTCATCACCTAATGTATCCATCATAATATAAAAAGCAGAGGAAAAAACACTATATGGTTCTTTCAACTTTGAAAAAATCATGAAAATGCACTCCTGATCACTTTTATCCTTGTCACCAACTTTCAACTGTGACCTTATAAATTTGAATTTTGCCAAGAATTCATCAATTGAAGGGAAATCTGATGGAGAGAGAGTACTCAATTCTGTATCTAATTGAAAAATTTTAAACTCATTAACTTTGCCAAATAGGTTTTTAAATTTTTCCCATACCACTTTTGGCATTGTAGCATCTGCAATGTGAAATTGAAGATTATCCGAGACGTTTAGGCAAATCAATCCAAGAGCCTCATCCTGCTTACAACCATATGTATATTTGTCTTTTTCAATCGTGAATGTTGCAGGTGTTATTTCAGAAAAAATTCTCCATAAGCCCTTTGATTGAAGGAGTTGTTAAATTTTTGGCTTCCAAACATGGTAATTTTTAGAATTTATGGGTTCAAACAATTGGGATTCCATTCCCGAGGAAGATGATGAAGTTGACAAGAACAATCTAGACATTTGTTTTTCCTCAAAAAACACCCCTCCCGTTACAATTTAATGTCTCCCAACGAAAAAATATTTAGCCTTAGATTTATACAAGATTAAAAAAATGGATTTATGCAAAAAAAATTTAGGGGGATTTGACCCCAATATTTCCTCCCTACAAATTTTTAACAAAATATCTCTAGCCGCTTTAGCAAAGTCAAATTTGAACTCTCAAAGCTAGAGACTTGCATTTAAACCACTAAAAATTAAAAAAATTATATTCAAAAGCCAAAATGACTCACACATGTGAGATAATAGCTGAATAATCTTTGGATTTAATCATAATAAACTCTTTTCTAGCAAGGCATGGAGGTCAAGAAAAATTTTGAGAAATTTTGTAAACATAGCCAAGGAAAAAACACCTCTCAGCAACTGCAGAATGGCTCCACTGGATCTGCCCAAAGGACTGTATGGCCTGGTCCAAATCCATCCTTCTCAGCATGAAATAAAATATTTGGAAGTCTGATATCACATGAAATTTTCATATTTTGATTTTATATATAATAAGGCATTCAAAAATGAGAAATCCTTACGGCTATACATCAGACAAAAAAATAGTTTTTAAATTCTTGTTGTTGGCTTCCAAAACATTGTACGGCCTAATCCAAATTCATCAAAATTTATATTGATAGAAATATATAACATTAATGTTTCATTAACAGGTCTCATATTCAAAAAAAGTCAACCGTACGATCTGCCACATCAGAAAAATGGACAGGTACTGCAGTCTACCAACAGTCTGCCAACAGGAACCAGTCAGCAAGTTTTTGAATGAAAGAGATATACGTCCTGATCCAAATGAGAAAATTCAAATTGAAATGGATTCCTGACTTTATTTTATACTCTCTTATGAAAAAAAATCTGATTTTGGAAATCTGTATGGTCATTTAATGAGCATAAAGTACCAAATTTTCCAAAAAAACTTGTAAATAAGAACCAGAATTTGAGAGAACTAAAAATATCTGTAACACATCAATAAAATAATGTTTTTGAATGTGTTAAAAGATAAAAAAAATTCAGGGAAGAGGATATTCAACTATAAATCCAAGCTTTGATACCATGAAATAATGAGCAAGAGATACAAAGGATCCATAGATCAATCCAAGAGAAAGAACCCACAACAAATAACCTGCAAATATTTCTAGAGAATAAAATAAATTTGTCACAATTAAAAAATAGGTGATAATCCACAAAATTCTCTATGTTCTCTCATTAATCTCTCATTTATTTCTCATATAATGTAAAATATTTATATTACAAATAGTTTGTTTCATGTTAACAAACTATTTGTAATGATTACAAAATAGAGAAAACAAACTATTTGTTTTCTCATACTACGAACAAATATATTGTTGAGAGATTCTTGACAATAAAATAAATTAATAGAGGTAAATAAAATTAACCCTCGGTAATAAATAACTTACCCTATTAACCCTAGGTAAGATTAAATATGCATTATTCCAACAAGGGGCTGCAGGTGCAAATGGCTATTTGAAATTTGGGGCCTTTTGATTTGAGTGTGATGGAGAAAGTGTTGTTGCCTCTTGGGTGGTAGCTTGGGCTTCTCCCATTGCTCTTCTCTTATATCTGGTATTGGCTGCAACATATTTAACTTGATTATCTATATTTCATACATAATTAATTGCACAAAATTCCCCTTCTAGATGATTCATGAGGGTAGAATCAGGTTGGGCCTGATTGCTACTTGTGCTGGGTTGAGTTGGAGCCTCAAAAATCTAGGAATGAGTAGTTTGTTGATTATCTAAATTCTAGAAATAATTCATCATCTCATTTGTGTAAACAGCCTATTCTTAACCATATCCCATGGTCGAACAACTTGGTTGCTCCTGTACTAGATTGTTCTGAGTCGGCACCATGACTTTAGATGATGAAGGGGGGCCTAAGTTGTAATTTTGAAATGGCTTGGTTTGAGTGAGCTAACCTTGTCTTGGATTATATCCTTGAAAAGGGGGTCTAAGAGCCTGACCATAATGCTGATATCCCTGGTTTGGCCTGTTACTTTGAGCTCGCTGCCTTTTAAGAGCTACAAGTTCATTTGCCATGATCTGCAATAGAATTTTAACCTCATTAAGCTCATTGGTCAGAATAATAGCTAATTTCTCAATGGTAGGTGAGGGAGCAATTGTGGGAGCAATAGCCTAAATTAGAGGTAAGATTTTTGGGATTAGTGGCATGTGAGGCCTAGGGGCTATTTCCTAGCCTATACTAAGTAGTTTTTAGCTGTTATGGCTATGTCGTAAGTAGCAGGTAGTATATGCCCTCCCATGGATTAGATCATCATAACAATATCACTATTTAATGCCTTTAAATAGTACAAGAAAGCATAGCTAAGAGTCAGTCTTATCAGGATGGGAATTCTATCCCAAGTCTTTTGAAACCATGTGTTAAAATCTTGCATATACTTGTGTAGAGCTCTCTTTATGGTCGTCAGTGACTCAACAAGTGAGAGGTCATCGCTCTTTTCCCCAAAATGATCTATCAACTGAGTGCCCAATTCATTCCAAAAATGTATTGAATTCACAGGCAAGGTCCCGTACCAGTCAAGAGCTTTGCCTTTCAGAGACAATGCTAGCAATCTGATGGCAATATTTTCTTTTGTTACATTGTGAATATTGCAGAGGTTGGCAATATTCCTAATATAGGTTGGAAATATTCCTAATATGCTCGATGGCTATAATGGGTCCCACTCCATCGAAAGAAGGCACATTTTTTAGAGCTATTCCTAGAATTGGGATAGCGAGGGATATTCAAGGGGCTCTCACCATGAAAAGCCACAAAAGGCAATGCGATGGCTAGGATTGGCTGTAACTAGGGTTTTGCTACGTCTCTTATAATAGGTCTAGGAAGATTGCTAGTTGGATAAGGATGGGTCCTTTCAAATCATAGTCTTTTAGCAGAGTTTAAAGGCAACTCAATGAAATTGAAAGGAACCCCTCTTGAAGAAGACCTTGTGGTGACTTTAGGCATAGAAAGTTAAGAAACTAGTCTAAATTTAAAAGGCTAAAGCTCTTACCAGCAGAGTCGCTAGATGCTAGAAAACATATAATTGCTATGACAAAACCAGCATCAATCCTAAAACCTTACTGAGTTGTCAAATTGTGAGTCCCATTGGGCATGCTAGAATTGTTAACGTAGGAAAATTGCACCCTTTGGCAGGAAGTCAAACTCCTACCTTCTCATCACAACATGGAAACTCCCCTCTCACCTGTGGGACTGACGAAGCTAGAGGGGAGAGTCTCTAGATAAGGGCTAGCTCCCTTTGATGCATCATGTTTATTCCAGCAAGTGAAAAACACACACACATAGACAAACATATATATATATATATATATATATATATATATATATATATATATGGATATAATAGGGGGTGAAAAGGTAGAAAGATGCAAGAAAAAAAACTACTATAAAGAGGTGATGCAGCAAAAAAAGGTCGACCTTCCCACATCCACACTCAGGATCAGATAAAAAAAACATACATACACTCAGACTTGGCAGAAAGACCAAGTTGCAAGAAAATGGTAGGGAGGTTCTTATGAAAACACAAGAATAGGGGCTCACCAAGACACTGTGAAATACATACTGTAAGTGACCTCCTCTGTTCTATACTTCTAAATAGAGCTCTTCTCCTATCAGCTAGAAAAAATGGCACCTTATAGATAATTGGTGTATTGGTGTCGAACCTATGAGAGCATCAAAAGACAATGACTAAACACAAATTAACACTCAAGATATACATAGAATATCCATCCAAGAAGAGGTAAAAAATTGCATTTATTGATTCAGGTGGAAATTTTAGCAGGGTTGTGCCTTGTAAAAATGTTGAAGATCCCTTTACAAATGATAAGTTCACAATATATATGAGAAGCTGTTCCTTTTGTCTACTCAAAATTTTCATTTTCAAGGTCAATACACGGTTTGTCCACTCATTAAATGTAAAATGGAGAAACCAGTTGCTTTACTAGTTGTTTGTGTCCTCTCATGATCAATTCACAAGAATTGTTTCACATGTTGGAGTCACTTCTCAAATTGGCTCCACTTGGACTAACTGCTTGCTCATTTCATGCTTGTCTCCTTGTATTTTCTCAATTTTGTCTCTATTTGGTTCCTTCGGCCCTCAGGGGCAAACATCCTAGTGGGTCGCTTCATTCTGGGCTCCCTTTCATGGTTAGCACTCTCCTAATTCAAAAACAAATAGCCATTTCAATTTACTAATTTTGACATTCATGTGACCATCATGTTTTGAAAACCAATGGATATTTGACTTTATTAAACTTGACGTCCTTTGGGATGTCACTGTCCCTATCACAATGTCATTGGGTCCATGGTTTCCCTTCAGGCACTTCTCTGCCTTTGCTATTTTTCCTAGCACCTTCCCTCCAGCCTTTAAAAAAGTCCCTTTGTTTGGACTGAGAGTCCCCCACAAGGGCATCTGCCCTTCGGGGTCCTTCAGCGGGTCCCTCCATTTGGACGGGTCTATCTCCTAGGTTCTCACGGACAAATTGTCTGTGGACAATTTCCTCAGGTCTGCAGCTTCATGTATTTCCACGGGCTTTGCTTTTGTGTTGAGCGGTGCCTAAATTCCTTTAGACTTTTTATTTGAAGGAATTCCTTCAGACAAAAAGCTTGAAGGAATTAGGGAGTTAGACTTAGTCAATTTTGAACAAAATTGAACTTTGGACTTCGAACAAAATGAACTTACTCAGGTCTTCTTCATTTGAAGTGTCAGCGCTCCACTAGGGCATTTGAACTTTGAAGACTTCCCTTCAGTTAAGGGCATACCCTTGAACCAAACCCGTTGAACCAAAAATGGTTCAACGGTTCAAGTTTCAACCATTGCACACTGATGGACCAATGAACCAAAGGTCGATGAATTTCTTGCTTTAAACTGCCACGTTAAACCTAGCCCGCTGAACCAAGCCCATTGAACCAAAATTTGGTTTAATGGTTCAATGGTTCAACCATTGAAGATCAAGATGCTTGAACTTGGAAATGGACCCTTGAACCAAAGGTTGCTGAAACACTTGAACCAAGCCATGAACCAAACTCATGGACTTGAAGATGGATGGACAAAATGCCGAAGAACCATGACATGAACCTGTGCAACTTGAAGATGACTGGTACTGAATAGCAAGGGAAGAAGGGGACCAAAAATTTTGCCTATGGGAAAAATTGGTCAACACTTATGATATATCTTTAAGGGTAGAAAACTATTTGATACAAGTAGGGAAACACATGCCAAGACCTCTCATGCCATTTTTTCTTGATATTCACCCAAAACCACTTACCATTACTCCATTGCCTACTCCAAATAATCAATTTCAACCTGATGATGGTCAAGTGGATAAATTTGTAAAGATTAAAATCTTATTGAAAGCATAAAACAAGATATAATAATAGACTTCATAGAGACCATACTAGGGTCCCTTCCAAGCCCAATACCCTACTTAATCCTAAAATAAACCCCCTTATCCATAAAATAAACAAACCTAAGGCCAACTTACTCAGGGTATATCTCATAATGGTTACAATCTCATAGTTGCAAGTAGATCAAAAGCCTTTGTCCCTACACAAAATAACCTTTCACAAGAGGGTAGTCCAATGAGATAGAAATGGTTACAAATAGAGAAATGTTTCAAGATCCTATTTGGTAGTATAATCCTTCATTCTGATACCATGACATAATTCCCCCTCCACCACAAAGCATTTCAATAAATTGTTGTAATATGTCTACCTTGACACCACTAGAAGATCATATTAAACAACAAGGAAACATGGGTAAGGAACTAGATGACACTATGTGTATGAACTTTCAAAAAGGGGGGCATATGTTTGAGCATTTAGTAGTAAACACGGGATAGACTACATGAAGGGTAAATGAACTAGTTGCAACACAAAAAGGGGCTAAGAAGAGGATGTTGGATGACAATTTTAGATAGACTAAGGCTTATTCAACATTTCCACAAGTCAATCAGTGGCCTACCACTTCAAATATAAATTCTAAATCCCCTAAAACTCAATAAATAACTCAACATCAGGGGAAAAAGTAGAAGTCTCCTTTTGTTCCTCATGTCACTCAAGTGCCAAGTGATACTTCTACTTCCAAGGTGCAGTTTATAAATACTAGTATTCCTTTTAATATTATGGATCGTATGACAAAGGCTAATGTCACTATGTCTATGTATTTCTCTATGTATATCATAAGATAGAAAGAGATCCTTCAATAAGATCTCTCTAAAATTTCTTATGTGAACAAGATATCTAATAAGGTGAACACTATTTTTACCAATAGTAGTTAGCCTAGTCAGATTTAAGTTCCTAGTCAAGTCCCTAGTCAAGGTCAAGTTCATAATGTTGTTCATCCCCCTAAGGTTATCAATCTCCTTCCATTATATTTTTTAATCATCATAGGGGACTGTTTACTTCATAATTGTATGATAGATTTAGGTTCTTCAACCTCAGCTATGCCTAAAGAAATATCAGATAAACTTGAGCTTAAGTATGTGCCTAATGAAAAGGGTGTTCACCAGTTGTATGGTTCCCCCACTAAAATAAAAGGTATCTTGAAATATCTTAAGATCATACTGGTAGCCTACCCAAATTGTATCATCATTGAGGATGTAATGGTTGTGACCTACCCCCATATTTTTCCCTATACCTATCTAGGGACTTTACTACAAAAATTGGGGGATATTTATCCTTTAATTATTCATACATGGTTTTCATGGGACTAGGGTCACTATTAGGTTAAAGACTATCTGTAGGTTCTACCTAGATCCATATACGCCTAACCTTACAAATGTCAATTGTACCATATTTCAAGAGGATGAAAATTTTAATAAACAAAAGCCTCATGATTATCTTGAAGACATTTCAAACATGTACCTAGATGAATGGGTAGATGACAATCATGGATTTTATCCCTGTATTAATATTAAATAAATAGATTTAGGGGTGTATTGTATGCATGAGGAGGGTGTTTCTATACCTTACTTAATTAACATCACTCAAGAGGAAGATGGTCTATGTATTTTATTCTTTGATGGCTCAAGGTCAAATAATAGTAGTGGAGCTTAGGTCATGTTGGTTTCACCCTTAGATCAGAAGTAATATTTAGCTATAAGATTTTAATTTAGTTGCACTTCAAACATAGCTAAATATGAAACCCTTCTGCATGGTTTGTAAGAGGAAGGAAGAAGAGGTGTCAAACTTCGTCAAGTCAAGGGTGATAGAGATATTTTTTTACAACAAGTGAGAGGCATAATTATAGTCGAGAACCATCATCTGAAATCTTACAAGCATCATGTATGGGATCCCATAGATGACTTCTTGGCATTTAATATACAGTCCATACCAGGAGAGGAAAATCAACATGTAGATAGGTTTAAAACCATTGTAGATTAGTATGATATTGTAAGAGTAAAAGGAAACTAGAGTCAAGACAAGATCAAGGTCATATGTAGGATAGATGTACTTGATAATGAGATGAGTTGGTAAGTACTTGACAATGATGATAAAATTATATGTTTTTTGATACAGGAGGTATAATTCTACCACAAGAATCAAAACAAATTCAATATCAATATGATGTAGGTAGTGAAGATAAGATATAAAAAGATACATAAGGGGATTATGACATTGGAAATCATATTCAGTGAATATGACCAAGTTATAAGAGGTAAGGCATGCATCTCAGCCAAGGAATAACATTATGAGAAGATATAAATCTTTAAAGATAAATTGTTGAAGTTAGTAAAGATCAACATAATAAAATATAAAGTTGTATTTATTGCATTATGTCAAGAATTATCTAATTTATTTTCATGGGAATACAATTATTTGAAGGGATTTTATCCCAAAATCGCATAACATACCATTGAACTAGAGAGCAATGTAAAACTAGCCAGGTAGAAACAAAGGCCTATCAATCCAAAAGTGGAAGAGTTAATGAGAAGGGAAATATTTAAGTTGATTAAATATAGGGTAATATTCCTCATTAAACATTACTCATGGGTGGCAAAACTTGTGCCAATTAGGAAGAAGAATGGGTAAATACATTTATGTGTTGACTTTAGGACATCAATAAGGTGTCCCTAAAAGACCATTACCAATTACCCTTAATGGATCTGATTATTCAAAAGGTGGTAGGTTATTATAGGTTCTCATTACTTGATGGATACTCTAATTATAATCAGATTATGGTCAAGAAATAATATGTGCATGATACTACCTTCACTACAAATTGGGACACTTATACATACATGAAAATGCCTTTTGAATGATCCAATGCTAGGGAAAATTTTTAGAGGGAAATGGATGTTACCTTCGAAGGTTTGATCAATAACATGGTGCTTATCTACCTAGATGATGTCACTATTTTCTCAAAGGACCCAACTAATCACATTTCTTACTTGAGGTTAGTTTTTGAAAGATTTAGATAATTTTGTGTATCATTGAATCCTAAAAAATGTATATTCGATGTTCATGAGGGTAGGTTATTAGCTCATGTAGTGTCCAAGGATGGTATTTACATAGACCCTAAAATATTTGATTACATCATATCCTTACATGTACCCAAGCACTAGAAGGGTCTATAGAGTTTCTTGGGAAATATTAATTTTATAAGAAGGCTTATCCCAAGCTTCACAGAGTTAGTCAAGCCCCTTACTCACATGTTAAGAAAATTCAAAGAGTTTATATGGACCAAAGAAGGTAAGATAAGTTTTGAGGCCATCAAAGATGCCATATATTATTACCATAAACTTATTAATCCTAATTTTAACAAGGAATTCTACTTATATGCCTTCTTTACATTGGATGTAATCTCTACCATGTTGATGTAACATAATGAACAAGGTTTGGAATAACCTATTAATTTCTTTAGTTAGGATTTAGATGGGTATGAGGATATGTATAGAGTTGTATATAAATATGTGATTATAGTAATTATAGGTTTGAAAAAAATGTTATCCAATAGTAAGATCATACTCGTGGTACACCCAAGTATTAAAGAGTTTATACTCAATAGAGACCTCAATGAGAAAATATCTAGGTGGGTGAAAAAATGCATGGAGTATGACCTTTAGGTCAGAGTTAAAAATATTTTAATGGGTATAGGTTTATGTTATAACCTTTAAATAGAGGTAAAATAAGGTAAATACCAAGTGTTGGTAGTCTGTGATAGCCAATAAGCAGCTATAGACAACACACTGTTCCGTTAGACACATGATATAATTAGATTTCAGGCCAATGTAATATGGATCTAAATAGAGCCAAGAGAAAGAAATTAAAGTTAAAAATTATACCTTATGTCTTGATAGATGGAGTAATTTTCAAGAGAGACATAGGAGGAATGCTTTTGAGGTGTGTGGAATCATGCCAAGTAGACAAGTGACTTAAATAGTTCCATGATGGTCTAGATAGTGGGAATTTTGCTACCAAGACCACAACCTCTAAGATAATTATATATGGGTAATTTTAGACCAAAATTTTTATAGATGCACACTCTTGGGTAAGTAAATGCCCAAAAATGTGCAATGTTTATTGGAAAGCAGAAACTAGCTGCCCTTCTCTTGTAGTCAATACAAGTATAACAACGTTTCATACAATGGGGATTAGATTTCATAGGGAGATACACCCCCATTCAAGTTAAGGAAATAAATGAATAATTAAAACTATATAATAATTTACAATATGGGTTGAAGTAACTTCCCTCAAGGAAGCTAATGAAGATTCTATTTTAGACTTTTCTGATAGCCTTGTGACTAGATTTGGTGTACCTTCTATAATCATTTTTGATAATGTATTGGCATTTAGTATAAAAAATGTATGTCAGTGGTCTATTTTAAATTTAATTTATCTCAAGGAATCCTATAACTATTACCCATAGGGTAATGGACTAGTAGAGTCAACAAATAAGAACTTGTTAGGGATTATCAAGAGAACTACGAGGACAGTTAGAGGGAGTGGCATACTAAATTAAGGATTTCCCTATGGGTAGATATAGTGACACCTAAGAAAAATAATAGAGACTCCTCATACCTTATTTTCTATGGGAAATAATCCAAGCTTCCTATTTCTCTTAAATTACCTACATTAGACCTTGCACACCAACTTGAGTTCTTTGAGGATGATGCTACGTAGATAAGGTTGAATGAAATGAGATAGTTGGAGGTGATAAGGGACACTAATATTCACAACATGTGGTCCAATAACCACCAATTAAAGAGGTAATTTGATCATATATCTTTCTCAAAGACATTATAACAAGGTGATATAGTCCTCAAATAGGGTGAGGACTATGTAAAACTAATAAAGCACTCCAAGTTTGATAGTATTTAGAGTGGGCCTAATGTCAACACAGGTTGAAAAGAAAGAAATGCCTTTGATCTTTCAAAGTAAAATGGAGAGATCCTTATCATCCCATTTAATGGGATGTATCTTAAATTTTGTTTCTAATTTTATCTCATGATCTTTGTATATAGGTTGATAGGTCTATCTTTACCTCCAAGTCATCATGTACATTGCTTTGTTTGTTATTTTTTACTATTTAGGTAGTTGTTTAGTTTGTTTTTGTTGATTTCCTATTGTGTTTATGTGTGTCTCATTATTTCAAAGTGTTTCCAATATTTATGTAGAATCCTTATTGTAAGTAATACTTCATTTTTCTAGTTATCATGAGTAAGCTTGATCAGATTCTAGGTTTCATGACCAACAAGTTGGTCAAGCCAGTTGAATCACTAGAAATGTTGGTCAATTTTTAGGATTGGAGATTGACCAACCTTATAGCTTAAGGGGTCATAGCCTATGTTTAAAATTTTCTTATTATTCATGTTGAAGGTACTCAAAGAATCTATAGTCAGTTCCTTATATGGTCATATTTTAATCTTATTTTATCAACCCTTGAGTGAAGTATTACATGAAATGGATGTTTCTATGATATGCATTTACTCTAAAAATTTGGTGCCTTAGCACATTTTTTGTCTGTAGATACAAGATTTGAAAAATTATTTAGTAGTGTAGGACATGCCTAGGGATGTTAAAATAGAGCTCCAAATAATAGTCATTTGGATTCAAAAAATCCTTAATGAGCTCCTAGTGAATGTATTGCTACTAGGTGTCAAGATCATGAAAGTTGAGATAAGATTTAATGGTGAGTAGACAAGGGTAGGGTCAGTGGGACCATTAAGATATAATGGAGCATGTTAAATGATACATAAAATATCAATAGTGATTTCACAATCAAAAGGTTAGCATATCCTAAAATTAAATGCATGGATAATAAGGGGCAAGATCTCGAGTGCACATATGAAGATCTAAGGACCCATAATAAATAATAAAAATAGTGGGTCCAAGATGATCAATGGTGCATGAACCATCATGTAAAAGTGGATCGATGGCGAGTGAGAGGTCAACTAGTTAGTAGATCCTATGAATGAATGAAAAGTTTCCAAGTGTCATAACCATGACAACTATTAGGTAAATCAATGGTATGCATTCAAGATATGTAAAGGAAGATCAATGGTAAGCAATAGGTCAAGAGTCAATGCTCCTGAGGATGAATGCAAGGCTTCCACATGGATCAAAAACACTAACAAAATTAATTTGATAATAAAACCATATAAATCACATGATGGTGACAAATGTCTCAATATATGAAGCCCAAGTCAAGGTTCAATGGCCAGCATTGAAAGTAAACTTTTGGGAGAAAATGAGATGATGACATGTGTCCAAAATATACAGTGTGATCAATATTTTGTTAAATAGTTTGTTTTGTGAAGGATCCTAATCAGTTAAGAGATATTAAAAGATCATCAATGCAAGGAGAAGTGGGAGAAGGAATGGTGTAACTATTGTAATTATTATTTGAGGTAGCCCTAATCAATTAATCTTTTTAAGAAGCATAAATGTAGGGTGATTGTAACTTCTATTCAGAGTGTATTTGAGATCTTTAATGAACCATTTAGTGTCAAAATTTTCCTTCTCTAGATTTTCTTTCTTCCTATAAATGTAGTCATTGAGCTCTTGATTATCATCCCTCAGTTGGGTATATCAAACCTCTACTAAAATCACTTTGTAAAATCTTTGAAGCAATGTAAGATAATTTTAGATTCTAGTTTAATGCTAAGTGTAATTTATTTAATTTTGATTTACAGAATGTATGTTGTATATTCATCATTTTTAGGTCCTCCATTTACCTTGTTTTAAGACTATTAGTTTCTTTTAGGTTATGTGAAGTGTTAGTTAGTAAGGTTTCTCTTGAAGTGGCATAAGTCCATACTGTCTTACATAGACCTATCTCTTTTTGTCATTCAATTTGTAGGTCTCTTTTTAAACTTAATATAAATACTCATGTTTTAAACCCTATCATAGAATCTAATCAATCCTTGTCTCGATTGGATTCATTAATAGTCATGAAAGTGTCCAAGTTGAGAGTGGATCATTGAACATTTGGTGTATCACCATACTTAAAGTAGGTTTTTATTCATTTATTTTATCCCCTTTTCTTCCCAATAGATTAATTTTTAATAAGAGATATTCAAATTTCCATATCTAAAAAGCTACCCTCATTAAAAATCCTAGAGGTCTGACCCAAGATTAAGTGACCCACAGCCTAAGGTCATTCCCATGTTGGACTAACTTTGAGCAAAAGGAATTGAACAATCTTTTGCTCAACTAGGGTGCAACCTAAGTCTTTAACACTAATGTTAGTAGATGAAGAAACAATAGAAGGGGATATTAGATAAATGACTAAGAAGGGGTATATTAGGATTTGATGAAAGGGAATAAATTAAATGAGTGGAATCAATGTTGAATAATGTGAATATTAGTGACAATATGTAGGTGAGTGAATTTAGATGCATAGATTTCACCCCTCTTTTAAAGGGCATTATGAATGGAATAAAGAGGAAAGAGTAATGGTCTTTCAAATAAAAACCATGTCATGCATGAATGTTAGTAGATGTGATGTTAGGGGATATGGTGCCCATCGAGGGGCATGTAGGGAATAATGAGATAGATGGCCACTTGAAAGAAGAAATGATAAGGGGATGGGATGTAAAAAGTGAGTTATAATATGAAGTAGATGGATTAAACTTGAGAAATGAGCTTAATATTGATCATGCCCTGGAAAAGACACATGCATAGGGAGTATAGATGATGGGTGTCATAGTTGTTGACACATACCAAGGGGGAATCAACCATAACATAATGACGATAGGATAAAAGGATGTAATATTTAGATGTATCCCAAGTAAGGACACATGTAAGGGAGAGATTTAGGCCAAAATAAGACAATGATTTGATATGATTAATGATGGGTGTAGTTCAGGGATAAATTGATTAATATGATGAAGATGGTGATAGAGAATATTTGATATGATCAAGTGACCAATGACTAGTGATGATGCCCCTAAAAAAGACACATGTAAGGGAATGAGAGAGGAGATAGTGGCCAAGCTATCCTTGGGCACTGAAAAGTGGCCAAGTGCTACCTACATAGTCTAAAAATACCTCAAGATGATGTAGTTATGATTAGAAGATGAACATGATGATGATGATTAGTGATTACTTAGAAGATGGGATGAGGATAAAATATTAGATGTTAGTCAGATGGGTCAAGAGGATGAGATTAGTGATGGTAAAAAGGATGATTAGATAATTAGATAAATGATGAGGGTTTAGGTGATCAAGCCATCATAAATATCATCATAGTCTAAGTAATTTGATATATTTGTAACTTAATAGTATGCCCTATGATATAAGCATGACCAAGAGGACATTGTGCTAAAGTGTATAAAATGGGGAAACTAATGAACTCTACATAATTGAGGGAACTTGTAGCTTTGATGACCTCATAGTATCCTCATTCATTTATAAATATAAAAAATTGACAAATAAAATAAAATATTTACATGATAAAAACATGCAAACAAGAGAAATAGAACAAACAAGTAACACACACAAGTATCGACATGTAATGCCATAATGTCTTGTCAAATGATGGGATGAATGATTGGGTGATGGGTTAAATTAGGATTTGATTATGGAATAAGAATAGAAATGGATTTGGGATAGACTATTGATGATGATGAGGATTTACAAGTGATTTGGATAAGGATATGGATGAGTGATGAGGATATGAAGATGACCAAGGATTACCAAAAGAAAAAACCCTATAAGAGTCTAATATAAAAAAATGATTAGGAGGGGATGGGATTAAATACCTTCCATAATAGTAAAATAGTGATTAGATGGGTGCTAGGTATGGAAGGTAATGATAGAGAAGTGATGGGTGTTAGACCAAATTAACTAAAAAGGTTATGCATGTTGATAATACTTAGCTGAAAGGATGATGATGAAGACATAGATGGGTGACCACTAGGATTGGATTTTAAGACCAAATGTTATATCCAAGGATGATAGATGAGAAGACAAACAAATGACATAAATATGGATATTAGATGGCATGGATATGAATGTGATAATGGGATTAGGCATAAGAAAAGACACCATAGACTAGGATTTTTAGTTTTTCCAAATTCTATATTTTTTAGGGTTTTTAGAATATTTAAATTTTTAGGGATTTTTGGGATATGTATGTACACTATACAAATGGGGTTACTATTAAAGTGTATACCAAGGCTAGTAATCATGATGAAGATGGATGTAATGATGGATGATGCTAACAAAAGGATGAGGGGATGGGGACTAAGAAAGAATGGACTAAGGATTGTTAATGACCACATCATGAAACGAACTAGATATCTATAGTTTATTGAGTGTCCCTTAGAGGTTATGCCAAGATGATTCAATAACATTTCTCAAGACACATTCCACTTCCCTACAAAAGGTCAAGATGGGAAGGAATGTGATATCATGGGTAGGATTAATGGACTAGGGGATAATATGGATATGGATGATGCAGATGGATTATATAGATAAATTTGATGAGGGATGAGACAAGTATAGATGGATGGATGAATATTTCCCCCAAGTGTTAAGAGATAATGCATATAATAGAATTTTTGTTTACCATGATGTCAAAACTAGTTTTCATCATGGTACTTACCCAAAGTGCCATAAAACTAGTTTTCACCATTAGAAAAATAATTTATTATTATTATTATTATTATTATTATTATTATTATTATTATTATTATTATTATTATTATTATTATTATTTACTTTTTTGACTTTTTTATTTTTTATTGGGCATCTCAATTTATTGGAGAAGGGAGAGATGTAAGAGTGATGACATTTATGTGATTTTCAGCCAACACCTATTCTAGAGATAGATGATACTAGGATCATGTTACTACTATTGGATGTATGAATGTCTTGGTGGCCTTTATTGATTCTTGATTTAACATCTAGATGTTTTGACTAGGTTTCTTTGTAACCCCTATGAGGGATAATGATGCTTGAAGATGGGAGATATGGTATCTATGGGAGGATTTCATGATTGTAATCATGGGATATAAGATGGGAAGGAGGATCATGAAGTATATGATGGGATTGGGAGTGGAAATGGGGTTCAAAATTTGCATACACCATTGGATATGGTGGAGGGGATTATTTAGATTTTTTCCATGAGAGTAAGGGATCCAAGACATTTTGATTTGCTAATTCTTTGACCCAAGCATTAAGAGGATGATTGAACTTATGATTATTATTTTTTACTTTCTTTTGAATTATTGATTGGATTTGACTTTGATTGGACACTAATGCCTGATTTTAGGTTTCACTAAAGGAGACTGATTTTTGAATTTATATATGATTATTTTTACTTTGATATTACCCTAGTGTCAAATTTTTGGCTTCACTAGGGAAGAAATTTATTTATTAGGATAATGATTTAATTTTTCCTAATTTTGACTAATAAGATCAATGACAATTTGATCATGACTTATGATTTTTGGATGATGGTCATGGATATTTGTATTTGTGACAAATGATATTTAATGCATAGGGGAATCCAAAGATGCATGTTCTTATTCATTCCCATCATGAAGTGGGATGTAGGTATTATAGAGGTGATGTGAATGAGTAATGTTGGGTGATGGATTAATGGGATAATGGTTAACATAGTCCTCATAAAGGTCACTAATATCCCTAGCTTCCATGTTGAAAAAGGTGTCTTCAAGAATCTCCAAAGAATTATGAAGACTAGTTTTACTATGTGAATCTAAATGGGGATCAAATTCACTCTAGTAATCTTCAAGAGATAAAGTACTAAATAACTCAGTGATGACTTCATCATCCTAATTGGGATTAAAAAATATTCTTGGTGATATAATGGAGGTATCTAGATTAAAGGTACCCTTAAAAGGATATACATTATCAACATCAATGAGGTATGACATTTATGATGAGGAATATAATTTAGATACTAGTGATGCACACAATCCTGAGGTAGCTATAACATTTTATAACTCTGATACTAACTTTAATGTACATGATGCAATGTTGAAAGTAAAGGAGTGATTGTCCATGATTGTCCTCTCAATGTGGGGTTTTTAATATGATGGGTGAGAGGAATATGATGGAGGGATAATGGATTGAGAAAATAAAGGTCCATGAAAGGAATAATGGGATATGGGAGGATTAGGCTTATGGGGAATATAATTTTTTTGAATGGATGGGTGTTTTAAGATGGGGGGATCATGAAGGATAAATAGGGTGTCTTGACCTTAGCTTAGAAAGGGAAAGGATTGATCATGATTAGGAATGGAATCTTATAATTCCTCTTCTTTTTCACTTAGGGAGAGAAATTCATCTGGTTCCTCTTCAATTACTATGTCACCATAGTCAATGAGGTCTTCGACATAATCTCATAAATTTTGACATCATTTAATAGAATTCCCCCAAGTTCAATGATAGAAACAATATCAATTAGCTTTATACTAAGAGGGCTTAGGTTTTGTGGGATTAAGATGTTTTATGGGTTAGTAGACCATCATGTTAATAGTGATAAGTTGTTGTAAAAGTGCTTCCAAGGACATAAGAAGGGGAGTGTAAGGACCCACTTCATTATGTGATTTAGATGGGGAAGTATTAGAATTTAGATCAAACATCATATGACTAGGTAGATGATTTGGTAGTAGATGAGGTGGTTATTATAGGTCTCCCTTTGATAGTATAGGAAAGGGTGGATGATTAGATATGATGAGCGGATAGAGGATTGAAATGAGACTCACACTAAAGGGCTTAGATTGGGGCTAAAATGAGTTGAAGGGGATTAACACCTTTAGGAAGTGGTACACCCATCATAAGGAGATACAAAATGATTTCATCCTTGTTGGAAAAGATATATTGGTCTATGAGAGTGGGGTTTAACTTCATGGTGGTGGGTGATAAAGGATGGGTGGATTGATGGGCTTGAGAGTTAGATTTGGAAGTATTGGAATTGGAAAAATGTGATGGTGATGTCATACTATTGGTGGATGATGAGGTTGATAATTAAGGTCTTTTTATGCTATTAGGATGAGGGAGTGGTGATGGATTATGATTGGTAGATGGAGGATTTAACTGTGGATAAGTATGAGCTAGGGCTAAGGGGTTTTGGATAGGGCTACTGGATAGTGGAAGGGAATGAGATAAGGGTTGATGGTGGATTTGTTTGGGAGGTGATTTGAGGCTCATGGGGTCAAAATCATTACAAAAGTGAGCACCCATCTTCCATATCCATAAGAGGAAATCATCTTTATTCTTTTTGATGTATTAATTGATTGGGGTGACCACATCAAGGAAGGTTGAGAGTAATTTTCTGGGGCTAAGTGTTGGTTTCGGGAAAATGGGATTGAGGTCAAAAGGAAAGTGAGCACCCATATTTAGTGCTTGAAAAATGATGTCATCCTTGTTAGACAAGATGTATTGGTCTACAAGAACTAGGTCTAAATCCATGGATGATAAAATATGGATGATAAAGGGGGACTATGCAAAGGTAGACCAAGGATTAGATAAGGTTTGTTGAAACAAAGTAGGTCTAAAATATCGAGATACTATGATAGGTGATGATGAGGATGGGATAGACTAGTTGATTAAAGACTAGGATCATACTTTAGATTGGTAGTATAATATGTGTTAATGACCTATCAATAATGCCTAGTGTTCAAACTAGCAAAATTATTAAGGGTTTGATGGGTGACTAGATTCAAACTAGAAATAATATGATATAATGGGTGATAATTATGAATAGGCAAGGATGATAAAGACTAGATTGATAATGATGGGTTGTTAGATTGAAACCAACAAAGTGATAATATGATAGAAGTATAATGACTAGGGTATGAGACCTGATCAAATGATGAATGATAGTGGATTGGTATGATGTGTATGATAGGACTAGCTCAAGACTTTAGATTGATTTACTCAAGATAGGATTTGACTACATGATGAAGATGATTGGGATGATGGGATAAGGATAAGTATGATGATAGATGTTGATGAAATAATAAATGATGAGATGGGGATGGTTTAGACCTATATATAACCCCTAAATCTAACTAGGATAAGATAGGATGAGGGTAGAATAGATAGGTGAAGAAGGCAAGGTCAAGAAAAATGATGAG